>CM062812.1:42578209-43165673 GCA_031772625.1 Pinus tabuliformis
AAGATGGCCTTAATGCTTCATGGGAGGATGGTTCCTGGTGAAGATGTAAGGGAAGAGGAAATTGAAATGATATACTAAAGGAGGTCTAGAATCATCCTCACCCACTTAGTCAAATAGGGGACTATGTGGACATAGAGTAGAATATTTGAAGTTATGGTATCAAACGTCTACAATTATGCGATGTGCATAAACTCACGGAGAGGCCGGTAGGACAAACTATCCAAGGAATGGAGGATATTGGCCATACCTAGATCCAGTGGGATCTAGGCCGAGACTTATGTTAATCAATGGCCGAGGGGAAAACCATCATGCCCCCAAGCATGGGATTTTTCCCGAAAAACATATGTGATGGAGGGGACTAATCTGGTATGCACAGATGGGAATGATGACCCCTAGCAAGAGGATTTGTGGAGCGCCATTGTGTTCTGAGTGCTCGAAACAAGGATTTCAAGCATCTCAACACAACTTGCATGAAATCCTCCAAAGGAGATGTAGGGGCCTGTGTCCCCCTAGTATGCTATGGGTGTACTAGAGGTATTTAGAGTGGTGGACTCCAAATATGGAAGGAAGTAACACGATGGTGCATATCGTCCCAAGGATAATCAGGATTAGATATAGCTTCCATGATGTCCTCATCGGAATGGAAGATGGGCGAATGGGAGGAAGACTGACTACATGATGCGGCGGCAGTACTTGGTGCATCAACTTGAGAGATAAGGTTCACATACGCATCATCTGGAATGGTGGATTATGATCTGGTAGATGTAGGATCTTATGGATGTTGAGACTTGGGATTCTGTCGAAAAGGTTTGATAGAAATGCGTGGTGGAGAAACCTCAAAAGGTTTGTCTGTGAGGAAATCAAGGATGACGATAGGTAAAGGACATGACTCGTGGAGTTCGTCATCTCGACATCGGGGGGAGGATCATGATGGTGGGACCAGAGTCTCCCTATTCTGGTTTAGTGGTAACAAAATCCACGGGTAGAGGAGTAGGTGTTCTACTATGAGTGGCCTCGTATTGCGAAGCGCTTCGAGGAAGACGCGAAATTCATCGAGACGAGGGAAACAATGGGAATAGTGACATGATGATCGCACAAGGCACAAGGATGATTTGTGCATAAATTTTTGAGTTTCTTGGGTGGACCCAGTAAGTTAACATGGACTTCAGGGATATTTTTATCAGGAAATTTTCATGAACCAAAGGTTTGAGATGAGGAAGCTCGGGACAATTATTGGTGGCGTGCCCAACAACTTTACACAGAGCGCACGAAGGTGATGAATTTGGGGCCTTAGGAGCTGGAGGAGCTTGGGAAGCCTTTTCCTTAGGTTCTTTCCTCTTATATTTGACCCCCTATCCAAATGCTTTCGCAATAGGAGTGGGTTCCTGTTGAGGTTATAATGGAACTGAAGCAACAGGAGGGGCAGTGGAGACCGGTTGAGCCGAGGTCAAAGCATGATAAGGTCTTAGCTAACGAGGTAGAATTATTGTAGGGGGATTGATGTACCATACTGGGATCCCCAAAGTCATGTTCGGAAGGACCAATGAAGCCATGAAAGGGACAAAAAAGATTCCTGGAGGGGGAAACAAGAAAGGTATCTATCCTACAGGGAAATGTCCCGGTGGAATAGCTCCTGGATGGTTAAGACCTGGAGGAACAGTTTCTAGTGGGAACATAGGAGAGGCACCCACAAATGGAGGAGGTCTTGAAGGGGTGGAAGGATCTACTGCACCCAAAGCAGGTAGTAGAGCTTTCTTTTGAGATGGGCACGACTGGAGTACCTCTAGCATCGACATGGCAACAGGTGATGGTGCCAAGTCATCTACTATATTGTATGTATGGGCAACTCGGTTGGAAGCAACGTTATGGCGTAATTTCCCCTTGGGGATCTTGGGAATTTCCTCAACTCTAGGTTGAGGGATCTGTAACTGACCATTTGGTGTCGTAAGAGGCTCAGCAGATGGTATGGTTTTGGAATTAGTGGCAGACGAAGTCGAGGGCTTGTCATATTGACGTGACTGAGTTTGTAAGTTGATAATAGAGGTATTGTGCTCATCATAATTCATCATAAGGATCTGGTAGTCACCAGGACCAGAAGGTTGGGGGGGTTGGGCTACTTGACCTGGTGAGGTTGAGCAACAACAAATCCTTGTTGAGGGAAAGGATTTGTAAGCACTGCCAGTTGAGATGGCCTAGGATTCTGAGGTGATTGTTTACCTCTAGAAGCTGCTTGAGCTTCCCACATTTGGCGCATCTGGGGTAAGAGAGGACACTCATGTGTATAATGGCCATGTACACCACAACATGCACAAGGCTTGTTCATACAAATAGCCTTGTTCTGCTTGGGTTGGCTGCCCTGTTGCTGGTTGTTGGTGTTAGGCTGGTTCCCCTGGGGTTCACTAGGTTGATTACCTTGATTACCCTGGTTACCCTTGTTACCTTTCCCCTTACTTTTTCTTCAAATTTTGGGGATTGGTCGCACTCTGCTGTGAAAACACTTGACCCTGAGGGGGCGGTGGCTGTTGGGGCTGAGGATGCATGGGAGGCTGCGGTGCTAATGCTTGAGGGGCTGGAGCGCTCGGCTGTGCATAAGGAGGAGCAATAGTTTGGTAGACAGGTTGGGGTCTTGAAAACATGTTGCTAGCAGGAGGGGCATAAGTGTTGGAGGAACTGGTGCCCCCTTGCAGATAGCCATAAATTTGTTGAGTATATGGCGAAGGGTGTGAAAGGGTTCCAATGATACTATTTGGTGGCGTGAGATGCCCCCGGTGCATTGGCACTTCTAGGACAAGGGAGGTCTGGGATGACGGTATAGATATAACCGGGTTGTGCATAAATCAGGTCATATCTTAGAGCGGTTTGGATAGCTTCTTCCTCGGTCTAAGGAAAATGTGACATGACATCTTTTCAAATGGGTCCTAAAAGGATCCTAAGAAACCAATCTAGGTAGACACGGTCTTCGAAGGGTGAAGCACGACATGCGCTCCTCCTTCGATGCCACTCTTGAACATGGTTGGAAAGGTAAGTGGTAGAGGACTGACAAAATGAGGTCAATAGCTTCAGACCAATTTCATACTAGAGATGTAACTGGAAATATGAAAGGAATGCTTTAGAAAGCATCACAAAAATAGAATGAGATGCAACAGGCTGGTCTACATACCATTTTGTAGTGTCTCCAGTGAGCGTGCATTGGAATAGCCGAAGACGAATGGAATCATTGGTAATGGAGTTGGACGAGCACCACATGTGGAAGGATCAGACATGGTTGGTATGATCTGTTAGAGCCTAAATCTACCTCAGGCTGAGAAAGGTAGGATATAGGGCCAACATCAAATCACGCTTAACCTGGTAGCTAGCCCTACCAGGTCGGGAGAGGGCTCTCTCCTGGTCAATCTCAGCAAAATATGATCACTAAAGGCTTGAGATGACTGATATAACTACTGATCTTAGGCTAGGTATGTGTGCAAAGAGTTTGATTGAATAAAATGATGTTTTTGTTGGCTCTAATGGAAAGGTAGATCTTGGGTGCAGGGGATGAGGCTCAGTCTTGCAGAGATCTCAATGGGGCAAGGTAGGCAACTGATTTTGGCACTTCAAATCGATGAGATGGAGGGATTAGATAGGTGAGGAGCTGAAGAGGGCAAGAAAATCCATGGATCCTCTTCAAACAGCTGAAAACATCAAAACTAAAGCAAACCCTAGGTAGAGCACTACAATTTCAATGGATTCTACCTTCACTCTTGTTTGATTTAGTTAAGAAGAAACAAGATAGATAATGTCATACATACACATAAGTAATTTCACAAATACAGAAGAAAGCACTGTACCAAAACAAAATTCCACATGAATCCCAAAGAGTGTGCAAACCCTGGTCTCAATTCCTTAGCCAAAACTGCTGATATGAATATACAAGAAGCTCCTTGCTTTCTCAAAAGTCCAACCATGCTAATGACTGAAAAATCACAAGATATAGACAAACATAGCTCATCCTAGCCTCTAGGGGTCGAGCTCACAAGTTTAGGAGCTTTTCCAACTAATTCTAAACTGAGAACTAGAAATTAGGCAGTGGAACAACATGCCTCTAGAAACAAGGGAACTGATTCATTCAGTTTCAAACAACTTTTTGATAGATGAATCTACCTCCTTAAGTGAAAATTTGACATATTTACATCATGATCCATAAATGTACATTAAATTTCATCACAAGTTTGACATCAAGAATGATAAAAAGTCAAATTTGCAAAAGCTAGGCGAAAATAGAGTATACTTGTTCAAACTGAGCAAAATTTCCCCTATGCGTCTCGCTGATTTCTCTATGCGTAGTGCCTGTTTGGAGCCACTTTTGAAGGCCTTCTTGGTTTCCAAATTTATTCCAAGTGTGCTTGTTGGAAATGTCTACCTGTTTTCTTTCCAACCCAAGTGGAATTTGTGAATTTGGCCTCCATTTTCCCCTCCAAAATTTAGTTCTCCCAACACTGCTTCCTGTGTATCAAAATAGGGGCAGTAAGGTCATTTTTTGAGTGTTTTTGACCTTTTTGAGGGCTCAAAACCTGTCAACATTTCTTGACCATTGGTAGGAAAGCATATTTTTTCATTACAAATCCAAAAATTCTGAGTTTTTTTCATTTGGAGGCTCCCATCAAAAGCGAGCGCCGGGTGGCGCGACGCATAGAGCAGAAAACTCTGTTTTTTGTGCCAAAAATTTCAAAAATGCAAAAAGTGTCCCAAATTTTTTGAAATTTGGGCTGAGTCTTCTCCATCAAGCATTGTGTTGGGCCAAGGAAGCCTCAGCCAATATCTGAAGTCTATCATGCTCCTTTCACCTCCTTGATGCCCTCTTCAATTTTGCCTTTAAACTCCTGATTCTCGCCTTGCAGACTTTGTTTCTCGCCATGTAATGATAAGCCATATGCCTCAACAATGTCTTCTCCTTGTTGGCCTTCTCCAACAACCTCTCTAAGTGGATATTAGCTCTTTCAAGCCATGATTCCGATCGACATTGATCTCTTGCTCAAGTGAAGTGAGCTCCACCTTCCTCCTTTGGGCAGCTTGGCGGTTTTCCCGTATGTTTTGCAATTCCATAATCGCTTGCTGATCCTCAAGCTGCTTATTTCTTTGCTCCAGGTACTTTATTATCCACTTAGCCCTTTCCAAGTTAAAGGTGATGTCTGCCTGCTGCTCTTGGATGACTTCTTTGAGATTTGAGCTTTGCGGGCCCACATTAGTATCATCACCCTCAATGAGAATGAAATCAGTCTCCCGCTCACCTGAAGGTCCCTCATCCTGTAATGGCCTCTTGCCTTTGTCTTGAACCTACTGTGTTGATGAAGGAAGCGAGACCCCTTCCACCCTGGGTGGAGATAATACTCACTTTGCTGTTGCGAACAACCGTCTAGTGCCCTTCTGATAGGTGACAAACACTGGCATACTAGCGGTCTGTGTCTCATGACCCTCATGCTGATATGAAGGTTCACCTGTCTCATGCAAAGCCTCTAGAGGTCCCTGAGGAGCTTGTGAAAAATCACGAGAAATGAAGTCCTCCCAAGTGATGCCCTGCAAACCAAGCTGATGGACGACCACAATTTTAATGAGAGCAAAATGATATATATTGTTGAACTGCTGCTGAGGAGTCTTGTGTTGTACTAGGGTGGTCATCTTCTCAATATTTCGGCACATGAAGTAGGGGAGATTCATCATCCTCACCCTGGTAAAATGCATCAGCAACCTGATATGATAGGCATATAAATGAGAAAACCGGCCCTCACAGCTGAAATACTTCATTATCAGTTTCATCAAAGAAGCATAAGAATATTTCAGGTACCGAAAAGGAAAAAATCTGCTGAGTTGTCTCAAATAACCAGGCTTGATGTATGGTTCATAATGCTTCCTATCAATTTGCTGCCTCTTGTTCCATTGCTCTCCAATGTTAGGAATACCGGTTGCTAGTGAAATAGATTCTGGTGTTAAAGTGAATGTTACACCAGCTAGAGTGGCTTGACCATCATGTAAATGAAGCACAAACAACTGGGCCAATTCATGATGATATTGAATTCTAGCAACCAGCTCATAGAACTCATAGCAGGACTGGTGTTGGAAACAAGTTATGGCGAGAGGGCAGGCCTGTAGCTCAGCAAGAGTAGTGGGTTCCTCTCGTATATGTTTGCCACCTCTATGAGGCCTCCTGGGTGCATGTACCTCTGTAGGAGAATCACTGTGTGTCTCTTCTTCACGATCATATGAAGGATCATACTCCATCTCTGCTAGTAAGTGAGTTTTCTTGATGAGTATTAGGAATTTATGGTGTTTTTTGATTTTCTGCCACAAGGGAAAAGGATATGAGGGACTGTGGAGGGAGAGAGTATGGGGATTTTGGCACTGTTGGGACAGGGTTTTGTTAGGGAAACAGGGGATTAGGGAGTGATATTAAGTTTAGGGACAACACTTTAGGGTTTGGGGATTTGTAGTAAGGGTTTGGGAAATGGGAATTGGGGATATGGATAGATGATTTTTTGGGAATATGGGAGTTAGGGAATGGGGGAATAAGGTGAGAAAATGAGTGAAGGAGTGAAAAGGTGAGGGAATGACAAAATGAACTTAGCAGCAAAATAACCAAAGCAAACCGTAGGCAATAGTTTCTTGGGAAATGGCAAGAAGGTAGGGTTTGATTTTCCTATTATATAACCACCATAAACTGTATGAAAAACTCTTTTACTAGCAATGAAGAGGGCTTAACTTACTTGCACAATGGAAGTGTTGAGTGATTTTGGCGATTTGAGGGAGTTTTGGAGCGAAACGGGCTTGGCAGCTCTATGCTTCGCACCTCAAACCCAATGCGCCACACCCTGTGTGTGCGCTGCGCCAGAACAAATTTACACTGGAAATTACGGCCCTATGTTCTGTGCCTCTTCTATGCGCCGCACCTCCGATTTTGCAAAGTTTTTTCCAAGTTTCTCTCCTTTTGCTCAAACACGACTTCCACTTCACTCACACTTTGTTGCTTGAATGGAAATGAGCTTTTGAATTGAAGAAATGATTTATATACAAGGACCTTTAATTTTTGTTTCATAAAAACCCACTTTTACAATGTTTGGAATATGACTTTATTTTTTAACTCTGTTTTTTTAGCTTTTCACTTTATTTGAACCTTCTGATGAACTGAATGACTTGCTTTTTGTTTCTTTGCAGGGGATTGGAGCTACTGAGGCTTGGGAAAGAGACCAGGGTTGCCTCTGAATTGCTTTACATATAAAAGAAATGAAATTACATGAATTAATACAATAAAACCTAAAATACTCTGTTTTTCCTCAAAACAGAGTTTGAGGAAAAATACATCTCTGAGCAATTGATTATGAAATTTATTGATACTGGAACCTCCTCATGTGCCTGCTGACTGTTATTGGACATTTTGAAACCTTTTTTGATAATGAAACCCTAGACCTAACGACAGTGAAACCCTAAAAAAGACTTTTGCAAATTTTGAAGACAAAAAGTGATTGTAAATGATCTTGATAAGTAAAAATGGGCCAGCAGGTAAAGGACATGAGGGAAAATGTAGGAGAAGCCACTACCGTCAGATGATCCATGCTCCTAATGGAATGCAGCTGACTTGGCGGGACACCTAATATGCAATGCAACAAGAGGATTTGATCTCTGACGGAGGGATGAAGATATCGACATTAACATTGGCTCCAATGGGGATGGTAGCTCCTTGGAGGTGCCAAGAACTACAGATCTCTGGGAAAGCAAGTAGTGCCTTCGTCCATTGGGCTATGGAGTCAATAACTTCGACAAATCAAAACCAAACTCTTGACTCAAAGACTCAATTTCAGGACTGAAATGTGACTCAAAATTGACTCATTTTCAAGACTGAAATTGACTGAAAGACCTGACTCTAACAAACCAAACCAAAACTAAAATCAAACCTCAGTTTTATAGCCTTCACCTCGGGCCCCAAACTGAACAATGAAAACAGTACACACTTGCAATGGAATTTAAACAAACCGGTATGTATAATGATGCATATGACAGCAAAAAAAAATTCACAAATAGTACCGTTTGAGTAGCCGACCATTCACCGGCCCACCAGGATAGTCTTTGCCATTCATTTCTTGCAAAAGGAAAGCATTTTGGCCCCGATATGTGGCAATCTTTTACGGTCCTTTTCGAAGATTTTCAAACTTGCCATGTTTACCCTTCTCTTCATTCCTTGCATCCCATTTCAACACTATGTCTTCTATTTGAAACCTGTCCGCCTTTGCCTTTCGATCATATATCCTCTTGATTCTCTCTTGCAGCTTGAAAGTGTTCTGAAATACCTCCTCTCTAGTTTGCTGCAAATGAATCATTTGATTGATTCTCCGCTGCAAACTATCATCTTTGCTGCCTACTTCTTGCAAAAGTTTGACCACCAGGACTGCCAGAGAGGTCGGGAAGACTGTGTCCACACCGTACACAAGCTCAAAAGGAGACATGCCTATAGATTTCTTTTGACTTACCCTGTCTGCCCAAAGTGCATTGACCAACTTTTTGTGCCAACTTTTCTTGTTAGTTTCTAGCAGCTTTTTGATAATGTTGACAAGAGATTTATTTGAGGATTCCGCCAATCCATTGCCTTGTGGGTAATAGGCAGTCGAGTGCCCCAAAGTGATTTGATACTTATGACAAAAGTCAATCATTCTTTTAGATTTAAAGGCTGTTGCATTGTCAGTGATCAGCTTATTGGGACAGCCAAAACGAGACAAAATGTTGTTTTCAAGAAATGAGATAATTACCGAATCAGTGGCCTGCCTTGTGGGAATCGCCTCAATCCATTTGGTGAAATAATCCATCGCTGTGAGGATCCACTTATGCTACGCTGAAGAAGAAGGATGGATCTCACTAATGAAATCCAAACCCCACTACTGAAATGGAGCACTTACTTCAATGGGCTTGAGTGGTAAAGGCTGCAACTTCCTCTTACCTTGAAAAATCTGACATTCATGGCAGCTTGCTACTGTTTTGTACACATCAGCAAAAAGAGTCGGCCAATAATACCCCGATCTCAAGATTTTATTGGCTATTGTCTTCCAGAAAAGATGGCCTCTGCAATCTCCTTTATGAAAGTCTTCCATAACCTGTTTTGCCTCTTCCTCCACTAAACAATTGAGCAAGACACCACCAGGGTCCTTCCAATAGAGCGCACCATTCATGATACAAAATTTTGCAGCCTTCAATTTCAGTGTTCTACTTTTGTTCTTAGCCATTCTAGGTGGTGATGACAAATTTTGGAGTACATAAACAATGTCCGAATACTAAGGAGAAAGAAGGAAAATTTCTGATACCTGAGCGGGCATATTCTCTTCATCTTCCTTGGACATAGCAGCAATTAGATTAATGTCCAAGGCGTGCAGATTTGACTCAGCCATTAGTTTAGCCAGCCCCTGTCCTTTAATGAGATTTGTCGGTTTGATTTCCACGTCATATTCCAACAAGGAAGCAATCCATTTGCCTCTTCTCCCCTCTGGATCTGTTTGCACTAAGACATCCTTAACAACAGCATTAGGGACATAAGCAAGGATGTGAGAATGCAAAATATAACCCAAAATCTTTCAATGCTTTTACCAAAGTAAGGGCCTGTTTTTCAATAATATTATACTTCAATGCTGCATCCCTTATGGTTCTGCTGAAAAATGCGATTGGTTTCTCAATGGTCTCTTTTCTGCATCAAGACCGCTGCCATAGTATGATCCGAGGCAAATGAAAACAAAATAAAATCCTGAGTATAGTCCGGGCTGATCAAAACCAGAGCTGAAGAAAGAGCTAATTTCACCAAATTGAAGGACTTAACTGCTTCCTCAGTCCACCTTACTGCACTATCTTTTTGAGCATGTTTGTGATTTCCCTTAAATGTTCTACAAGATTGGGCACAAAGCGACGTAAGAAATTTATCTTACCATTGAAGGATTGGATTTCTTTCTTACTTCATGGAAAATCAATCTTTTGAATGGCCTCCACCCGAGCTGGATCGATGCGGATGCCCTCCTTTGAGATAATATGCCCGAGAAGCTTGCCTTCATCCATGGCAAACAGACTTTTCTTTGGATTGAGAGATATGCCATACTTTCTACACTGTTGAAACACAATATTCAAATGATAAGGTGATCTTCATTTGAATTAGAGAAAACTATTAAATCATCTAGATAAACAACTAGAAAGACATATTTTTCATTAGCAAATGCGATATCCATCGCCCGCTGAAAGGTTGCACCAGCATTTTTCAATCCGAAAGGCATCTTTGCATAGTGAAAAGTTCCCCACGGAGTGGTGAACGCTGTTTTGTCTCTATCATCCTCATGGACCAGAATTTGGTTATAACCCGAATACCCATCGAGTAGCGACATGCGGGATGCTCCAACTACTCTCTGAAGTATGTGATCCATCTTAGGCAATGGATAGTTGTCTTTCAAAGATACTTTGTTCAGATTTCTAAAATCAATACATAGCCGAATCTCACCTGTTTTCTTGCGCACGGGCACCAAGTTTGAAATCCAATCTGAAAATCTTATGGGGACAATGATACCAGCTTTGTACAACCGATTCACTTCCTTCTCAATTGAGGGCAGCAGCTTTGGATTTATTCTTCTTAGCTTCTGACGAAAAGGCTTTTGATTTGGCTTGATTGGGATGACATGCTGAATTATGCTTGTATCATATGACTTCAAATCTAAATAATCCCAAGCAAATACATCAGTAAAAGAAGATAGCAAACTGATATACTTTTCTTTTACCTGTGGAGGCAACGCCTTTGATAATTTTACCATCTTAGGATTTTTAGCTGATCCAATGTTCACATCCTCAACTCCTTTCTCGGTTGGCAGCAAGCTCGGTTTTGTGGCCACATCATCCTGATTGAACAACTCCTCTAAAGGTATTAGACCTTTAGGAATGATGTTGTCTTTCAGCTGCAAAACTTCCATCTGATTGACTTCTATATCTGCCTCACCATCATCATACTCCACATCAATAGAAGTGTCTTTGAATTTACCTTCATTTTGCAGAAATTCATCGATCTCATCATCATCTTGAAACACTTGCCAATACCTTTGATTGTCGGGGACAGCTGGGCGATGTTTCACATGAATCTCAAACTTGTTGTTTGAATTCATCGGAATTTTAAAATTACTTGCTGCTGTTGCAAGTGAATCCGCAATGACATTCTGAACACGAGGAACACATGTCAACGTGTAATCTGAAAATACTTTCAAGATATCCAACACCGCATTGCGGTAGGCTCGCATTCGAGGATGCTTAGCTTGGTATTCCCCTTTCATTTGCTTGATAACTAACTCGGAGTCACCATACACTGAAATCCTTTTGGCATTCAATTTTCTAAGAATTTTCAAACCAGCAATTAAAGCTTCATATTCAGCCTCATTATTTGAACAGTCAAAAGCTAGTTTATAAGAACATACCCTTACATTGCTTGGCACTTTGTTTGGGGTGAAAACAGGGCTGCGTATCCAAATGCCAATTCCAGTGCCTTCCCTTCCTACTGCGCCATCAAAATCCATGCTCCACAGGCCTGCTTCATCCTCTTCCAAATGCTGAAATTCTGTTTGTTCTATTTCTCTTCCTTGCTGTCCATCCATATGTTGCTGCTGTCGGAAGGCTAATTGCTCAGCGGTACTATCAAGTCTTTGTCTCTCTTGCTTTAAGACTTCTCTGAAATTTTCAGTGATCTCGGGAATGCCTTCTACTTCAACTACTTGGCTATTTACATCATTAAAGCTATCTGAATACAAAACAAATGATTCTAAATCAGTATGTACATAGTTGATTGGATGATTTACTGGCTTCTCCTTGCTAGTGATCATGTACTTCATATTTTGTTCCCGGTATAATTTCCTCATCTGACCGAACATGGGAATGGTAGCATAGGAGAAATCAAGCTGCATTGTCCCTTTAATCTTTGCTCCCCAAGATCTGGAAAGAAGCATGCCAAATCTAGGAGGTATATCCGCCACAACCACATCCATCAAAACATTTTTAGCCGGAATCTGATCCAAAATGACCACCAAATCCTTGATAAGACCAATGCACCTTACTCTACCAGAATCAAAAGAGTAAAGGTCATGATATTTTCTAGTGATATCCAATCCCAATTTCTCCATGATGGCCTTAGGCATGAGATTATGAGAGGCTCTAGAATCAAACATAGCATTGTGTAACACATAGTCATGCACCCTGAGACTGATGTAAAAAGGAGCTACATCACTATCTTGAGACTGACCTTCCAATGCTGGACCAAAAATCAACTTGGGACTGTCATCCTCCACGTTCACCATATCAGATGATGGATCTAAATTCAGAATCTTAGACACTTGACCTTTATAATTGCTGTTCTTCATCAACTCAGTCAAAGGAATGGATATTTTTAACTTAGCAATTTCATTTTCTAAGTTAAAAACTGAAACTTTTTCTACCTCTTTCACTGAAACATCCTTCTTTTTGGTTTTCTCCTTTGACACACTTGGCTGATTGGATCTTTCACTTGCTGATGGCATTTTGTTGGTGGTAGGATCAGCTGTCTCTTTTCCCTTTTTCTGGACATTGGGAGGATCATTCTTTGGCGCTGCTGCCTCCTTCCTTTTCTGAATTGGATTTATGGGCACATCTCTACTTTGGAGTGAATATTGTCGTTGCTGGGCTGACAAAGCATTCATGTATCCTCTTTGGTATTCATCAGACTCTTCCTCAAGAACTGTTTCATTTGCCAAAATGAAATTTTCGTCCCTTTGTATAGTTGGATTCTCAGAGTACTCCTCATCTTCAATGATAAAAATTGGCATATCATCGGGTGTAAAGAAATGATTCTCTTCTCAAATCACATTCTCCTCTTCATCTGATTCGGGACCATGTACAAAATTCTGCTGTAAGGGTGTCTGCACCTGCTGCTGAGCTGCTTGATCTTGGGCTCGCTGCTCTCTTTGTTTGATTCTAAATTGTGGTTGCTACTGACCACGGAAGTTAGGATTTCTGACTTATGGTTCAGGCTTGTCAAGTTTCAATCTATCAAACATCTGCTCCATCTTCCGAAGCACTTGATCTGAAGTGGAACCTCTTCCTTTATTGTGACTTTCTTTTCAGCTCTTGCTCTAGCTCTTTTGGCAAGCAGATTTGCTTCAATGCTGACTGCAATCTTCTGCATGTCTTCCAAAGTGGCCGGATCTCTCTCTCTTAATTGATAGGCCATATCAGTATCAAAACCATCCGGGAACTTTATCAAAGCCAGCCCCATAGGTGGCTTTATATGATCAGGAATTGCATTGTAAACATAATTGAATCTAATACAATAATCTTGGACAGACTCACCAACATTATGCTTGATGTTCTCATATTCGGAAAGGATCTGAAGAGGATTTTTCTTCACTTCCCAGTGATCCAAGAATTGTCTCTGCAGATTGGCCAATGTAGTGATACTTGCAGCCGGCAAAGCTCTGAACCATTTCCTCACTTCACCACCAAAGGTTTGTACAAACAGTCTCATTGTCACATTTTCTGCATCAATCTCATGGAGGTCGAAGAAATTTGTCATCCTATCCACATGTTGCTGAGTTGTAACATGTGAGGAGTGCCATCAAACAATGGAATTTTGCTTTGATAATCAGCGGGCATATCATCTAAATTTTGAGGCAGCACAAGGGGTGCAAAACGAGCAACCATTGCTCTTGGTGGATTTGGTCTTGGGGATGTTGGGGGAGTGGGTGCAGCTGATGTATGGGGTATATGAGGAGGTGTGTGTGGAGGCAAAGAAATTTTGGATGTTTGAGGGGTAGACAGAGTAGACGGAGGTGACACCACTGCAGATTTTTGATCAGAGATAGGAGGCTGCACAGGGATGGTGGGAATGAAAGGAGTTTCGATGGGAATTCCGGAGCTAGATGCAATCGCGGAGGATTCAAGGGTTGCAGATGCAGTTTCTAAGAAATCAGCAATGTTTGAAGCCACAATTGAAGTCTGGAGCTGTTTCAAGATATAATCATCAATTGATTTATTGGGCCTTTCAGTTTCAATATCTTTGACAAACCCTGGATTTAGGACAGTAGAACCAACATCACTTTTGGATTTTGTTTCAAACAGTGATAGACCAAACTGTTCATCAAACTCAAGATCTGCAAGATACTCAAAGACCACAGGACATGAATGAGATTTGAATACGGGAATTACGAAACTTTCTTAACGAAGGATTCGTGGAATAAGATTGGGATTTTCATACACAGGAGGAGGATCAAGATCTAGATTAGCTCTGGTATATCTTCTGGAAGCCAGTGTGCTATTATTTCCAAGAAATCAAATGGACATTAGCAACTTGTTCAGCCTATCAAATCCTAAACTTATCATCCAAAAGCTTAGAATTATCAGATGTACTGGGGTGATTTGCAAGTTAGATATTCCGTTTATAAGACTAGACCGGAGATTGACTGAAGTAGCTTTTATCTACTTGCGCTAATGCAAAGCAAAAGCGTTTCGAAGGCTACCTGGCTAATCTTCAGACTCCATCTGTAGTTTATAAAACGAAGAACACTAACAAACAAAGAATTTCTTCCCCAGTACGGTCGCCACTATGTTAGAGCCTAAATCTACCTCAGGCTGAGAAAGGTAGGATCCAGGGCCAACATCAAACCACGCTTAACCTGGTAGCTAGCCCTACGAGGTCGGGAGAGGGCTCTCTCTTGGTTAATCTCAGCAAAATATGATCACTAAAGGCTTGAGATGACTGATATAAATATTGATCTTAGGCTAGGTATGTGTGCAAAGAGTTTGATTGAATAAAATGATGTTTTTGTTGGCTCTAATGGAAAGGCAGATCTTGGGTGCAGGGGATGAGGCTCAGTCTTGCAGAGATCTCAATGGGGCAAGGTAGGCAACTGATTTTGGCACTTCAAATAAATGAGATGGAGGGATTAGACAGGTGAGGAGCTGAAGAGGGCAAGAAAAGCCATGGATCCTCTTCAAACAATGAAAACATAAAAACTAAAGCAAACCCTAGGTAGAGCACTGCAATTTCAATGGATTCTACCTTCACTCTTGTTTGATTTAGTTAAGAAGAAACATGATAGATAATGTCATACATACACATAAGTAATTTCATAAATACAGAAGAAAGCTGTACCAAAACAAAATGCCACATGAATCCCAAAGAGTGCTGCAAACCCTGGTCTCAATTCCTTAGCCAAAACTGTTGATATGAATATACAAGAAGCTCCTTGCTTTCTCAAAAGTCCAACAATGCTAATGACTGAAAAATCACAAGATATAGACAAACCATAGCTCATCCTAGCCTCTAGGGGTCGATCACAAGTTTAGGAGCTGTTCCAACTAATTCTAAACTGAGAACTAGAAATTAGGCAGTGGAACAGCATGCCTCTAGAAACAAGGGAACTGATTCATTCAGTTTCAAACAACTTTTTGATAGATGAATCTACCTCCTTAAGTGAAAATTTGACATATTTACATCATGATCCATCAATGTACATTAAATTACATCACAAGTTTGACATCAAGAAGGAGAAAAAGTCAAACTGGCAAAAGCTAGGCGAAAAACAGAGTATAGTTGGTCAAACTGAGCAAAATTTCCCCTATGCACCGCGCTGATTTCTCTATGCATAGCGCCTATTTGGAGCCACTTTTGAAGGCCTTCCCAGTGTCCAAATTCAGTCCAAGTGTGCTTGTTGGAAAGGTCTACCTGTTTACTTTCCAACCCAAGTGGAATTTTTGAATTTTGTCTCCATTTACCCCTCCAAAATTCAGTTCTCCCAACACTGCTTCCTGTGTGTCAAAATAGGGGCAGTAAGGTCATTTTTTGAGTGTTTTTGACCTTTTTGAGGGATCAAAACCTGTCAAAATTTCTTGGCCATTGGTAGGAAAGAATATTTTTTCATTCCAAATCCAAAAATGCTGATTTTTTTTCATTTGGAGGCTCCCATCAAAAGCGAGCGCTGGGTGGCGCGGTGCATAGAGCAGAAAACTCTGTTTTTTGTGCCAAAAATTTCAAAAATGCAAAAAGTGTCCCAAATTTTTTGAAATTTGGGCTGAGTCTTCTCCATCAAGAATTGTGTTGGGCCAAGGAAGCCTCAGCCAATATCTGAATTCTATCATGCTCCTTTCGCCTCCTTGATGCCCTCTTCAATTTTGCCTTTAAATTTCTGATTCTCGCTTTGCAGACTTTGTTTCTCGCCATGTAATGATAAGCCATATGCCTCAACAATGTCTTCTCCTTGTTGGCCTTCTCCAAAAACCTCTCTAAGTGGATATTAGCTCTTTCATGCCATGATTCTCAATCGGAATTGATCTCTTGCTCAAGTGATGTGAGCTCCACCTTCCTCCTTTGGGCAGCTTGGCGGTTTTTCCGTATGTTTTGCAATTCTATAATCGCATGCTGATCCTCAAGCTGCTTATTTATTTGCTCCAAGTAATTTATTATCCACTTAGCCCTTTCCAAGTTGAGGGACAAGGCATTGATGTCTGCCTGCTGCTCTTGGATGACTTCTTTGAGATTTGAGCTTTGCGGGCCCACATTAGGATCATCACCCTCAATGAGAATGAAATCAGTCTCCCGCTCACCTGAAGGTCCCTCATCCTGTAATGGCCTCTTTCCTTTGTCTTGAACCTACTATGCTGATGAAGGAAACGAGACCCCTTCCATCCCGGGTGGAGATAATACTCGCTTTGCTGCTGCAAACAACCATCTAGTGCCCTTCTGATAGGTGACAAACACCGGCATACTAGCGGTCTGTGTCTCATGACCCTCATGCTGATATGAAGGTCCACCTATCTCATGCAAAGCCTTTGGAGGTCCGTGAGGAGCTGTGAAAAACTCACGAGAAATGAAGTCTTCCCAAGTGATGCCCTGCAAACCAAGCTGATGGACACCACAATTTTAATGAGAGAAAAATGATATATACTGTTGAACTGCTGCTGAGGAGTCTTGTGTTGTACTAGGGTGGTCATCTTCTCAATATTTCGGCACATGAAGTAGGGGAGATTCATCATCCTCACCCTGGTAAAATGCATCAGCAACCTGATATGATAGGCATATAAACGAGAAAACCGGCCCTCACAGCTGAAATACTTCATTATCAGTTTCATCAAAGGAGCATAAGCATCTTTCAGGTACCAAAAAGGAAAAACTCTGCTGAGTTGTCTCAAATAACCGGGCTTGATGTATGGTTCATAATGCTGCTTGTCAATTTGCTGCCTCTTGTTCCATTGCTCTCCAATGTTAGGAATACCGGTTGCTAGTGAAATAGATTCTGGTGTTAAAGTGAATGTTACACCAGCTAGAGTGGCTTGACCATCATGTAAATGAAGCACAAACAACTAGGCCAACTCATGATGATACTGAATTCTAGCAACTAGCTCACAGAACTCATAGCAGGACTGGTGTTGGAAACAAGTGATGGCGAGAGGGCAGGCTTGTAGCTCAGCAAGAGTAGTGGGTTCCTCTTGTATATGTTTGCCACCTCTATGAGGCCTCCTGGGTGCATGTACCTCTGTAGGAGAATCACTGTGTGTCTCTTCTTCACGATCATATGAAGGATCAGACTCCATCTTTGCTAGTAAGTGAGTTTTCTTGATGAGTATTAGGAATTTATGGTCTTTTTTATTTTCTGCCACCAAGGGAAAAGGATATGAGGGACTGTGGAGGGAGAGATTATGGGGATTTTGGGACTGTTGGGACAGGGTTCTGTTAGGGAAACAGGGGATTAGGGAGTGATATTAAGTTTAGGGACAACACTTTAGGGTTTGGGGATTTGTAGTAAGGGTTTGGGAAATGGGAATTGGGGATAGGGATAGATGATTTTTTGGGAATATGGGAGTTAGGGAATGGGGGAATAAGGTGAGAAAATGAGTGAAGAGTGAAAAGGTGAGGGAATGACAGAATGAACTTGGCAGCAAAATAACCAAAGCAAACCCTAGGCAACAGTTTCTTGGGAAATGGCAAGAAGATAGGGTTTGATTTTCCTATTAGATAACCACCATAAACTGTATGAAAAACTCTTTTACTAGCAATGAAGAGGGCTTAACTTACTTGCACAATGGAAGTGTTGATTGATTTTGGCGATTTGAGGGAGTTTTGGAGCAAAACGGGCTTGGTAGCTCTATGCGTCGTGCCTCAAACCCAACGCGCCGCGCCCTGTGTGTACGCCACGCCAGAACAACTTTACACTGGAAATTGCGGCCCTATGCGCCGCGCCTTCGATTTTGCATAGTTTTTTCCAAGTTTCTCTCCTTTTGCTCAAACACGGCTTCCACTTCACTCACACTTTGTTGCTTGAATGGAAATGAGCTTTTGAATTGAAGAAATGATTTATATACAAGGACCTTTAATTTTTGTTTCATAAAAACCCACTTTTACAATGTTTGGAATATGACTTTATTTTTTAACTCTGTTTTTTTAGCTTTTCACTTTATTTGAACCTTCTGATGAACTGAATGACTTGCTTTTTGTTTGCTTTGCAGGGGATTGGAGCTACTGAGGCTTGGGAAAGAGACCAGGGTTGCCTCTGAACTGCTTTACATATAAAAGAAATGAAATTACATGAATTAATACAATAAAACCTAAAATACTCTATTTTTCCTCAAAACAGAGTTTTGAGGAAAAATACATCTCTGAGCAATTGATTATGAAATTTATTGATACTGGAACCTCCTCATGTGCCTGCTGATTGTTATTGGACATTTTGAAACCCTTTTTGATGAAACCCTAATGAAACCCTAGACCTAACGACAGTGAAACCCTAAAAAAGACTTTTGCAAATTTTGAAGACAAAAAGTCACTGTAAATGATCTTGATGAGTAAAAATGGGCTAGCAGGTAAAGGACATGAGGGAAAATGTAGGAGAAGCCACTACCGTCAGATGATCCATGCTCCTAATGGAATGCAGCTGACTGGGTGGGACACCTAATATGCAATGCAACAAGAGGATTTGATCTCTGACGGAGGGATGAAGATACGACACTAACATGATCCTCTCCGGCATTACCCTCAAACTTTGGGATGTTTGAGGGAAGCTTAGTCGGAATAGAAGGCCAACTAGCATCGTGGTGCATGGGGTAGTTTATAAACTGATTAAAATCCAGTAGACTTAACCCAGCCATAAAGGGGAGCATGGGGGCTGCCGAAACGATTCCTGAGACTATTCCACTTGATGTGACCACCGGGATAGAACTAGAGCCAACACTAGGTTTGGTTCCTGCACCAGCTGTGGGTCCAGATATGGTGACTATATGCGGTGAAGGAGGCTCGGAATTAGATCAAGAATCAGAAGAACTAGGAGAAGATTCAGTATGGGGACTTGAAGGACTATGAACTTGAACCCGACGGGAAGGGGTAATATGCCCAAGTGGAAACTGGGGGTGAAGGCCTAATAGTGTTCGTGACAAATGCCTTGGTGGCACAATGGTGGTAAGACACATGTGACATGGAAATGGTGAAGGGAGATAAAAAAATATGCCTTTGTCTTGATGAGGGGAGATAAATTTATTATGTTAAGTCTTGGCTTGGCGGTGTAAACCAAACGCCCTTCGCTTAAGGTGTGCTTGTGTGTGCAAGTGTATTTATTGAGTAAGCCCAGATCGTGTTTGTAAAAATAAAAAAGCTTGCTGAAAATAAACTAAAATTAACAATAGAAAATGAAAAGAAAAACAATTAACTAAACTCCACCCAAATTGGGTTGCAAAAACCTGTGCTGGTTGGTGGCTAAATCGATGGAAAACACACTAAAAGTTCAAGATATCTAATTGTCGGTGTGATTGGGATCAATTGACACTAGGCTGCTAGAAAGTGGTGCAGAAACAACAAAAAATAGAGAGGAAGATCGCTGCAAAAAGATAGGGAGATGGAGTGAAACACCTAGGGCAATCGATGAGACCCTAAGGCCAATGACCAAACAGGTTGTAATGTGAAACTATGGATTGTAATAACCTCTCTTTATAGATCTGAAACAAAAGGGTACAGATCTGGAAAATATGGCTGAAAGCAATGCAGAAACTCAGACTACTCACTCAGCGAAACTCCTCATATAAAGGTGGAAGCGTACTAGAAGCCCTAGGGGGGCTAAATTCCACATCGACGAGTAAATCAGAGTAGATGAAGGCCTAAGCGAGATGGGATAGAGGTCAGACAACCCAGCAGACAGTTCTCTGCAAAACCTAGAAATAGATCTGAGAAAAACCTGGAAATCCAAAAATCACAGGTACTGACCTGTTTTTCAAGTGGGATCGCACTTTTTGGGCTGATAAGTGCACTTTGGCCTCCAGATCGCACTTTCTGGGCTAAAAAGTCGATTTCTACTTTGTGGATAAGATCTGAAAATCTCGGAAAAAACTGTCGCCTTTGTTGCGGCTATTTCTATGACCTGCGGAAAAAGACAGAAAGCTTGCAGAAGTCATAAATTTAATAAATAGGGTTAAAAAACTAGGAAACATTAAGAGAATTGAAAAAAAAAAAAAAACCCTAAGCTGAAAACTGAAGGTCACCCAAGTTTCTCGATCTGAAGTATAAAACCCAACAAAGTCGCCAATTTTGTTGTATTGTTTTCTTCTCAAAGATGTACGAAAAGAACCCACTTAAGATTGTGGATGACAAAAAATCTCAAAAAATATAAATGGCTGCTAAACATTGTAGATCTGCAACAACTGATAGAAACAAAACCTGCCAAAATTCTCATCTATGCCACAATCATAGTTAAACAAAAAAAAGAAAGAGTAATAACTCCAATCATCCAATGGAAATCAAATATACAAAGAATAGATTTTATTATAACACCTGTGAAGGGAACAAATAGATGTTACCAGTCCCCCTCTATGGGATGGGTTCTTGGCTATCCTCAAACGTCTTCAACTTGTGTAGAGTCTCTCTCCTCTATAATGTGTAAACCCAACAAAAATATGGTGTGCGACAATGAAAATAATCAAAGTTACAACAGTGAGTGCAACAATGAAAATAATCAAAAGTGAATAATGAATGGAAAACCCTTCTATTTATAACAAAATATTGAGTTATCCTCGAATAATGAGCAATAATAAAATATTATTGATCCCATTCTTGGAATAACCACTTGGAATATTTTATTATATTTGGTTAGGAGGGAAAAGGTATTTAAACTTTTATTTAGAAATCATAAATAAATAAATAAATGATTTATTTATTATCTCAAGGAATTAGTTAAGGAATAATAAACAAATAAGGATTTATTTAATTATTCCTAAGGGATTTAGTCAAATTTGACAAAGAATAATAATTAATTAATTATTCTTAGAGAAAAATAAGATAATTAATGATTTATCTGTTTATTTTTCATGATTGGGTCAAATATGACAAGGAATAATAACTGAACAATGGTTTAATTAATTATTCCTAGAAGAAAATCAAATAAATAGTGATTTATTTAATTATTTTTCATGGTTTTAACTATAAATTACTTAACAAAGGTGGTTTATTAAGTAATTTCTCATAGTGAAAGCAATTTTACTATGGTAAAATTGGCTTTACATGGTGTATTTCAATCCATCTAGTAAATTAGGCTAGATGATCATTTTGTTGGTGATAACAATACTCAACATACCATCTTTTTTTTCTAGTTATAATGACCGTCACATCTGTGTGGAATACTCTGCTGGGTGGTGTATGTGTTTTCGCCTTCACTTTGGTTTTAATGACTGTCACATCCATGTGGACTACTCCGTTGGATGGTGTACATGTTGTCCCCTGCACTTTGGTTTTAATGATTGCCGCTTCCGCTGGATGCCAGACAAACCTTTCTGGTTCGCGTGTGTCTCTTCCTAGGTGGTACTATTACCTCTCACTTATAGGCTCACTTTACTCTCCCCCTTTGCAATAAGAGAACCGACACACAAGTTACTTTATGCACTCACCAGGCACACTTACCTTGATGTTTGAAGATACCAGCGCAACACTCTCATGTGCTGACAATTAGAGCCAAGGCATATCTCTAAGTATATAGCAACGAGGCATTTATACCGAATGAGACTCCTACACCAAACGGTGTGAGGTCTAGTTGGGACATCAGACAAGGGATATCCCCTGAATGTTAGCAAGTCCAGCACCATCAACAATTCTGGCTCTAGAAAGAGGGCCAGACGATAGGTTGCACCCGTAGATGTTGGGTGTGGAGCCTGATTATCTTTTATATTCAAAGGTATCATCGCATTGGACCCCAATTCGTAATGGGACGGCAACGTCAACCGTAAAATATACGCTGTAGGGGGGGTCAATCTGGGTCGTTCACTAGGCGGAGATCTGACGGTAGATGTTATGTTTAATTTAGGGTTTTTGCCCTAGAAGGCACCCCCTCGCTATATATGAGGGAATTGTATTGCGTCTATGTAGATCTGTATTCTGAGTGAGGAAGAGAGAGGAAATTGAGAGTGAAGAGGGAATTACAGCGGATCTGCTGTAGGTTGTATCTCTTTAGTTTGCTAGATAATATAAAAGGAAGGTCTGGTGGTTTCTTCGTGGATGTAGCCCAAACTGGGTGAACTACGTATATCTGTGTCTCTCTCATTTTATGCATTTTCTGTGTTTATATTTCTGCAATATTTTTGTGTTCCATTGCTCTGTAATATATAATTTTCTAACAATAGAGTCTGGTTTGAATCTTATTTTAAAATGACTCTTCCCGAAATCATAATCCTGGTATGTTTTTCTAAAAATCCTAAATGTACCATCCCTGCGGAAGTTATTCATGACCTATCCAAGTTGGATTTCAATGGTGAGGGTGAACTGTCTTTTTGTGTGCATGTGCTTCAAATTATGACTCTTTTCCATTGTCACCAAATAAATTCCAAAGATGTATGGATTGTACGACTCACCCTCACATTTGAAGGTCATGCTCAACATTGGTTTCATACATTACGCTTTGCCTCTATCGATTCATTCGGTCAACTTGCTGCGATGATGATTAAAACACTAGATGAGTATAACCACCAAGATCTCTGTAAAAAAATCTACAGTTTAAGAATGAAGCCTGACGAATCAATTGAGGATTTTGTTGATCACTTCATTCACTTTTGTTATGAAATTCCTAAACATATTTTGAACTCTAATTTCTTGACACAAGAGTTTAGATGCTTGGTTCATGTTTCCCAATACATTGAACCTCCCGTTTTCCCTTCCACCCCAACTCTTGTGGACCATGAGGCACCTCAGACCACAGAGGAGCCCACTACCCCATTTTCTCCTTGTCATCCTCCTTTTTCAGTCCAAATGTGGGTGCCCCCTTGCGGTGATCATGAAGCTGACAAATTTGTGCATCAAGTCCCCAACTCATCTTCTCATCTATCTCCTGCTTTAACGGAGGACATTCCAGAATGGTTCAAGAATCCTACATTGAAGAATCACCCCTCCATTCCACAAGAGGACGTCACTGTTCATAACTCAATTCTCGAATTTGATCTACATCTCTGCCATCCTCTATCATCTACAAGCCATGACTCCTTGTACCATGACTCGCTTTATCATTCCTCTTTGCCAGCCAGTTGTTCGCATTCTCTTGATTCTCAAGTTGTTGGCTAAAATTGTGATTAGGTGACAGGAAATCACATTACATAGGTAGAGGAGCAGAAAGGTGAGGACACTATCAATCTTCCCTCTATGTTTCAAGATTTTCCACATCAAAACAATAAGATTCCATTCTTGAACAATTCTCAATCTACTAATCTCGTTAGATCATCCTGCATAATCAATTCTTTTGATCAACCCCTAGTCTTGGGCAATCATCACTCCCATGCTTCCATATGTTGTGACGAATTCCCAAGAACATCATGCGATCTTCCTTTTTCTCATGAACACTCTAACTCAGATCTAGAATGTGCTCCAGTTAAAGAAGGCATCCATATCGAAACTTCTTCTTCACCTCACTTGCCCTTGTGTCCTACCATTCACAATGCATCTACATGCGGTGAAGATACTCCATGTTCTCTAGCTTCTTGATATGATGAGCTATATCATCAATTGAAACAAGTCAGTGAGGCTGTCCATTATGGAAATAGTCGAATTGCACAAGACTCTTTACACCCCTCATCATCTCTTATGTTGCATGAAGACAACTCGTCAAATCAGCTTGCTCATGTGAGCTCACCAATTCATTTATATGTGGACGTACCATTAGAAGAGCCTCTTAATTGAGCAATATGATCATTGTTGAAACCTATGACAAAGATGGTTGTTGTCTGGAGAGAAGTTTTGAAATTAGCAATAACATCCATCCTCAAGCCCTACATGATCTAGTTCAAGCTTCAAAATACGATTTTGCAATTTTGGAAAGTTTCAGAAAATGCCAAGGAGCGAAGGCACTTCAACTTCCATTGATGGTTATGACAGGACCTCGTGACTCTGGTAATCCCCTCCAACCAAATCAGATATGGTTTCTCAAGCACAATCCATCTATCTGCATGGTTTCATTTAGTGTGGATCCGTGTAAAAAAAAGTTGGTATTCTGGTGTGATCTTTCGAATTTTCACTTATGACTGAATCCACGAATCTGTTATTGCGTGTCTGTATTCATGCACATCTCTTATATCAAATATGGGTTGGGAGTTTTCATCTCTCACGAAATCATGGAATTGTAAAGTTGATCATCTCAAAGACTGTCTTTACCCACAATCATACTTATTGAATTTTCCCTCTCATGATCAGCTACTCAGCCTTCTTATGAACCTTGTACTGCAAACATGTCCACCCATCACACTAGAAATCTCCCTGGGTGATGATGAACACACAAGCTATCACATGAATCAAGTTCCTCTCCATTCATCACACCCCAAATGGTATCATGCATTCATGATGCTAGCATTCTTTTTAAATTCTTGTGATAACTATGATGCCTGCACAATTTTTCACTAGTTGCAGGAAGGTGGTTCGTCATATCTAGCTCACATGGAACTTGGTCCAATTGTGCATAACATTCACAAATAGTTCAAATTGCAAATTGGGAATCTGACGTCTCAACTAACTCATTTGATATTTTCTCTATCTTGGGTGACTGTCATTTGGCTTATCATTTTCCCATCAACACATCCGGTTACAGTTGCTTCGCGCTATTTGATGTTCATTGTTTAACATCTCCCCCTTCATATTTCCGTTAAGTAGATGAGGCACTTTAGGTCACGCTGATGGTTATGGAAGGTACCCATTGTCTTAGCATGACTATTGAGAATGATCAGATTTATTTTTCCTTATAAGATTCCCATCATGATCTCATCTGGAAAATTGAGAATTCATCCTCTCAAAGATCACGAGGCTTTCCAGATAGCCACCGTGAATTCTATGATCCAATCACTCAATGGCTAGAATAATCTTACTTGGCAAGCTTTGTTGCAGGCAAAAAGTTTCAATCCTTTCGTGCACTTTCTAAGAAGCTCGGTGCAAATGAGGACGCACCTACAAGAGGATTCCGAGGTTTGTTGAAAAGTGGTATCTATCAAAGAGGTAAGCATGTGCATTGGGTAAAAGTAGTGGTTGTGACACGTCTTTCTGCCCATAGGCAAGACCTTCCTTCCCATGTGAAAAAATTTCAAGTATCTGTATTTTATGTTGCACATCATTCGTATCTTTGTGGAAGCAGGTTGGGAACGACTATGTGTTGGCATTATGATGCATGTGTTGTACTTGATGGAAACCCACTTGCAGCAGAACAACTCACTTGTATATGGTAACTAGATGAATCTACAGGAGAGATATCAGCTGTGACAGAATGCATGGAAATTGTGTTTACAGATGTGACAAAATGCAGGGCAGTTCAAAGGAATGAGTTCATAAGTAATGTACAATGGAAAATCACATTATAACAGGTCTATTTAGAGGGAACAAAGTAATGGTACAAAAGAATAGGATGACAGAACAAAGGACTACAGATCAGACTCTAGAGATTGAAGAAAGAGAATGGTTTAAGAAGTATACATTGGTTCACTTTGTCCAAGCAGCATACACACGTGGGTTAACAGAACAAAAGGAGCGTATATGTATGCACGCACTTTCATACAAGGAAAAGCACGTATGGGATGGAAAATCAAGGTTTTGGTTCGAGGTATTGGTCCGAGGTTTTGGTTCGAGGTATTGACAAAGGATCTAAGTATATAAGAAGGAGAAGATCAAAAGGCTAAGTGCACAAGTAATGAATATCATATGAACTGTTAGATCAAAAGAAATTATGCATGTTATGGGTTTCTGATGCTTTTCTTGATCTAGACTATGTATGCACCTGAGAGTTTGATGATGGATAAGATCTAATGATGGATCAAGATCATAATGACTTATCATTATGAGATCTGATAATGGATAGTCTAGATCTGAGTGCTAACTAATGTTTTGTGCTTTAAATGCTATGATATGGGTATATCTGAAGACTAGAATAGCTGTGAAGTTATAAGTTTTTATCTGCAATTCTGTACGCTGGTTCACCTTGGTGAAGGCACGTATACACGTTGGTTCGACACTTCCAAGTAGCGTATGAAAAAGAAAACCCTATTGTTCATGATGATTGATCTATCTGATCAGGTTGTTGCTTTACTGTTGTTGTCAATGATTTCTTCTTAGATCTGAAAGTAGAATTGAATGCATAAGGAGATTGAGTATGATTGATTGATTGAGTGAGAAGGGTGATTTTTGTTGCTGTCTATTTAGATATTTGTAATTTGACAGTAGATCTTCAGATTGTTACTGGTTGGTACAGTTGTGGTTTAGAGCTTTTATGATTCAGTATCTTTAGAGGTATACGCAGGTTGGGCTAAAGGAAGTAGTGTATACACACAGGTTAGCTTCTTTAAAGGAGCGTATACATTCTGACACATGAGTTTTTGATGTTACAATTGGTTCTGGTTGTTGATGCAGTGTTTAGGGTTTAGATTTGTGTAATGGCTACAATGATCTGTCTATTCTAGTTGATTGGTTGAATTTGATTAAGTTTGAATGAATGATTGATTAATTTGTGATTGTTTGATTATGTATGTCAGATGTTTCAGTGAATGATTGATTCAATTGTGTCAGAGGTTCAGTGATTGTTTGATTCAGTATGTCAGAGGTTTTAGTGATTGATTGATTCAGTTATGGTTGATTCAAAGATTGATGATTGGGTTTTAGATATATTAGAGACTGATGATTGAGTTTTAGTGATTGGTTGATGCAAATGTATTTGATAGATGTATTGGATAGGTGATTGATTTTGAGCTTCAATGTTATTGATGGGTCTAGTGTGAAAATTTGATTAAACGTGGCCTACATATTGTGTTGTTGTGTACCAAGAGTATCCAGTATAAAAATTTATGAAACGTGGTCCTTGGAGGATACTGAGGGTTGGAGCCTTCAGTGAGGAAGTCGAAGCTTCCTGCCAGTAGTGGTTGGTGATTTTATCAGGGGGTTGGAGCTCCCTTCCAGTAGCAGCTAGAGAACGAGTGAAGGTTGGAGCCTTATGTAGGTCGACGCCTATGTACTAGTAAACATATCAGCTGGTACAAGAGATAGGGGGTTGTAGCTCCCTTCCAGTAGAAGATGGAGAATGAGAGAAGGTTGTAGGCTTCTGTAGGTGGATGCCTACGTACTTGTATGAGTTTGCACCAGTACAAGATTGTAAACATATTATTATTTATATTAAAAGAATATATAGACAATAACATCAGGTGGGTTTTCTCCCACATTAGGTTTCCACCTTAAATCTTGGTGTTCATGTGTGTTGCTTACGTGTGATGGTTTATTCTATTATTACTACACATGGTTACTATTTAATGTTTAATAAAGTACTGATGCACTGATTAAATATCAACATATGATGAATTAACTGAATCATAAGTTCACTAGATATATGCTGGTTTCCTTAAGAATAGTTGCGTGCACACACGAGTTCCCTTCACTGACGTAGCGTATATAAATCTAATTATGGAAATGAAAAAGTTATTGATTTGCAAATATGACTCACCCCCCCTCTCAGTATTATTCCCAACACTACGGTGGCTTCACTAGAAATTTCATTACACATAACCCGACTGTCTAGATATTAGGATAGGAGTAGGATTAGTTGTGTCTTATTTTTCCTTTCCTTGCACTCGTCTTGCACTCGTTCCCCATAGTTCATCCTGGTTGTCTCATTCTGGTTTTACAACATGTTTTCTTTAGTCATTTTGTTGTCTTGTCTTTCGATTTTGGTTTCATGGTTCTGTGTCTTCTTTATTTTTGCTTTGTTTCCTTCCTTGTTCAGTTTTTCATTTGTTTTCACTACGTGAATAAGTGTTGTGCCTGGACCTGCGTCTTGGCTTCTGAATGTGTATGTGGCTGATGTTCAAAGAGTCTTGTGACACTACAGCCCTTGGCTAGTCCTGTGTCTGTCTTCCTTGTGTTTGGTTGTAACTTTTGGTTGATGAAGTCTTGACGGAAAATACTATCCATCCATAAGGAGAGATTTGGTTCAACCATGAGCCTATGTCCAATCTGGGAACTTCATGGTTGTACTCAGTTTTATGCTTTGGTGTGTTCAAGATTATCCAACTAGTTAGAATTGGAGAAGGGGAAAAATATAAATGTGAAAACCTAAATCTGAGGTCTTTACATGCTTCTCTGAAGGAACAACCTCTCCTTCTCTCAATAAGCCGAGATCCCTCTTCCACCCAAAAATAAATAAGTGCCTATGCACAGTTCTCTTTCAAAAATAACAAAGGCAAAAGAAGAGAAAGGCTTCCTGCGTAGAGAGGTGAAGCAAGCAAGTCCACTTGGGTACTGTCTAGGCTCGTTGGCAGTAGAGCAATTATTTTGTTCTTGCGTGAATCCTCTGGGGTACTGTCCAGGCCTGCTGGTGGTGGACCAACACCAGAGATGAAAAAATATACTTTGAAAATATTAAGCTCGCGAGCTAAACTACCCTTCCCAATTCAAAACACTGTGATCTCGCTAAGTCTTGTGTTGTGTTCAACTGATTTGGTACAAGGAAAACCATGTCTATCCATTAGGTAAGCGGGGAAGCCAAAGTAATCTACACGATGAATCAATACTCCTTGATCGACCAAGGCCCTACACTAAATGAACCAAGAGAGAGAAGATGGAATTCAACTAGTGTGTCATGAAGTGTTGTAGTGGATGCAACACCCTCCAAAATTTTGGATCCTGTGATCACTCATTCCTTAGTCACTTATTTGGTAAGTTGATTATCTCAAGCTTCCCTCTTCAGTCGTAAGAGTCATTCATGCTTTTATCTTTCTATAACATGTGTCATTTTTGGGCAGGGGATTATCACTCGTCATGCAAAGGGAATGTTTGTTTTTGATTAAGGGGAAAAGCTTTGTGAGAATGGGTTGTTCTCACCATATAGACATTGTTGGTATCAAATTATGATTGTCTATTTCACTTAAAAAATCCTCTTTTGATTATCATTTTTGAGCATCTAACCTTCATATTCCAGCTATAATCCTTAGAAACTAAATGATATGATGTCATTATCATTATTTTTAGCTTGAAATTAATTTTTGAAATAAGTGTGTTAAAAATGACATTTTCTAGAAATTTAGAAGAAGTTGTAACTCCCTGTATTTGCTCCATGATTTGACATGTTGCATAACAAGTTGGATAATTTGAATATTGTGAGCATGAAGCTAAATGTACACGGATGGTGGATTACCTATCCACTTTCGAATTTGAAGAAAATAGGTGTCCAGTCAATGCTGGTTAAACCCAGCCACTTCTGCAGAATTTCTAGATTTTGTGAACAAAATAATTTCTATTTTGAGAATTTTTCCATAAATGAAGGAACTGATCCAATTTCAACCTTCTTGGATGTAATTAATAGAATTATGTTAGGATAATATGGAGCAAGAATACTTCTTTTGTTATAGGATTTGTGATAAATAACCTAGGAGGAAAAACTATGTTTCTGCTAGATTTTGGACATGAAAGTACAGTTTATGTATTTTTAATCCATAGACTTAATACAGACTTCACTATCGAGTTTATGCCTTCAGATCCAATAGCCATATTCTTCTGAATCATTTTACAGTGTGCTTGTGAAGTGTTTAAGGGCCCTCATCACTATGCTGGTACACTCTGCCTTAAAGTTTCTTTACTACTTGCATAGATAGATTTAAAATTCAGAGGTTATTTTATGTGCTGTAAGAAAGGTTATGTTATTGAAGTTGTTAATTGGAAAGGATTTTCATTGGTTGTGAAAGAGCCTTGTAAAAGGACTCAACCAATACTAATCTTGAAGATTGATATATATGCTTGATGTTGCATAATTTATGATATTTTCTTATTGGTTTTAATTTCAAAGATAGTTCATGGTTTGATTTCCAAGTGATTCAGATTTGTAATTGTTAAATTCAATTTGCAATTAGATAAGTGATTCTTGTAAGGGATTCAATTCTCATTGGTTTGCAATGTTACTTATCTTATTTGTTGCTTGGATTAGTTAGGTGTTGAAATTGCTTTGAATTGTTATGATCCAAAGATTGGAAAGGATTATATTGAGCAAGATTCTTGTAAGGGAATGATAGGATTTTTAACCAGTCATTAATACTATGTTTTTGTTACCTAGGAAATTAGAATTTCATTATATTTGTTTTCATCTAAATTGATGCTTAAGTGTTTGAAAAGACAAGGAAGGACCTCTTGTAAGAGAGCATTGTTAATTTCATTTCACTAGGCTATCATTAGAACCTTAGATCCTTCTAGATCTATATACATTAGATGAGTGCCTCCAAGTGTATTGTCCCGGGTTGATAAAGGAATTAAGAGCTTAACTTACCTTAGTAAGTAAAGACCAAATAGACATGTTTCACACTTATCTCACACACTAACTACATAATGCACATAAATCCCAACCTCCCTTAGCATTTAAAACTGCGTAGTGGGTTCCCCCAGTGTCCTTCCCTCAGTCGGAACCCACCATCTCCAAAAACTACGTATTTTTGTCCCTGAGTTGTCTTGTCTGCCTTGCATCCTGAAACTGTGCAAAGGTGTCCTCCCAGGACCTCATCTCGCAATAATGCCTTGCATCCTAAAACTGCACAGTTTATACCCAAGTTGTTCATTCTGCCTTGCATCTTGAAATGTGCAGATGTGCCCTCCCAGGGCATCATCCCGCAACAGTCATTACCCACTGAAACTGTGCAGATATGTCTCTCAATAAACACAAGAAGGGTGGCATTCTAGAGGACTCTCAAGGATCTGAGGAAGAATATAAGCAGACCAAGGAACCCAAGGTATGATAGAAGATCAGGACCACATGAAGACTCCATTTGATGCACAACCCTTTGGAGATAAGGTATGGAAAACGAAGCACATCTTTTGAAATACCTGATTAGTATAGCTTGAAGGGCTTCTTATCATTTTCATATCATTCTGTCCTCAATGGCATGCATGGTTGCAAGCACTGAAAGTTATTCCATGTGTTTCCTCTACGTGTCTTGCCCCCTTTCGCCTATTGGATCAGTCATCGTCTTTTGACATGTCTGGTTGTTATGTCATGTTTGCGAACCGTTCTAGTCACCATGAAGGTTTGTCTTTGTGCATACAAGTTTTCCTAACAATGTGAACACCTATCATACTCATACAGAATGTTTTAATCACTGTCGCGCAAGTGTCGTCACAGATGTCCAAAGGTCTATCCCAAGTGTCACACTTGTCACACTAGACAGTCTCACAGAGGGTCTTGATTTGCAATTTTTTCATGGTGGTCAGTTTTTTCATGTTGTCAAAGTACGCTAAATGTGTGATCACAATTTTGAGTCATCACAAGTTCACTTGTCTCTCACACTTTGTCATTTTCCTAAAAGTCTCTCGATAGAAAAACTTCACTTCACCTAGCCCTGATTGAGTTGCATTGCGCAGTCTCAACCCTTAGTTGTTCTGCTCTGCTTCTTGGAACTGTGCAATTCTTGAGGTTTTCCTTTGGGTTAGTTGCACTGCACAATCCTTGAAGTGAGCATCCTGTCTTCCTTCCGAGAACTACGTAGAAACTGCCTCACTACCTATCTGAACTTTGCACTTCTCAAGAACAGTCATTGAGCCTACTTCTTGCTTGCTGGAACCTCGCATTGCATAGATACCTGAGCTTGCACTACTCCCATAAATTGCATAGATATGTCCTCCTAGTGACTTCCCTCATTTGGGACTCACTGCTCACAAAAATTTCACAGAACTATCCTCTAGTCCCTCTGCTTTATGGACTTGTCTTCCCTTTGGAAACTGTGCATGGGTGTCCCTGAGGGTCCCACCTTGCAGTTTCCATTGGTGTCCTTTACTGCGCAATTCTTCCTTTGAGTGGCCTCTGTGTAGTTTTCCCTGAAAATGAATACAATGCCCCAGAGTTCCTTGTCCAAGCCTGATCTGCGCTTTGCACAATATCAGTGACCAGTCCTCCCTCCCTGTCACCTGGAACTCCGCAATGCGTAGTTACTGGGCCCTCTTCCCAGTTTGTCATCTATCTCGGGCCTGATACGTGGAAAACAATGCATCATGCTAGACTAGGAGGTTTTTGGATTAGATGTCATCCTGTCATGATTGAATTATAGGCACAAGTACACTGATAGATCATGGCGAGACAACAAACATGATTAATAAGGAGCGCACATGCTAGAAGACTTACTTGCAGCTGGACGGAAAAACATAGTAAATCAAATAGTAAGCGAAAGGAACACATGCATGGAACCATCCTACAATACCAATACCATTGAAGACCACGCAACATCAAGCCATGCGGAGGAGAAGACAAAGCAGACACGAGAGTACATCCATCACTTAACAACGCAAAAGCTTGACATGGACACCATAGCCAGCCAGTACATGTCAACAGTGTCATATCAAGTTGTGTCATGAGTTATCAAGGCCACATCACTACTATGGGCCATATATGTTGTAATTGAATGTAATGTACAGTGGAAATCCAATGGACACACACATGAAGATGAAGAGTCATGTCAGTTGAAAATTCATAGGAAGTTGAACAGTCATGAGGGTAGTCATTGAAGTTAAATTGTCGTCACCTTGGCTCCTCCCACATATCCTTGAGAGTTTACAGTCAGTTTTTTGAGGAGCAAGGAGTGGCTCCAATTTCCCACTTCTGTGACTAGTGATGTATGGTGTACATATGTGTCTTGGGACTTTCGCTTAATTCAGAAGATTGTTAAGGCCAACGAGTTTCCATGCATGTTTTGTAGATGTTTGTAAGACTATTCTTTCGGCATTTGTAATGCATGTTTGTTTCACCTGTACTAAGATAGTTGAACTACTTCGGCTGTTTTAGTACTTACATTGTTGGGAATGTGTTGTGTTGGTTATCACCACTGTCTCATCCTTGTGGACTACTCCGCGGGATACTAGACAAGCAACCTTTGTGTATTGGTTTTCACCATTGTCACATCCTTGTGGATTACTTCATGGGATACTGGACATACCATATTTGTTTTCTAGTTATAACGACTGCCACATCCATGTGGACTACTCCGCTGGGTGGTGTACGTGTTTTCCCCTTCACTTCAGTTTTAACAACTGTCACATCCATGTGGACTACTCCTCTGGTTGATGTACGTGTTATCCCTTGCACTTCAATTTTAACGACTGCCACATCCGCTATGGACTATTCCACTAGATGTTAGACAGACCTTTCCAATTCACATGTGTCTCTTCCTAGGTGGTACTATTACCTCTCACTTAGAGGCTCACTTTAATCTCCCCCTTTTAAGTAAGAGAACTAAGATGCAAGTTACATTATGCAGTCACCAGTCACACTTACCTTGTTGTTTGAAGATACCAGTGCAACACTCTCATGTGATGATAGTTAGAGCCAAGGCATGTCTCTAAGTATATGGTAACCAGACCTTTATACTGGATTTGATTCCTATGCCAAACAGTGTGAGGTCTAGTTGGGACTTCATATTGCGGAGATCCCATTAATGTTGGTGGGTCCAACACCGTCAGTGGTTTCCAAGGATTATAGGGATTGATAAACTCCTTTATAAACCTATCCTTTCTCCCTCAACCCTCCAATCCTCCCCCTTACCCTTGGTGGACCAAGTCCCTTGCTTAAAGAGCAAGCAAGTTCCACTCTTTACTCCATCAGTGGGAAAGGGTTTTCGGGGTCACTCCTCACCTATCCATTGACATCTACTTTACAAAGTGATCCCTACTCTTCCGGGACTCTTCCCATCGGTGAAAGTCCGTAAAGAGCAAGGATACTTAGTTGTGGTGACAGTGGGATAAGCCCCACATTGTGCTAGGTCAAGGTCAATGTTGCAGAATTTCAGAACAAACATAGGAGGTCTCTTTGAAAGACATTGCCAAGCCAAGGAGGCCACATTGGAGCAAGAGGAAGCCATATCGGAAGAGCTTGCATGTAATACATGCCCAAGAAGAACCAAGAGGAGCTATAAAAGGAGCCATATATATTATATATATATATATATTATATATATATATATATATATTATTATATCCCAATATATATATAGCTATATATATAATATTATATATTATATATATATGCCAAAACAGAGCTACAGGAGGTGCCATATATATATGCCAAAGAAGTACAGGGCAACAAGAGGAAGCAAAAGAGCCATCGGAGAAAGCAAAACAAAGTTATCGGAGGAGAAAAGGATGCATTTACACTATCGGGAGCTACCAGAGGCCAAAACCCATCTATATATGCATTTAACACTATCGGCGGCAAAAACATATATATACGTGCATTTACACTATCAGAGGCAGAAAGACTTAGTTGGATTGCATATACACTATCGGGGGCAAAAAGACTTAATTATATGCAAATACACTATCGAAGGCGCAAATGGAGGCCAAAAAATATATATAGGCAAATACACTATCGGAGGTGGAAGACTGAGCTATAGTGGAATAACTGTCGGAGCGGCATATATGAAGATCCGTCCCTGGTATTCCGCCTGATCTCCTCCTGCACAAGATCTGACCAAAGTCTCTCCCATCCTGGCAATTTCTCCTGACCATTGATAGAGTCCTGATAGGAATGCCAACTCTTCGGAAGACCAAGGAGAGCCAAGCTCACCAAGTCCTCATCATCGACAGTCACCCCCACACTTCCTAGGTCATCCTGACATTGAGTGAACTTCGTGAGATACTTGGGCATACTATCTCCTTTCTCACACTTAATGTTTATGAGTTTATCCTTGAGCACCAACTTCCTCTGGTCGCTCTTGCTTTGCAATAGATCTGTCAACGCTTTCCACATCAAGTATGGAGAAGCCTTTCCATGCAGGCTGGACACAATGTGATCCTTCACGCCCTCCAACAGAATCCTTCGACACTTTGCTGTCTTCTTTTTCCAAACCTCAACGTGAGCAGCATCAGTAGGCTTTGGGACCTCAGCCTCTATGAACTCCTTCAGCCCATTGTCATCTAACACTGCCTCCATCCTGTCTTTCCATGCAATATAATTTGAGCTGCCTTCAAGAGCATACTCCAATCGCAATCCGTTGAAAGACATTTCAACTTTGACACCAAGAAAACACTGCTGCAAATTCGAATTCCACCAGCTCAAAACTCAACCGCTTCTGATCTAAAATTCGTGAGAACAAAGTATTTCTCGTACAGAGATTGACTGTATGGTCTTTTACCGGATATCTCACCTTCCAAAGGAAGGATGAATCCAGAGGCTACCTGGCCCGATTACAGACTCTGCCTGAAGAAATAAAATGTAAACACTTTCTGAATAATAGATCTGATGATCAACAGCTCCGATACCATGTAGAAATTTTGAATAATATGACACTTATTCACAGAGATTATCCCGATTATACACTATTGCGGAATACATGCATAATACATAACCTCCTCTACGTTGATCATCAATTTTGCGGAATTAAAAACAATGAAACAACAATCGCATGCACACATTAACACAGTATGTAATCCGGGGAAAGCATACAGCTAAAAACCCCACACTATCTGTATATTATAATGATTGAGAACATGTAACAATACATAGTACAATACTCCTCACAAGTACTCAGTACTATCTCCACCTGTTACACACAAAACTAGCTCGGATCTGAATCAATCACAGGTTCAAATCTCCTCCGCTGCTTGCCTTCCTCCACTGCGCAATCCTGCATGAGAATAATAATGAATGGCTGATCCAAACTCGTCTTTTCCTTGGCTGAACCACGCAATCCTCATTGGCAATACTCAATCCATGCATGTGCAAAATCTCATGCACAACTATAGTCACAACTGATAGCAATCTCAACCTCTAACAAATGTCTCCACTGAACGGTCCATGCACTGAGTTAACTGATGTATTCTTTAGTTGCTTTATAAGTTAATAATTAGTGAATTAATTAATAATTAATTCACATCACTCATCACTAGTGTATTCTGCAGTTAGACTAAATACAACTAGTTCAACCAAGTCAAGCTGAACACAACTCCATCAACTCCTCAATCAACTCCACAAGACTCAACCACTTGAGTTCTAACTGAAGTCCATCATGCAATAGCTCAACTGACCCATAAGAAAAGCGTATTTCCTTCTGATAGCTACATGTGCCACATCTGTAGCTCAAACTGAAGTGCTCCAAGAGGATAAGATAATGTTTATAGTCCAAATATTATTAAGAGCTAATAATATTCGACTGTTCTATTTTTAGCCTGGCAGTCCAAAAATAGACTTCGCCCATATGTCTAAAAATAGAAGTCCATATATTTTTACCAACATGACCAATCATCCACAAATAGCATCCTGCACTCATAGACCATGATCCATATGTCTAAAAATAGACATACTCTAAAAATAGACTTTGCGCCAAAAATAGCCTGTGGTCCCACTTAGTGAAGGCAACTCCTTTCCACTAAGCTCCATCATCTTGTTGCATTCTCAACACTTTGCAAGATGTATGGCACTCTGGCTGTCACTGTATAACTTGCCCAACTCCTACTTCTTACCCAATTCATCCAAAAACCTTTGTAACCAAATCATTTCTTTACTAGCCTCTGTAGCAGCAACATACTCTGCTTTTGTTGTTGAGAGTGCAACAACACTTTGCAGTTTTGAGACCCAACTGACAGTTGTTCCACCTATGGTAAACACATACCCTTTTGTGCTTCTCCTGTTATCTCTATCACCCACCATATCTGCATCAACATATCCCTGTAGAGCAATGTTTGAACCATCAAAGCATAGTGCTTGATTTGTGGTACCTCTCAAATACCTGAGAATCCACTTCACTGCCATCAATGTTCTTTTCCTAGATTGTTCATGTACCTACTTACAGCTCCCACTCCATGTGCAATATCAGGCCTTGTGCAGACCATTGCATACATTAAGCTTCCAACTGCTGATGCATATGGAACTTTAGACATATGATCCATTTCTTCCTAAGTCTTGGGACACTCCTCCTTAATTTGAAATGGATAGCTAAAGGTATACTAACTAGTTTTGCATCCAACATATTAAACCTTTTCAACACCTTTTCTATGTACTCACTTTGAAACAATGTTAATATGCGATTCTCCTGTCTCTATTATTCCATACCAAAATTTAGTTTCGCAGCACCCAAAATCCTTCATTGCAAATGATTTTTGCCAATTTTATTTTGAGCACATTTATTTCCTGCAATGTTAAACCTGCAACAAGCATGTCATCTACATACAATAACAATATATATAGCTTCCATCAATTTTCTTTTGAGATAAAAACAATGATCAGAGTGACATCTAGTATAACCTTGTTTAGACATAAACCTATCAAATTTTAGATACCACTGCCTTGGAGCCTATTTAAGCCCACAAGCTCTTCTTCAACCTGCACACTAGTTTCTCCTTCCCTTTTACCTCATATCCTTGTGGTTGCTGCATAATATATCTCTTTCTCCAAATCCCCATGGAGAAAGTTGTCTTTACATCTAACTGCTCAAGATGCAAATCTTCAGCTGCTACTAGACTTAAAATAGTTTGATTGAAGTCATTTTAACAACAGACAAAATATCTCATTGAAGTCTATACCTTTTTTCTGTGCAAACCCTTTCACCACAAGTCTAGCTTTATACCTTTTTCTACCTTCATCTTCTTCCTTCAACTTGTAAACCCATTTATTTTGCAATGTTGTTTTACCTGCAGGCAACCTGACTAAGTCCCAAGTCTGGTTATGCGCTAAGAAGTCCATCTCTTCTTTTCATGGCTTGCTCCCACTTCTTCCTGGTTTATACCTGCATTGCTTCTTCATAACATTCTGGTTCACTAGAATCAGTCAACAATACATAATATAATGAAGGAGAGTATCGTTCAGGGGTCTACTTATCCTGGTAGATCTTCTAACACCACTTTCAGGTGTTTGAGGTGCTTGTTGCTGTTGTGGTTGTTGTTCTGTTCTGGCTGTTGATCATTATGATTTTCAGGCACCATCACTTTTCCTGTGATCTCGTCAAGCACTGTGTATTCTCTGTTTTCTTTTTCCCTGTTTCTTTTCCTGCAGCTGATCCTTATAAAAAACCTTTTCATTGAATATGACATCTCTGCTCCTAATGATTTTGTATTTTTATAATCATAAAAGAGATAACCAAAATCATTAACACCATATCCAATAAAGGTACATTTCTTTGATTTTGCCTCAAGCTTTGTTCTATTTTCTTTATTAATGTGGACAAAGGCTTCACAACCAAAAGTCTTTAAAAAGAGTATTTTACCTTTTTACCTATCCATGCCTCCTTTGGAATACCACCATCCAAGGAACTTGAAGGCTCTCTGTTTATTAGATAAACAACAGTATCTACAGCATCTGCCCAAAATTTTAAAGGCAATCCTGCATGCAATCTCATGCACCTTGCACGCTCCATGATTGTCCTGTTCATCCTTTCTGACACACCATTTTCTTGTGGTGTTCCTGGAACTGTCTTCTCTCTACGAATTCCATTCTCTGAACAGTACCTATCAAACTCTTTGCTGCAATATTCACCTCCATTGTCTGATCTGAGACACTTCAACCTTTTTCCTGTCTCATTTTCAACCAAAGCTTTCCATTTCTTGAAAGTATCAAATACATCAAATTTATTTCAAATAAAATAAATCCATGATTTTCTGGTTGCATCATCAATAAAAGTAACATAATAACAAGAGCCACCAAGAGATGATACTTGAGCAGCTCCCCATACATCTGTATGCACAAGCTCTAATTTTTCGCTCTTCTTTTCTTTCCCAACTCTAAGGAATCTGAATCTCTTCTATTTTCCATAAACACAATTCTCACAGAATTTTAAATCAACATGCTTCAAACCTGGCAACAAATTTCTTGAGTGAAGAATCTGCATCCCCTTCTCACTCATGTGCCCGAGCCTATGATGCCACAATGCCATATCTTCTCCTGTGGAGGTTAAAGCATTAACAGAATTAGAAATACCATTGCATAAATACAATATACCAACATTTCCTCCTTTCGCTATTACCAGGGATCCTTTAGTGACCTTCCAGGTTTTATCTGTGAAAGTAGTTACACAACCTTCACCTCCGAACTGCCCTGTTGAAATTAGATTTTTCTTTAGATATGGAATATTCCTTACCTCCTTCAATAGCCACTGATTTCCATTTTGATGTTTTATGAAAACTATACCCATTCCAATGATTTTACAAGGTTTATCTTCACCCAATCGAACCTGTCCAAAATCTCCTTGAACATAATCATAAAAATGTTTCCTATCAGGTGTGGCATGGAATGAGGCCCCTGAATCTACCACCCAAGCATCAATAATATTTTCTAATGAAAGAATCAAAGCATCTTGCAACACATCACCTGTTACAGTCGCTTCATGATTATTTTCTTGCTGCGCGTCTCCTTCTTTTCCCTTTCGAGACTTGTAGTCTTTCTTCAGGTGTCCTTTCTTCCCTCATTTCTAGCACACTATCCCTGATCTGGACTTGGATCTACCTTTTCTTGACTTACTGTGATATCCAGGGCTCTTTCCTCTTTCCATTTTTCTTCCCCTAGTATCTACAGTCAAAGCATTACCTGATGTCTCACCGAGCTTTTCTGTCGCATTTCCTTGCTAAGGATGCACCGACAACATCATCAAACTTTAAAGTATTAGATCTAGAGACAGAACTTAATTGACTGGTAACTGTATTAAACTCATTTAAATGATCAGCAACAGATCCACCTTCTGACATCTTCATATTAAATAAATGCTTCATAAGAAATACCTTATTTGAGGCTGAGGGTTTTTCATATAGTTTGGCCAATGTCGACATTAAACCCTCTGTTGTCGTTTCCTTTGAAATATTAAACGCTACCGACGGCACCGCTAGGCACAACCGTATTGTTCCAAGTGCTTTTCTGTCGAGAATATCCCATTCTGTGTCTGTCATACTCATCGGCTTCTTTATCTTTCCACTCAATGGTTGGTACAGATCTCTCTGGTACAAATAATCTTCCATCTGCATCTTCCACAGCTGGTAGTTTTGGCCGTTAAATTTTTCGACCCTAAACCTACCATCTTCCGCCATTGCTCCCACTCGAACTAGGAACCCTTCTCTCCTGCGAGTTTATCAGCCAAAAAGGACCTTCAGCTCTGATACTAGTTGTTAGAAAATTATATATTACAGAGCAATGGAACACATAAAATATTGCAGAAATATAAACACAGAAAACGCATAAAACAAGAGAGACACAGATATATACGTGTTCACCCAGTTTGGGCTATGTCCACGAGAAACAACAGCCAGTCATTCTTTTTATATTGTCCACCAAACTTAAGAGATACAACCTACAACAGATCCGCTGTAATTCCCTCTTCGCTCTCAATCTCCTCTCTCTTCCTCACTTAGAATACAAATATACATAGACGCAATAAAATTCCCTCATATATAGCGAGGGATTGCCTTCTAAGGAAAGAAACCCTAAATTAAACATAACTTCTACCATCAGATCTCTGCCTAATGAACGACCCAGATTGACTACAAAATTACAACATTTTACAAGGCAATTTTACATCTATTCTTAGCTTTGGGGGCGTAGCCCCTGATCCCCCCACTAGGGGGGAGCTCTCAAAGGTCACAACCACCCCACCCTAGACCACCCCTGTAGTGAATATTTTACAGGTGGCACGAACTGGGGCCCAATGCGGCAATACCTTTGAATACAGAAGAGAATTAGGCTCCACACCCAACAATCTCCCACTTGGAGACTGATTATAGCAACTCCACCGCTGCTTCATTTGCTGCACAATGACTCCACTTTGGACCTAGTTGTTTCTCATCTTCTTCATCATACTTGAAGACCAATTGAAACTGAGAAAATTCTCAGTTTCTCCCTGGTTACAACTTTTGTTAAAATATCTGTAGGATTCTGGCTAGTGTGTATCTTTTCCAGCTTCAACTGTCCATCTTCCAACGCTGAACGTATGAAATGGTACTTGAGCTGTATATGTTTAGTCATGGAATGAAATGTAGAGTTCTTTGCAAGATGTATGGCACTCTGGCTGTCACTGTATAACTTGCCCAACTCCTGCTTCTTACCCAATTCATCCAAAAACCTTTGTAACCAAATCATTTCTTTACTAGCCTCTGTAGCAGCAACATACTCTGCTTCTATTGTTGAGAGTGCAACAACACTTTGCAGTTTTGAGACCCAACTGAGAGTTGTTCCACCTATGGTAAACACATACCCTGTTGTGCTTCTCCTGTTATCTCTATCACCCACCATATCTGCATCAACATATCCCTGTAGAGCAATGTTTGAACCACCAAAACATAATGCTTGATTTGTGGTACCTCTCAAATACCTGAAAATCCACTTCACCACCATCCAATGTTATTTTCCTAGATTGTTCATGTACCTACTTACAACTCCCACTGCATGTGCAATATCAGGCCTTGTGCATACCATTGCATACATTAAGCTTCCAACTGCTGATGCATATGGAACTTTAGACATATGAGCCATTTCTTCCTGAGTCTTGGGACACTCCTCCTTAATTTGAAATGGCTAGCCAAAGGTATACTAACTGGTTTTGCATCCTACATATTAAACCTTTTCAACACCTTTTCTATGTACTCACTTTGAGACAATGTTAATTTTTGATTCTTCCTGTCTCTAGTTATTCTCATACCAAGAATTTGTTTTGCAGCACCCAAATCCTTCATTGCAAATGCATTTGCCAATTTTATTTTGAGCGCATTTATTTCCTGCATGTTAGAACCTGCAACAAGCATGTCATCTACAAACAATAACAATATAATATAGTTGCCATCATTTTGCCTTTTGAGATAAACACAATGATCAGAGTGACATCTAGTATAAAATTGTTCAGACATAAACCTGTCAAATTTTAGATACCACTGCCTTGGAGCCTGTTTTAAGCCATACAAGCTCTTCTTCAACCTGCACACTAGTTTCTCCTTCCCTTTTACCTCATATCCTTGTGGTTACTGCATATATATCTCTTCCTCCAAATCCCCATGGAGAAAGGATGTCTTTACATCTAACTGCTCAAGATGCAAATCTTCAGCTGCTATTAAACTTAAAATAGTTCTGATTGAAGTCATTTTAACAACAGGAGAAAATATCTCATCAAAGTCTATACCCTTTTTTTGTGCAAACCCTTTCACCACAAGTCTAGCTTTATACCTTTTTCTACCTCCATCTTCTTCCTTCAACTTGTAAACCCGTTTATTTTGCAATGTTGTTTTACCTGCAGGCAACCTGACTAAGTCCCAAGTCTGGTTATGTGCTAAGGAATCCATCTCTTCTTTCATGGCTTGCTCCCACTTCTTCCTGGTTTCTACCTGCACTGCTTCTTCATAACATTCTGATTCACCAGAATCAGTCAACAATACATAATATAATGAAGGAGAGTATTGTTTAGGTGGTCTACTTATCCCGATAGATCTTCTAACACCACTTTCAAGTGTTTGAGGTGCTTATTGCTATTGTGGTTGTTGCTCTGGCTATTGATCATTATGATTTTTAGTCACGATCACTTTTCCTGTGATCTTGTCAAGCATTGTGTATTCTCTGTTTTCTTTTTCTGCAACTAATCCTTATACAAAACCTTTTCATTGAATATGACATCTCTGCTCCTAATGATTTTGTATTTTTCATAATCATAAAAGCGATAACCAAAATCATTAACACCATATCCAATAAAGTTACATTTATTTGATTTTGCCTCAAGCTTTATTCTATTTTCTTTATTAATGTGGACAAAGGCTTCACAACCAAAAGTATTTAAAAAAGAGTAGTTTACCTTTTTACCTGTCCATGCCTCCTCTGGAATACCACCATCCAAGGAACTTGAAGGCTCTCTATTTATTAGATAAACAACAGTATCTACAACATCTACCCAAAATTGTAAAGGCAATCCTGCATGCAATCTCATGCACCTTGCACGCTCCATGATTGTCCTGTTCATCCTTTCTGACACACCATTTTCTTGTGGTGTTCCTGGAACTGTCTTCTCTCTACGAATTCCATTCTCTGAACAGTACCTATCAAACTCTTTGCTGCAATATTCACCTCCATTGTCTGATCTGAGACACTTCAACCCTTTTCCTGTCTCATTTTCAACCAAAGCTTTCCATTTCTTAAAATTATCAAATACATCAGATTTATTTCGAATACAATAAATCCAGGTTTTTTTGGTTGCATCATCAATAAAGTAACATAATAATGAGAGCCACCAAGAGATGATACCTGAGTAGGTCCCCATACATCTGTATGCACAAGCTCCAATTTTTCGCTCTTCTTTTCTTTGCCAACTCTAAGGAATCTGACTTGCTTCTGTTTTCCATAAACACAATTCTCACAGAATTTTAAATCAACATGCTTCAAACCTGGCAACAAATTTCTTGAGTGAAGAATCTGCATCCCCTTCTCACTCATGTGCCCGAGCCTATGATGCCACAATGTCGTATCTTCTCCTGTAGAGGTTAAAGCATTAACAGAATTAGAAATACCATTGCATAAATACAATGTACCAACATTTCCTCCTTTCGCTATTACCAGGGATCCTTTAGTGACCTTCCAGGTTTTATCTGTGAAAGTAGTTACACAACCTTCACCTCCCAACTACCCTGTTGAAATCAAATTTTTCTTTAGATCTGGAACATGCCTTACCTCCTTCAATAGCCACTGATTTCCATTTTTCTGTTTTATGAAAACTGTACCCATTCCAATGATTTTACAGGGTTTATCATCACCCAGTCGAACCTGTCCAAAATCCCCTTGAACATAATCATAAAAACGTTTCCTATCAGGTGTGGCATGGAATGAGGCCCCTGAATCTACCACCCAGGCATCAATAATATTTTCTAATGAAAGAATCAAAGCATCTTGCAACACATCACCTGTTACATTCGCTTCATGGTTATTTTCTTGCTGCGCGTCTCCTTCTTTTCCCTTTCGAGACTTGCAGTCTTTCTTCAGGTGTCCTTTCTTCCCGCATTTCCAGCACACTATCCCTGATTTGGACTTGGATCTGCCTTTTCTTAACTTACTGCGATATCCAGGGCTCTTTCCTCTTTCCATTTTTCTTCCCCTAGTCTCTGCAATCAAAGCATTACCTGATGTCTCACCGAGCTTTTCCGTCGCATTTCCTTGCTAAGGATTGCACCGACAACATCATCAAACTTTAAAGTACTAGATCCAGAGACAGTGTTACTAATGGCCATAACTAAACCATTCCAACTTTCTAGCAATGAGCACAGAAATAATAGAGCCCTAACTTCATCAGCAAAAGTTACCCCTACAGAACTTAACTGACTGGTAACTGTATTAAACTCATTTAAATGATCAGCAACAGATCCACCTTCTGACATCTTCATATTAAATAAATGCTTCATAACAAATACCTTATTTGAGCTTGAGGGTTTTTCATATAGTTTGGCCAATGTCGACATTAAACCCTCTGTTGTCCTTTCCTTTGAAATATTAAATGCTACCGACACTGCTAGGCACAGTCGTATTGTTCCAAGTGCTTTTCTGTCGAGAATATCCCATTCTGTGTCTGTCATACTCGTCAACTTCTTTGTGTTTCCGCTCAATGGTTGGTACAGATATCTCTGGTACAAATAATCTTCCATCTGCATCTTCCACAGCTGGTAGTTTTGGCCGTTAAATTTTTTGACCCTAAACCTACCATCTTCCGCCATTGCTCCCACTCAAACCAGGAACCCTTCTTTCCTATGAGTTTATCAGCCAAAAAGGACCTTCGGCTCTGATACCAGTTGTTAGAAAATTATATATTACAGAGCAATGGAACACATAAAATATTGCAGAAATATAAACACAGAAAAGGCATAAAACAAGAGAGACACAGATATACGTGGTTAACCCAGTTTGGGATACGTCCACGGAGAAACAGCCAATCCTTATTTTTATATTATCTAGCAAACTGAAGAGATACAGCCTACAACAGATCCGCTTTATTCCCTCTTCGCTCTCAATCTCCTCTCTCTTCCTCACTCAGAATACAGATATACATAGACGCAATACAATTCCCTCATATATAGCAAGGGGTTGCTTTCTAGGGCAAAAAACCCTAAATTAAACATAACTTCTACCGTCAGATCTCCGCCTAATGAACAACCCAGATTGACTACAAAATTAAAACATTTTACAAGAAAATTTTACATCTATTCTTAGCTTTGGGGGCGCTGCCCCCGATCCCCCCGCTAGGGGGGGCTCCCAAAGGTCGCAGCCACCCCCCCTGGACCTCCCCTGTAGTGAATATTTTACGGGCAGCATGAACTAGGGTCCAATGCAGTGATACCTTTGAATACAGAAGATAATCAGGCTCCACACCCAACAATCTCCCACTTGGAGACTGATTATAGCAACTCCACCGCTGATTCATTTGCTGCACAATGACTCCACTTTGGACCTGGTTGTTTCTCATCTTCTTCATCATACTTGAAGACCAATTGAAACTGAGCAAATTCTCAGTTTATCCCTGGTTACAACTTTTGTTAACATATCTACAGGATTCTGGCTAGTGTGTATCTTTTCCAGCTTCAATTGTCCATCTTCCAATGCTGACCATATGAAATGGTACTTGAGCTGTATATGTTTAGGCTTGGAATGAGATCCAAAGTTCTTTGCAAAATGTATGGCACTTTGGCTGTCACTGTATAACTTGCCCAACTCCTGCTTCTTACCCAATTCATCCAGAAACCTTTGTAACCAATTCATTTCTTTACTAGCCTCTATAGCAGCAACATACTCTGCTTCTGTTGTTGAGAGTGCAACAAAACTTTGAAGTTTTGAGACCCAACTGACAGCTGTTCCACCTACGATAAACACATACCCTGTTGTGCTTCTCATGTTATCTCTATCACCCGCCATATCTGCATCAACATATCCATGTAGAGCAATGTTTGAACCACCAAAGCATAATGCTTGATTTGTGGTACCTCTCAAATACCTAAGAATCCACTTCACCACCATCCAATGTTCTTTTCCTAGATTGTTCATGTACCTGCTTACAACTCCCACTACAGGTGCAATATCAGGCCTTTTGCAGACCATTGCATACATTAAGCTTTTAACTGCTGTTGCATATGGAACTTTAGACATATGAGCCATTTATTCCTGAGTCTTGGGACACTCCTCCTTAATTTGAAATGGCTAGCCAAAGGTATACTAACTGGTTTTGCATCCTACATATTAAACCTTTTCAACACCTTTTCTATATACTCACTTTGAGACAATGTTAATTTGTGATTCTTCCTGTCTCTAGTTATTCTCATACCAAGAATTTATTTTGCGGCACCCAAATCCTTCATTGCAAATGAGTTTGCCAATTTTATTTTGAGCGCATTTATTTCCTGCATGTTAGAACTTGCAACAAGCATGTTATCTACATACAATAACAATATAATATAGCTGCCATCATTTTGCTTTCGAGATAAACACAATGATTAGAGTGACATCTAGTATAACCTTGTTCAGACATAAACCTATCAAGTTTTAGATACCAAAGCCTTGGAGCCTGTTTTAAGCCATACAAGCTCTTCTTCAACCTGCACACTAGTTTCTCCTTCCCTCTTACCTCATATCCTTGTGGTTGCTGCATATATATCTCTTCCTCCAAATCCCCATGGAGAAAGGTTGTCTTTACATCTAATTGCTCAAGATGCAAATCTTCAGTTGCTACTAGACTTAAAATAGTTCTGATTGAAGTCATTTTAACAACAGGAGAAAATATCTCATCAAAGTCTATACCCCTTTTTTGTGCAGACCCTTTCACCACAAGTCTAGCTTTATACCTTTTTCTACCTGCATTTTCTTCCTTCAACTTGTAAACCCGTTTATTCTGCAATGTTGTTTTACCTGCAGGCAACCTGACTAAGTCCCAAGTCTGGTTATGTGCTAAGGAGTCCATCTCTTCTTTCATGGCTTGATCCCACTTCTTCTTGGTTTCTACCTGCACTGCTTCTTCATAACATTCTAATTCACTAGAATCAGTCAACAATACATAATATAATGAAGGAGAGTATCATTCAGGGGGTCTACTTATCCTGGTAGATCTTCTAACACCACTTTTAGGTGTTTGAGGTGCTTGTTGTTGTTGTGGTTGTTGTTCTGGCTGTTGATCATTATGATTTTTAGGCACCATCACTTTTCCTGTGATCTCGTCAAGCACTGTGTATTCTCTGTTTTCTTTTTCCTATTTCTTTTCCTGTAGCTAATCCTTATGCAAAACCTTTTCATTGAATATGACATCTCTGCTCCTAATGATTTTGTATTTTTTATAATCATTAAAACGATAACCAAAATCATTAACACCATATCCAATAAAAGTACATTTCTTTGATTTTGCCTCAAGATTTGTTCTATTTTCTTTATTAATGTGGACAAAGTCTTCACAACCAAAAGTATTTAAAAAAGAGTAGTTTACCTTTTTACCTATCCATGCCTCCTCTGGAATACCACCATCCAAGGAACTTGAAGGCTCTCTGTTTATTAGATAAATAATAGTATCTATAGCATCTGCCTAAAATTGTAAAGGCAATCCTGCATGCAATCTCATGCACCTTGCATGCTCCATGATTGTCCTGTTCATCCTTTCTGACACACCATTTTCTTGTGGTGTTCCTGGAACTGTCTTCTCTCTACAAATTCCATTCTCTGAACAGTACCTATCAAACTCTTTGCTGCAATATTCACCTCCATTGTCTGATCTGAGACACTTCAACCTTTTCCTGTCTCATTTTCAACCAAAGCTTTCCATTTCTTGAAAGTATCAAATACATTAGACTTATTTTTAATACAATAAATCGAGGTTTTTCTGGTTGCATCATCAATAAAAGTAACATAATAATGAGAGCCACCAAGAGATGATATCTGAGCAGGTCCCCATACATCTGTATGCACAAGCTCTAATTTTTCGCTCTTATTTTCTTTCCCAACTCTAAGGAATCTGACTCCCTTCTGTTTTCCATAAACACAATTCTCACAGAATTTTAAATCAACATGCTTCAAACCTGGCAACAAATTTCTTGAGTGAAGAATCTGCATCCCCTTCTCACTCATGTGCCCGAGCCTATGATGCCACAATGTCGTATCTTCTCCTGTAGAGGTTAAAGCATTAACATAATTAGAAATACCATTGCATAAATACAATGTACCAACATTTCCTCCTTTCACTATTACCAGGGATCCTTTAGTGACCTTCCAGGTTTTATCTTTGAAAGTAGTTACACAACCTTCACCTCCCAACTGCCCTGTTGAAATCAGATTTTTCTTCAGATCTAAAACATGCCTTACCTCCTTCAATAGCCACTGATTTCAATTTTGCTGTTTTATGAAAACTGTACCCATTCCAATGATTTTACAGGTTTATCATCACCCAATTGAACCTGTCCAAAATCTCCTTGAACACAATCATAAAAATGTTTCCTCTCAGGTGTGGCATGGAATGAGGCCCTTGAATCTACTACCTAGGCATCAATAATATTTTTTAATGAAAGAATCAAAGCATCTTGCAACACATCACCTGTTACATTCGCTTCATGATTATTTTCTTACTTCGCATCTCCTTCTTTTCCCTTTCGAGACTTGCAGTCTTTCTTCAGGTGTCCTTTCTTCCCGCATTTCCAGCACACTATCCTCGATCTGGACTTGGATCTGCCTTTTCTTGACTTACTGCGATATCCAAGGCTCTTTCCTCTTTCCATTTTTCTTCCCCTAGTATCTACAATCAAAGCATTACTTGATGTCTCACCGGAGCTTTTCTGTTGCATTTCCTCGCTAGGGATTGCACCGACAACATCATCAAACTTTAAAGTACTAGATCCAGAGACAGAGTTACTAATGGCCATAACTAAACCATTCCAACTTTCTGGCAATGAGCACAGAAATAACATAGCCCTAACTTCATCATCAAAAGTTACCCCTACAAAACTTAACTAACTGGTAACTGTATTAAACTCATTTAAATGATCAGCAACAGATCCACCTTCTGACATCTTCGTATTAAATAAACGCTTCATAAGAAATACCTTATTTGAGGCCGAGGTTTTTTCATATAGTTTGGCCAATGTCGACATTAAACCCTCGCTGCCCCTACTATGCTTCTATTCTTCCTCTCGGCCACCCAATTCTGCTGATGGTTATGGGGTGTCGTCAACTCCCATTTAATCCCTTCTGCTGCACATAAGTTCTTAAACTCATTTGAGACATACTCACCACCATTATCACTCCGTAGAGCTATAACCTTCTTTCCCGACTCTTTCTCCACCAATGCTTTAAACTCACAAAACTTTGTGAAAGCTTGATCCTTTTTCTGCAAAAAAAATATACAGCATTTACGAGAATAATCATCAACAAATATAACATAATACCTGTGCTTGGCCGTGGATGCTGTCGAGAATGGTCCACACACATTTGAATGGACTCACGCTAGAATAGCCTTTGCTTGATTGTCTCTGTCGTGAAAGGAAGACTTGGTGTATTTTCCCAAAGGACACCCCTTGCATGTATCAACTTTCTCAAGCATACCTATGGAAAGATCGGTAGAGATCTGCTGCAATATCTTCAAAGCCCCATGATTCAAGTGGCCCAACCACCTGTGCGACAACTCGCCAATGTCTTGGCTCTGCACCCTTTCTACTTTAGTGCTCAAATAAGCACACTCCTCTACCTCTAGCTTATAAAGATTCTTAACCTGAACCCCTATCTTATTTACTTGACCCATGGTTATGTGTCAAAGGAATGCCTTTCCTTTCGAGAAGATTACATCATAGCCTCTATCCTCAAGCATGGAAATTGATACCAATTTCTTCTTCAGTCTAGGCACATAAATAACATTCTTCAAGGTGAGTGGAGCCCCATGCTCCCTCTAAAAAGTAATCGTGCCCAATATAATAACACTATACTTCTTGTTGTCACCCATCTCGATATGCATCTGGAGATCTTTCTCCTCTAGGTCATTGAATAACTCTTTGTCGCCAATAATGTGGAATGAAGCTCCACTATCTCAATACCATACACTTCCCATCATTGATGACACCATGCATGCAATGAGGTAAAAGTCCAATTCAAATTGAGAGGCCAAAGGCTCACCCACCACTCCTCCTGAGGACTTCTTATTGGACTTCTTTAGTGGACAATTTGTAGCAAAATGGCCCAGCTCATGACAATGAAAGCACTTAACTTTCTTAATGTCTTTCTTCTCACCTCCATGATAAGAATCCGATTTGGAATGGGAAGCTTTCCCTTTTCCCTTCTTCTCCTTAATCGCTAATGCACAGTTCTCTTCATCATCTGTCTTTGATGAAGAGCCATCCATGGTGTTCCTCCTCATCTCCTCCTACATCAAATCCAACAACTTCTCCCAACCATTGACAAAGTCCTGATAACTATGCCAACTCTTTGGGAGTCCTAGAAGATCAATACTCACCATATCATCCTCAACAACCGTGATTCCAACACTTCCAAGTATTTTGGAATCGTCTCACCTTTCTCCATTTTTATTTTTCAAAGTTTGTCCTTCAATGCCAATTTCCTTTGGTCACCGTTGTTCTGATACAAGTCCGTCAATGTTTTCTACTCGAGACAATGTGGCCTCAAACTCCCTCAAGGATTATGCGCCTCGCCTTCGCCACACACTTCTTCCATTTAACCAAATTCTCTGCATCCGACGTTGTTATCTTAGGAATTTATTGATCAAAAAATTCCTTCAAGCCATTATCCTCTAGCACAACCTTCATTCTATCCCTCTAGGCTATAAAATTTGAGTTGCCTTCTGAGGCATACTCGAGCTGCAAACTGTAGAATGCCATCTGCCGATCCTGAAGTATGTATTGCAATTTCGAAATTCACATGTAACCCAAAACTCAAAACTTTGAAATTTCCTCAAGTATATTGTTCCCAACTCTGATACCATGTAGAAAATCTTGTAGATTCACAAGCTCATGCAATGTACTAAAGCACAAGACAAGAATCTAATTCTACTTTCAACCAACGGAAGCCAATATATTGATGAAAACAATATGAACAAGAAGAAGATAAATCAATGGCACATAACACAAGATGTATCTAGGGAAATCCACTACTCAAAACCCCACTATCTATATTGCATATATCAAAAATATGAGTGAAGATACAAAGCTTGTTCTCACTAGAAAAAATCCACACAAGTATGCTCAACTCTCTCAGCTCACAAGCTAGCTCTTGGCCAACACTTAACCAATTCTGCAGCTCTCAAAACCCCTAATCTCTTGCGTAATTCCTAGGATGAATAACCCGTATTTTCCAAAACTATGCAATCCAAACATAGGATCAATCTCTGATGCATGCATGATATTTAAACTCTAGTAAATAATACAATTGATAGAACATTATCCATGCACTCTAGTCTCAACTAGGTCTTTCTCAAAATCATCATGCATGAGTTTCTGATGAGGGAATCTTCAGTTAACTGAAGTAACACTTGTGGATGAACCAATGCACTGACTGACTATTAACTCTCTATTAGTTCCACAAACAGTTTGGAACTAATTTAACTGAACTTAACTCAGTAAACTGAGTGATCTAATTTCCAACTCAATTTAAAATCATACTGGACCCCTAAAACTTAGGGAGAACATATATATGACTATAGAATGACTTCCAACTCGAAATTCCTAAGCTAATTAAGTTAATTAAACTTAATTAACTATTTACAAGTTGCTATGAGAATATAATTTGATTTTAATTCTCAGTTTAATTCAAGGACAAATTAAACAAGAATTTCTTATCACTATTTCTCAACATTTAGATTGCTACAGTTTAGTTCATCACTAGGATGTTTTTAAATCCTTCAACACTATTATTATGAACTCAATGGTTTGGATGCAAGAAGAGTTAAAGTGTATTCATCATCAATAAAATAAATCTCTTGGAAAGCATCAACAACCTAGTTGAAAATGAAGATCAGATGAGGGTCCACTATTAAGAGCTTATAGCTATTCTAAAGCATAACATTTAAATTCAAATAGCGAATTCTCCATATCTATTCAAGATGCAGAAAATAAAACTCATATATCTCATTGCAAATAAATGAATAGACATTCAAAACCACTGTGTTTCCAAGTCTATTCTCTATAGTGATCGAGATGCAATTTATGGGCATCCAATACTAAGAAAATTTCGAGAACAACAATTTGTTGAACAAAAGGCTACCATTGCATGCCATTGAAAAGGGAATCACTAGCATTGATTGTTTACATACATTAAAAATATTAAAAGAAAAAGGGAGATTCCTAATATTTCAAGAAAAACTTAGAGTAAGCACCAAGAAGGAAATGGCAACACAAAGAGAATTGAGCGCTCAAAATAATTCACCCATGTGCAGGATAGAATGAGTTGTTGAAGAAAAGGTGTCAGCAATAAAAAGTAATAGAAGATTAATAATGATAGGTAAAGAATGGCAGAAGACAGAATGGGAATAGTATGACAAGAGACATAAAGATAATAAAAATGGACAACCCAACATAAATATGTTACTAATGCAAATGGTTGAATGGATAGTGTTGGAATATAATGATGAAATTGATACATGCTCCAACATTGAATTTCTTAATACAGACAGGCCGAACGTTACCACCTGTAGCTCAACCTGATCCTATTGGAGAGCAGCTCAATGTATATTATTTGCGGCCTAAACCAAGACACAAATAGTATTATTATTATTTTCTCCAATGTTATTGTTGTAGCAAGAGACAAACGGGTATTTTGCAGCCAGAAAAACCTATTATTTGTAGCTAGAAAACCTATCTTTTGCTCAATGTACATGCCTCAACCTATATTATTTGTAGCTCTTAATATTTTCTCCAAGAAATTTCCTTTGAGCTTGAGTGCTATATTGTTTCAACATTTATGATCCAAGGTATACTGCTCAATGTATATGCTCCAACGTTATATTTTTTCAACGTTTATCTGTCCAACGTATATTATTTGAACGAATATTGCTTCAATGCATTATTGTTTATCATCTCAACATATATCAATATTGTTTCAACATATATCAATATCATTTCAAATTATTATCGATTATTGTTTCAACATATATCGACATGGTTCTTGAACGAATATTGTTGCAACATATATCGATATAGTTCTTACTTGAACAAATATTGTTTCAGCATATATCGATATTGTTTCAACATATATCGATATTGTTTCAACTTATTATCGATTATCATTTCAACATATATCGATAGATTTCTTACTTGGACGATTGTTGTTTCAATGTATATCGATTATCATTTCAATGTATATGTATTGTTTTCCAACGAATATTTATTGCTGCTCAAAGTATATGCTCCAAGATCCAAGCTCCAACGTATAAAAATGGATAGTCATTTAATCCAAGATCCAATGGTCAAAGTATATTATTTACTCACCGTATATATTTTGTCCAACATATTTAATAATCCATATGCACCATATGCAACGTTATATGTAGGATACAATGTGCTTCTATACACAAGAAGACACCATTCAAATATAAGCATTGGCTTGTAGCACTCTCACGGTTTGCAGTAATCAATATGACACATACTTACCTTGTTACATTGGCACATCATCTATTAATTAACATTCATCAGATATCAATCTGTCATGTGTGTTGGAGTAGGAAGCTACAACATGTTCTGAGGAATACACATCAAAATTGTTTAGCCCATTTAACAGGCCTAAATTCGGACCTTCTGAGATTTTTGGCTAAGACATTTGAGGCGCAGACTTGCAGCCTCTTGATAAGCCTTGAACATTGCATATAATATCAATTGTGTGAATATTTTCATCCTTCTAAAGCTGATTTCCCTGTGTGACCCAAATAATTTTATGCATATGTAGGTGCTCGAGTGAGTCATTAAAGGTCTTGACTATCCCAAATGAATGAAGATGCTATTGCTACAAGAGTTTATGTTGTTGACATTCAAAGTTTGGTATGACTAATGTATTAAGGAAATAGAGTTTCATGCTTAATGTTGGTGAGTTGTTGATGTAAATGCTATGTCCATTATAAGAAACATTGTGCGCTAGTGGAGACTATTGGGCATCGTAATGACAATTCCAATCTAGTCATCTTTAGTCACCTCCTTAGCTTGCAATTCCAATAAATATGGCAAAGTAAAACTCATTTGGTACATTTCTTCATTGTACCGAGCTGCACAATTACAAGTGTATGGGGAAGCTTCCTTAGGATGGGCATGTTGGACACTAAAAAACATCGGTAGCAGGCACTAGGATTTGGAATGGATGGTGAAAAATCAGAACCTTCTATTGTGCATCAAACCAAAGGTAATTTTTTTTCCTTGGAGGAGATCAATTAATGATATTTTATCATATAACTAATTCGATGAATACGTCTGATTGGAGAATAAGTAGCTGCAACAAGAGCTATGAATGAAATAATGCCACAATCCAAGGCCAAAACTGATAATTTTAGTTGCTATGGAAGGTGAATTAATAGGTATCTTGGGCAACCTACTCCCATTTATGATCAATTTTTCATATGCATCATTAAAGAGCATTGAGCTTAGTTATTGTTGAGCAGTGTTCATCATGGACCAACTTTCAATGTTCATCCCTGGAAATTTTGAAATCTTGATATATATATATATATATATATATATATAGAGAGAGAGAGATATATATATATATATATATATATATATATATATATATATATATATATATATATATATATATATATATATATATATATATATATATATATAATATATATATTGAATTTAGGGTTTTATGCCCTAATTCATCAAAGATGTTGAAATGATATATTGAAAGCATTTATGGGTATATTTCTTCCATCATATTTTGGAAATCTACTTTATTATTCACATATGTTCGAATACTATATGCACACATATGGGTTTCTTCAATCCCCCTTGTCATTACTATCAAAGGGGGAGGTCAACAAAAGAGAAAGGAGAGGAGAAGTGTTTTTCCATCAACGCCAAAGGGGGAGATTGATGGAATTATTGTCATTGATGGAAAAAGGCTAGAAAAAGCAAGGTATGCAGGAGAAGAACCAAGGTATGAAGGAGAAACATAGGAAGAGGAGTTGACTGATTAATGTCGATGAATATTGTTAATTTAATTGCAGAGGCTGAAAGTGATGTGAAGTGCAAAGGTTGAATGTGAAGGTTGAACATTGTTAAAATGGGACATTAAAAATGCATATATGTGTGTGTGTGTGTGTGTGTGTTTCTTATTGAACAAAAAAAGTAGAAAATAAAAGAAAATTTGATTTTTCTCTTGTAATCATTACAAATTGAGTTGTTTTAATTCAACTATATTTTATATTACAAATTAGTTTTTTAGAACTGAAAGTGAAGAGATAAGCTTGTGAGCAGTTTTTGGAAGTCCAAGAGACAATGCTTCATTTTATATTCTTGCAAAGAATACAAACAACTAAGATGGCTTGCTTATAAAATATATAATGTGGAATTGTAAAAGAACCTTTTTGGAAGAAAAACAATCTGCATAAGAAAGTGGATGAGTAGCAAGGGAAGAGATACAAAGTGAAAAGGAGAAGCAGTGCAGCAGTAGACTTGAAAATAAAACTATAAGTGAGGTAACCATCATTTGTGACATGATGTTGTGATTGAGAAATTTCTGCCCCTTTTTATGTTGTATCTTGAAAAGGAACAATTTGTAGCATGTTGATGTAGGAGCCTCCTGTGGGTCGTAGCTTGCAGAAAACTTGTGGGAGTTGGAGCTTCCTTGCCTCTTTTAGGTTGGATCCTACAAAAATATGATGTAATAAGGAGTAGCAACTTTCCTTCACATCACTTTCAACCCAAAATTCATGGTTTTCTCCCTTTAGGGTTTCCACTTATATCTAGTGTCTTCATGTGTTTATTCTTGCGTGTTGTGTGAATGTTTTGAATAATTGATAAATAAATCTACAATTTTCTCTCTTCGACACCTGTAGAAGGAAGTCAATAATAATTAAGCACAAACATAAACCATTAATTGCATAAGAAGAAGATTAAGTTGAGCATAAATTATAATATTGAATTACTGATTCACCCTCCCCCAGTAATTCTCAATCATAAATATCAGTTTCCCCACAATTGTTCACACATGTCAGTCACACGTTCCAAAGATCAATACATCATGTCTATTATTTTGAAATCAACCTTTACCAATACTAACGACCATTTATAATAAAGTCACAGTCATTAATCATAATACTACAACTAGTACTCACTTATACTCAAGCACATATCAAATGTCTCAGCACATACTGTGTTAGTACAACCATCTTAAACAAGATCGTTCCTTCATGTAATATTATAAACACATACTCATATCATGCAATTAATCAAACATTCAAACAACAGATAAACGACATAATCAAACACTCAAATACCAAATACATGGCATATTCAAACTCATACCTCAATGTATCTCAGAGGACGCTATCACATCTACACAAGTAAGTCTAGATTAGTATGACACAATATCACAAATATATAAACTCATGCCTAAATATCATAACCATAACCATCTGCACAAGCCAATCCAAAATAGAATGATACATTATAGCATCAATACCTTGAGTATAATTACCATAACCATCATGCATATGACCACAATGCATATAACAACAAGTTACTATCCTTCATGACTAACCAACACATGTACATATGATCACACTATTTAACTAACATCTATCATACATGTAAAAACAACAACCATAGACTAATAGACATGTTCATAACCCTAATGCTTATAACAACCATTAACCAACATACCTGCATACCCACCATACAAACCTATATGAGGATCTTCGCTTACCCTGAGGTCTAGTGCTTCAACCTCACTTTGATGATCTGCATCTCCTCCTCTATCTCAGCCAACACATTAGCATCATAACAATCAAGAGCATAATGATGACACAAACTACATGAGGACCACCACGATGCATATCTAACCTACTATGCATGCATAACCATAACCATAACAATGCATGCATAACCATAACCATAACAATGCATGCACAAGAACATATAGACAGTGACACGCATAACAAATGAATATACAACCGACATGCATTCATGACAAGCACATCCCAACAAAAACACAACTACAAAAATGACCATGACCATGCATACATAAAACACACATATACAACCTACATACATGCATGAAAAAAGAGATTCCATCCATCCAGTCGAAGGGTTGAACCATGCTCTGATACCACTTCGTGGTATCAAATATCACCCAAAGAAAACAAAACATGCTCTGATACCACTCTATAACACCCTCCTCCAACATTTAACCAAGATAACCGATCCACTGAGGTAAACACGTGATGAAGAGTTACTATTATATGATTCAACTCCCCAAGTATAGTTAAGGAACTGGAATGGACTAACCAAAACCAAAGTGAGCTTCCTCAAGAGCTAAAGGACCCCTAGAGGCTAGCCAACCACTCTAGGTGCCAAACCCCTAAGTTAACCTTCTTTTTGACTAAAATAGACCTCTAGTCGCACCCATGACAAGCCCTCCAAGTGACTGTAACCCACCAGTCGCTCCCACAACAAGGCATCCATGCAACTGCAACCTTTTACAGGAAACTCTGTGCTAGTGACCCTGAATTTTGAGCCACTTTTTCAAGGCTAGGACTCTGGTCTCTACCTAGAACTTAATGAAACTTATAGAAATGATAAATAACATGATGACAAGGCCTCTAATGAAAAATGTGAATAGGGACCTGACTTGACAAGGCATAGCCATGACAAAAATTATGTCAAACACATCATGAACATGTAATCTATAGGTCATATAAACACATATGAGCATAGGGACTTCATACTTATCTGAGATTTGTCAAGAAGGTTTGATTCCCTCTCATAATAGATGCAATATCATCTATTAGGTCATACATTCATTAACATTTCATTTACAAAACAAAACAAGATGAGAGCCATAACTCAATTCTGTCATTTATAAACCATGCTTATAACCAACATATAACCAACATAATAACAATGATAGAAAAACCATTATAACCACATAATAGCAAACACATTTACAGATAATACACAAGAGGAAAATAGTTCTTATTAACATATGCAAAATGCAACTAGGTCAGGGACTTCCACGTACCACTCGACCATATATTGGGCTGAACCAATTCTTTCTTTCAGCTAATCACCCCTATCCCATATTCCAAGCATGAATGTGGGACTTACAATAAACAACCAGATATTCCTTAGGCTTTACCGCAATCCACCAAGTGATTCTAAGGCCCAAGCCCTAATCTATACAATCAAAATTTACCACAATCCCACCACATACCAGTCCAGGGATCACTAGGCCTATACAAGGATGGATGCCTTTAGATCTCTCCACCTAAACCATGAGGAATTTGTCTGTCTCCACCCTTTGGGATTTACCATATATTCGGTCATTCATTGGTCGAGGATTAGTAGGCCCAACGAGGGTATACAAATTCAGGTTTTACCGTAATCTCACCTTGACCATCTAGGGATTCCTAGGCCTTGTGTTTCCTCCTGTGACCTCTCCACTCAGTTTCAAAACCATTTGACAATTTAGCTCAACCAAGTAAGAGAAACTCCATCACACCATGGCTATCTAGAAATGGCAAGGCAAGGATGGAAACCATTATCACACCTGGAAAAACCCATGCCAATGACAACAAGAGAAGAAAATTCACACAGGCATATACCATGCATGCCAAAACTAGGAAGGAAACCATACATGCAACTCGATACCTGCAAGTAATCATGTTGTAACTGCTTGATACCACTCTTACTTTCTTGATCTTTACTTCCCTTTACCTTCTTTTTCCTTCCTTAGCTTCCTTCCTTCAATGCTAGAGTGATCCAGGAATGCTCCAAGTATTTGAGAGAGAGAATGGAGAGAGAGATCCACCCAAAAACTGTTAAAAAGCCCATGAATTGATCCTCAGAAGCCTTTTTATCAATGAGGGCTATATTTTCTTCATTTTCCATTATTTTTCCTTCATTTTCCTCCTCACATGCAACCTATGACCTTTTGCCTTCCTTCTCTCCTAATTTCCATCATTTTCATAAATAAATACCAATTATTGCCTCTTTTCCTTTTCAAAGATTTTTCCAATGCCTTTGCCAATTTCCTTAGCCACAATAAACCAAATGAACACCCACACTAGGATGTTTTTCTAGCATTCATCTTGGAATATGTGTCCCATGACCTTGGTCTTATTTTTCCTTTATTAACTTTATTACATGGAATTTTAACCCGTGGATATTACATCATATTCCTTGTTTTGCACATCCCTCCACTCTACACACGACATCCCTTCTGCATATATCCTACTTTCACAGATTTTATTTCCTGCACACCACTCTCCCATACTCTCCCAGCTATGTTGAATTAATTACCTATACGCCACCTGCCACAATAGTAAGGATTTTGTAGTAGAATGGTTGTATTCGGTCATTAATTTCCCTATTTCTCATGGCACTAATATTAAGAATGTTAAAAGAAGATTAATCTACAAATTAAGGGGGCATGATGATTTTAAAAATTTTATATTATTTTCCATTTCATCACACAAATGGTGGCCTTAATGTATTAAATTTCCATTTATTGGCCCATCCTACCCAACAGAATTCACACGCAAAAGATTTATAGCTGGTAAATATATCAAAGAATGAGAAATTCACAGTTCATAATTACTAAGAATGCCGATAGCTAACAACATATTCCCTAATAGAAAGGGAATATGGATACTAGAATAAAGAAGGAAGCAAATTATAGCGACACTTTTAACTCACTTACTCACCAGGACAAAAGCTCTCACTGGCCAACTGTGTACCAATGTTATGTAAATTTATTGGCTGAATAGAAGAAAAACAACAAAATATGGACCAATGGGTTAGCAAATGTTGCATGCACTATCCCTAAAGTCTTTGACTTCAAAGAAATATTCTACCTTTGTGCACAAAATTTTGATCTAAAGACAAGGAAAATAAAAGTAGGAGTGAAGCGGAATCCAATTCCTCTAACCCCCAAAGAATTGAAGAAGATATTCAAATTTCCAAAGCCAAATGAGTTAACTATTAAAATTTCCTGAAGCTAATGGTTGCTTGGACTCTCAAGTTGGTGTAGTTAGCATTATTCAAGCATTCAGCTCACTAGGCTCACAGGTTCCTTCTAACATTTTTTTTCTTGGATATTTTAATATTCATAGAACCTTACAGATTTTTTTCTTGGCTTTTCACCTGAGTAAAGGGCCAAGAAACTAAATCCAATGTTCTAAGGTATGTACTCTATTATTATTATAAAATAAACTCTTTGTTTGATTAGGAAGACCTCATTTCAAATGAGCTAGCCTTCGAGTTGATGAATTTGTCGAAGACCCATAGATTTTTCATGATAACGTATTTCAATAATAGCCCTTGTATCTTTTTCATTTTTTTATTGGCCTACCCCATAACCCAATTTTAATCTCGATGAAGAAGCGATTCAATTTTGTTATCTAGTTTTATGGAGACATAAAGGCCCCTTTCATTTCTGACAAATTCAAGGTTTTCTTGTGAGAGAAGTCAATTACATAATGACTAGATGTGAACATACAAGTGTATAAGGAAAAACACAAGCTTTATTACGAGGAAAGGGAACCCATGAAGAAAGACAAGATAATATGATAATGTAAATTTATGGATTACAGGACAATTCATTGTTATTACCCAAATTCATGATGGACAAATAGATTGTTTTTGAACTTTGCAGGAAGTATCACCCTTGGCTAATTTTTTTTTAGTGAAAAAAGAAGAATTAGTTTATTACCTTGCCTTTTACTATAGGAGAGATAACAGTAAGAAATGCAACTCATTTTGTAGAATACGCTTAGTTGTCGAGTCCTTTTAATTTAAGTGAAGTCAAGAGACTATTCAAGGTTTTGACCTAGAGGGGTTATTTTCCAAGTACTTGACTACTGTAAGATACGGTGATTTGTTCACAAGGATTTGAGAAGAAGTCGATGAAAGTCATATTGGCCTATTGAGAGAGAAAAAATTTCCCAAACTATTGAAGAAGCCATTGTAAAAAATATCATTCACATGGGAGGAAGAAACAAGGAAAGAAGCAAGAAGCCCATAGACCCTACTTCAACCTCTACATGCTAGACTTTCTTGAGTTCGTCTTCCACTCAATGAAAAATAAATACTTTTTTTACTTGAAGACAAAGTAATGACAGACTCTCGAGTGGAGGAGATGAGGGGGAAGCAGGAGACGTACAAGAAGTTATGGATATTGAAGTTGATAGTACTGTAATACCTGATTGGGTTGCAACCTACATGACTGAAAGCTAGAGAATAATCAAATAACCACATTTGAAGATCACCCTTTCACTTTGTAAAACACAAATTATGATAGAAATAACAACAAGTTAAGAATTGAGAAGGTGAAGATTCATAATACAAATGTTATTGGTTAGACTCATATGGGTGTTGATGTTTCAGAAGCCAAATCCATTGGGATCTTGAAATTACATCATACCATGGAAGAAGCATTAGCACATTCAGTTAGTGAGCAAGAGGTAGAAAAAATGAGATTAAAAAGAAGAATAAAGGAGCTAGAAGAATCTCTTAATGTAATCATGTTTTTTTATGACCCCCCTTGCCATAAAAGCACCAGTAGTAGCTCTATGTACCATTGAGACACCTCATAACATCATAAAACCTTCCCACCTCCTTAATGGAGTCAAATCCTATATTCTCAATTATATTAATAAAAGATTGATTTTTCGAAGATATATTGGAAATAACCTTCCATTTAAGAAATCCGGTGTAAATAATTTCTTCATTTTTTGACTATCTCCAACCAGACTTCGAGCATGATCGACATTTTGTAGATAATGAATTATATACTTTTGTTCAAAGTTTCAGTTCATCACCAAGTTATGTAAATCACAACTAAATCTCATAGGAGCCAAAATACTAAAGCAAATCAAAGCTAGATGGTCTGTAAGAATTAATGTACTAGAGGAGATTATTTATGAGTGTATTAAGATTAATGATGTTACATCTTAGAATTTTGTGATCCATAGTGATAATAGTATTGTCTTTTGGATGAATCAAATTCTTGAGATTTGGTCGATGTTTAGAACCAACTAATGTGGTTCATCCTTAGGACAAAGGTTCAAACCACATTAGTTGGTTCGAAATGTCAACCAAATCTCAAGAATGTAATTAATCCGAAAGACAATACTATTATTAAGATTAATGCTATAAGCAGTGATTTCCTCCTCAAGGCAATAAACGTTGTTGATGATTTATGTGGTCCTCGTATGATAAGAGATTCAATATTAGTTACAAAGGACATATGAAAGAATGAGTTGAATGATATTAAGGAGTCAATGGCACTGGAATTTGATAATATAATTGATTTTTCCGAAGAGGAAATTAAAAAATGGTTAGTTAATTTTGTCAATGTAAATGAAGATCAATCTGCCATAGTCGCACAATTGCAAGAATATTGCCAAGAAATCAAGGAGGAAATATTTAATCAGTGTGTCAAGATGGGCATCACAATTCCTCCATTAAAATACTACATTGAATAATGGTTAAAGAAGTCAATTCAAGAAGTCGTTAATCCCAAGTAACCATCAACATAGTTACTATAATGATTGCATCTCTAGCGATAAAAGGCATCACTGATACTAACCATCAACATAGTTACTATAATGATTGCATCTCTAGCGATAAAAGGCATCACTGATACTTCAACATCAATGGAATTCCATCAGTGTACATTTTGTGAGTACTTTGAAGTCTTAAAGCATTTCCCCTTTTTTCTTCCCAGTCATTGATCATTTAGCTTGCTCGATTGTATTTTTTATCATCTAAATTGATCCCTAACCACACCTCACCTCCTATTTTCTTCTAGGTATCGTATTTAGGCTTTGGTTCATGGGAGCCAAAGTCCAATCCTCCTTAGGAATATTTCATTTTAATCACGTTTAAGTATAGGATTTTATTGAGTGCCTTATTCACTAGACTTTCTTTTTAAATCTTAAATATGTAATATTTTTTAATCTTGCAGAGAGCTCTTTTTCACGAAAGCATTTCACCTGTGGTTTATAAACTTGATTTAAAGTTGTATGGATCTGGTGAGTGTTTTTTTCATGGTCTTATGATTTTACATGAATGAAATTATTCTATAGCTCTTTAACATCTAAATTTCATCATCTTATCACATGACCAAAAACTCATGATATGATTAATTGGAAAGAATTTATCAAAATCAGTATGGATCACAAAAGTCTAAAATCAAACATGCTTCAATATTGTTTTTTCATTATGATGGAATGGATGGATATCATTCTTATTTTACAAACTTTTATATTTATGGTTATTGCTTTCCATGTATTCTTGAAAAAACACATGGTCCGCTCACAGGTGCATGTATAGTAATATTTTGATCCTACTTGAAGTTATTTGAGCGTTGATCCTACCACGTGATGTTCCACTTTTTAAAAGTGATTATACTCTCAAGTCTCCTCCCACTACGTTTACACACAATCGCTGGTTTACGCGCTCCGAATATTTCTGCATAAACATTGTGAAAGGAACGCTTGAAGGAAAAGAGAGGTAACCCGAAAAGACTGATGGGTAATTAGGTGACCCGAATATTTCTCCTATTCCTATGAAAAGACTGATGGGTAATTAGGTGACCCGAATATTTCTCCATAAACATATTGACAGGGACGCCAGGATGAAAAGATTTATTGACCCCACTATTTTCTCCGAGAGGACCGCATCTCTGAAAAGATTGATGGCTAAGGTGACCCCAATAATTCTCCTTAAACATATTGACGGGAACAACGAGGTGAGCCTAAGATTTGTCCCTAAACATTCTGAAAATATTGTGGACAACCAGGCGACACGAATTCATCTCTTTAAAGGTGGCGAAAAGAGTGCGTCTATGAAAAGATTTAATATTAATATTAATATAATTCTTTAAAGGTTGCGAAAAGAGCGCGTTTATGAAAAGATTTAATATTAATATTAATATAATTATATTATTATTATTATTATTTTATAATTTTAATTTAATTAATTAATTTTAAAAAATTGATAATTGTGTTTTTACTTTAAAAAAATTCCAAAAATAAATTTTATTAGAAAAATGGTTTACTAGGTGTTTGGCATTGTGGAGTAACTTCTTTCAACTATTCTAATTTTAAAGATAACTTCTATATTAGCAGTTGAAATATTTATGGACAATTTCGTGACCCTAAGATTTATCCCTAAACATTCTGAAAAGATTGTGGACAACTAGGAGACACGAATTTATCTCTGTAAAATTAGCTAATTTAACACTTCTATATTAGCAATGATTGAACCATATATATATTAGTTATATTAAAAGTAATTTCAATAAATAAGTGAAATATTTCAACTTTCTATTTCATATATATATTTTGCAGGGTAACCCATAGTGTTTAATTTTATGAGAATTAACTCCCATATATGATAGGGGTTTCGGCATAAATCACATTATTAATCAATTGTCCACGCATTTTGAACCAACAAGTGTGGTTCATCGTCAGGACAAGTTGAAGAACCAGATCATGGCTACATGTTAAATAGGGAGAGAGAAGATCATCCAACAGCTATATTTGACTAGAAACAACTATAATAGACCAGGAAATGACTATATTTGACTAGACTGGACCAAAGGATAGGGACAACGGCTATATTTGACTTGACTGGACCGAGGGATAGGGATAGGGAGAATTAGTTTAGATAATTTATAAGTTAGTTATTTTATTATTAATGAATTGTATTTAATTATTAATTGGAAAGGTTTATTATCACTTAAATCATTTCAACAATTAACCCTTTGGAGAAAGAATATATTACTATTTAAGATAATATTTATAATTAATTTTATTCAAAGGCTCAACTATTAAAATTATATTATTAAAAGTATATAGAAAGAATCAATTAATTATTTGTTAGAAGAATAACTAACTTATCTAGTTAATTAACCCAATTTATTTAATAATAACCCTTAATATTATATAAGAAGTAATTTTTTATTAAAAGAAAAACTAATTCTAGTTTTTTAATCATTTCTTTTGTAACCCCGAGGAGAAATGAGATAATATTTACAATTAAAATATTCAATATTGTAATATTATTTGGACTAAATGGTTTATTAGAAGATTAATAAATGAAGTTAGTTAAATAATATAATCTCTCTAATTAAAACCTTAGGAGAAGGATTGTTGATAGTTATTAGTAGTTATTAAGAAATAATAATAACAAATAATAGTTATAATGTTAACTAACCTATAATAATAATAGTTATTATAATAATAATTAAGTTAATTATATAATAAAATTTTACGAACCTGCGCTTATTACCAAACCAGAAGGGAATTAAATAAGATTACTAAACAAACCGACAAGAAATCGAATAGCGAAGACGAACATACTAAAGGACAACACAAGGGGCGGGGACAAGGGGCGGGCTAAGAAGAAAGGGCAGGGATCCAACAGCTGCTAATTTTCCAGCCATCGTCCCTATTGAGATTGATCGACCTCTTTTCAATTTCAATGGCCTCCCTAAATTTCCGGTGATGAAAAGGGGCAATCTTGGCAATAACACAGGCCTCCTCAATGCATATGTGATGTTTAGTCTTTTTTGCATGTTCTGCCAAGGCGGAAGAACGGATCCTCCCATGTTTTATGTCAGCTGAGTGCTCATGAATTCTTTGATTAATGGAGCGCCCTGTCTCACCAATGTAGGGGGTCCCACAAGAACAAGGAATAACGTAGACGCCTTTCATGTCCTTGGGGTCAATAGGGTCTTTTACTGACCTAAGGGAGTTACGAATGGTGTTAAGGGGTCTAAAGGTAGAGGGAATATCATGCTTCTTAAGGATCCTCGCAATCTTATCAGTGGTCCCTTGGATGAATGGGAGATGAACCCCTGATACCCTATCCTTATGGTCTTTCTTAACTCTGGGACCTTTGCTAGCTTTTAGGAAAGCTTTGAGGCCTTGGTGCCTACTATAACCATTGTTAACAAATACGTTAAGAAGATGGTATTTTTCTTTCTCAAGGTTCTTTTCATCAGAAATCCTAATTGCACGAGTCGCAAGCATGTTGAGGACACCCATCTTTTGAGCAGGGAAATGATGGGAGTTGGCATGAAGGTACTGCTCTGTATGGGTTTTCTTCCTAAACACCTGGTGGGAGAAAGAACCATCTTCGTTTTTAGAAAGGAGAACATGAAGGAAAGGCAAACATCCATTAACTTCCTGTTCCATAGTGAACTTAATGAATGGGGATTGATGGTTGAGATGCTGGAAAAATAGATCCAGCTCTTCCTGGCCGTGAGACCAGATGACATTTGTGTCGTCAACAAATCTCTTCCATAGCTTTGGTAAGAGACGGGAAGAGGCTAGAGCTCTAGATTCAAAGTCTTCCATAAAAATATTAGCAATGACCGGGGACAGGGGGGAGCCCATAGCAACCCCGCAGGTTTGTTCATAGAATTCTCCTTCGAAGCTGAAGAAAGTCGAGGTGAGACAGATTTCGACCAAATCGATTAGGCGGTTGATGACTTCAATGGCCTCCTTTATAGGAATGCAAGTATAAAGGGATACCACATCAAAACTCACCAAAATATCCTCTGGGTCAAACTTTATGTTTTTAAGCTCATTAACAAAGGATGAAGAGTCTTTGACGAACGACTTTGTGAGGCCAACAAGGGGTCTAAGCTTCAAGGCCAGGTACTTAGCTAGGAGGTAGGTTAGACCACCTATGGTGTTGACAATGGGTCTAAGGGGAGCCCCTTCTTTTTGAATCTTTGGGAGACCATAGATTCGCAAAGTGATGGGGCTACTCTCAATAAGCTTATGGCAAAAGGAACCCACAGAATTACTGGATTTAATCGCAAGAGCGACAGTTCTGGAGATCTTTTTTAGGGGATTTTTGCTAAGTTTTTTATAGCTGCCACTGTTACAAAGATGGTCCAACATCAATGTAATAGTGGACCATCTAGTAAAGGTGCACCATGTGCTTGTACTGTGTGAGATGGCCACAGCTGTTGCCTAGATCTGAGACAAGATCCTTCCATTTCTCCACCCTAACTTCCACAACTGCCCGGCGATTAAGATCAGTTTCCCAGGTTTTAATCAAATGTTTGACATCCGCAGATGTGCCCGAATCGCAGGCTTGCATCACCTCTTGAAGTCTTTGAGTTGGTGCACCAATCGCTCCTTCTCAGAATTCTGACTGAGGGCAATGCGTTCTCCCTCATCTTCCTATACCTACTACCATTTCCATGGCCTCCATCCCCCGTTTCTTTTGTCCCCTGAACCATCCTATATCGAACGTTGTGACATTGAGCACAACTGTGCCAATCCAGAAGCCCCACCACCATCCCAAGCAAAAAAATATTCACACAATCACATAAGACATTAATATTATAGATACCTACTATATAATCATTAGAGAGCATCACAAGACAGTTAGGTTTTGAGTTATGCCACCAAAACAGAGTCCAATTCATCTCATATTGACTGCTCCATTGTATATCAACTCGGTGAAACACCCAGTAAACCAAAAGACCATAGAAACATCTGCTACGCATGCAACAACAAACTTGAACATTATCACCACTGAGGAGTTCCTCATCACCGAGGCCTCAACCAAACCATGCCAGAAGACACAGACAAACATAACATACCCTTGCCCAACCAAATTTGTAGTGAAACCCACCGCTTGAAAAACCTACTACCCTTTTCAGCCCGCATGGAACCTAACCTACCTCGACACCCCCTAATAGAGATAAACATGCCCACGAGGGAGAGAATAATGTCGAGCATAACAAAAACACGGAGAAAAACAATGTACTTGATATATATAGAACTTCACGCCCTAACACCCCATACAGATGACTACAATGCCGAACCAGACCAGGTCATCCCATAACCCTAACATTTTTGTGACTACGACACACATTCTACAGACCTTGGGGGAGGTAAGAGAAAAAACATACCCAATATCACTTTCCATTCTTTCTGGTTGCAGTGATAGTTCTAGCAAGAAACACCTCCACCACGAACTCACTAGCACAGAACACCAAATCCACAGAACAATCCAATAGAATCTTTCTGATGGAGAAATGCCCAGCAATTGATGTGTTGTCCACCAAAACAACTGGGCAGGGTACTGCTTCCCTCGTGGGACCTTTCTGATCACACATTTTGTGTCCTTCATCTTAAATCCACACTATTCTCGCATGCATGTACTAATGGTTAGCTACCTCCTGACCTTATCTCCTAATGTTACTCCCATCGCCCAGATCCCAAAGCAGATTTCTTTGCCTTCTCTTACCTCAATCAGGGGGGGCTCGGTTTCCCTCTACCTCCAGATTCTGGGTCTGATGATGGTCATGATCTAAAATGATTTGAAGAGACTCCAATTCATCTGGATGCTGAATATTCCTCCATTGGGAGTCATTAGATTCTCCCTTATGTTGGCATCCCTAATTGGCCAAAAAGTCTATTGCCTTTTTTCCCGATCTGAGGACATGAGATGGAATGATGTAATCAAAGTACGTCAATATTTCACTGATATCTTGGACAAGACAAGTCATCCTCCAACTTTTACTCATCTTATCCCATCGGGTTCCATGGTTGAGCTGCTTTATAACTTCAATTACCATTTGGAGTCCCCCTCAATTTCCAATTTTTTAATTCCATCTCTTCGAGCTATGAGAAGACCATGCTTGATTGCGTTAAGTTCAGGTTCATTATTCATGCATATCTAAAATATGTTGCATAAAGATGGAGATCCTGTCTTTGTGAGTCTCTAAACAACCCACCGAATGCTGCTTCCCCTGGGTTCCCTTTACATGCACCATCAAAATTCAACTTGACGAAGCTCTCATGAGGGGGACAAAATCTGGATGGCGTAGTACAAGGTGGGGCTAGGGGTTTCCATGACTCCATAGCCAACTTTTGAGGCGATAAGTTCAAAGCCGCTAGAATCTGGGCTTCATGCAGCGCTACCTCCCAATCATCAGGGTGCCACCTCTCAGCCAAAATAATTTCCCTTATATTTTGGATGATTCTTTTCCATATCTCCTCTTGAGGGATTCTTTTACCTTTAAACACTCATATGTTTCTGTCTTTCCAAATCGCCCACAAAAGAAAACCCAGGGCCAGATTCCACGCCCTATTTAGAACTGGGCTAGAGAACGTACCTTGCCTCCATACTTCAATGGAAATTTTCATGATGTTTGTGTCTTGGTTGAAACATCCAAAAAATTTCCCTATGTTTCTCAACATATGATCCATTAGTGGACATGAGTTAAGGAGGTGTTCCATGTCTTCTGCATTCGCATCACACATATAGCATTTTGTAGGGCCCTAAACACCCCTTTTTTGAATTTGATCCCAAGTTAAGATACGTTTTCAACACACCAGCCACAAGAAATATGTAAATTTCAGCCAAAACTTACCCATCCATATTTTCTTCCAGATCGGATTCTCCTGTTCCTGATGTTCCTTCGTAGCTAACCTGTAGGCTTCCTTAATTGAGAAAATCCACTGAGGTGTATACTGCCATCTAAAAATATCTGGTCCGTCCATGGTAGATATCTTTCACAAGGCTAGCTCATTTTTGAACATTTCCCATTGGATTGATTCAGGGGTGTCCAACGAGTCATGTATATCCTTCCATTGACTCCATGATGTGTGTTGGTCTGTCTTCCAAAACTTCGCAAAGGTAATGTAGTTTTGGGTGTTGGTAAACATGAAAATATCTGAGAGATCTTATCGGCTAAATAGTTTAGGATGTTGTTGCCAAGAATCTTGCCAAAAGAGTTCCCTTCTTCCATCCTTAATTCCCCAAAAGGTGTGTGACCGAATAAGGTCTTTGTTCATCACTGCAAGCTTCCAAATTGATGACCCTTTTGAGATGTTTTGAATCCTTAAGATGTCTATTGCAGAAGATGGCATTTGATATTTTCTCATCCATATAGTCTTCCAAAGATCATATACCTCTTGAGTCCATCTCCACCACAGTTTCACCCCCATTACTTGTTTGAGGATGAAGGGGTCTCTCAGCCCCAAAACATTCGAGAGCTTTGGTTTGGTGAAAAAATCATAGGCCACCAGGTCCCATTTTTTAGCTTCCGAAGCACCTCGCCACAGAAACATTTTAAAACTTTCCATCATGTTATAACATGAGGCTTTTTGGGCCGGAAGACTTGACAACTGGTAAATCGACATCGACTGGAGAACAACCTTAAGAATGATCACGCGTCCTACTACATTTAATGCTTGGAAGGACCATTAATGTAATCTTTCTTAGATACAATCTAGAAGGTCTTTCCAATAGGAGGTGATCCAGGTGGATCTCCAGACACCAGTGGCATGGAAAAGGCTCAAAATTCAAAGAGGCAGAAAGGAAATTAACTTGACATCAGATCGAAGTGCTCGTCACCCTCAGTCCAACGGTGTGAACAACACTCCAATTCGAGTCGGATGAAGAAGATAGAGGGAGTCAAAGTTGGGTTGACTTTTTGATGATTGGGCAGGCTTAATGAAGGCATAATTTAGACTTTTCTGGCAGATGGAATCCAGCCAACTCTGGCCAGATTCCGGGCGAAATCATTGCCTATTTAAAATGACCCCTTTGGTCCAAAACCGAATTTTCAAAATTGCACATTTTGTTTCATATATATATATATATATATATATATATATATATATATATATATATATATATATATATATATATATATATATATATATATATATATAAGGGGTGACGGGCCACCAACCCTGCCACCCCACCCTGTACCATCAAACAATAAATATTGGTGGAGGGGCGGGCCACGACCCCCGACCCCTCCCATGGAACCAACAACCAAAATAGGGGTTGGCTGCCATGACCCCACCACCCCACAACCCCCATTCCTCGAGCCTTCATTGGAGCATGGTGCGAGCCATTGCCATAGAATGTGGGCTGGCCCTTAGGCGCGGGACCCAACCTCCAACCATGACCAAACAGCCAGCCATAAATGAAATGGAGCCGACAGGAGATGGGGTGGGCGGGCTACCCAAGGCAGGCCCAACCTGACCCTTATTTAAATTTAAAAGTTCGATGTATAAAAAAAGGAGGAGGAGGGGTTTGACCACCCAACCTCCTCCTTAATAACTGAAACTTGAACCAACTCAGCTAACTGTTTCATTGAAAAATCTGCCACCTATTTTTTATTTAAAAGCAACTTATCAGTGTTCCCAGGGAGAGGAGGCAGTGCACGCAGTTTAAGGCAAAATTTTGCAGGAGGGCTGAATTCTCACTTTGTCAGAGTTTGACAACTTTTATATGGTTTCAACACTTCTTGACGCGACGAACACAATGACGCTGTCTGTTTCTCCATCAGAGTTCTGCTTTTTTTGCCATTTTTCAGTATGGAGATGGAACCATGACTGCTATAGAAACAGGGAGCGGAACCATGATCCTTGAAATTTTCCTGAGGAGGTAATTTTTCTCCATGTCGAAATATAGTCAAGTTTACAGTTGTTTTTCATGGTTTTCCGTAGGGATTGCAATGGCAAGGGAATATTCACCTTTTGAGTTGCATATTTCCAGTCCACCCATGGCACAGACTCTTTGAGGAATCTAGGGGGAATCTAAAAGATTCCTTGAGCCCTAGATTCTCAATTTCTCAGAATTTAGAAATTCGATAGTCGATTTTGCACTATTCGACGCCACAAATCTGATGGTGTGTTCATATTTTTCATTTTCTCATTCTATTCTTTAGCCACTTTTCTAAGTGGAGTGTAGGTGTCATCATTCATGTGCGAGCAGCCATTCCCATGTGATTGATGCCATGAGATTGATGGCACGAACAACTTCAGCGGTTTGACATCCGCTTCTCCAGATGGCCCTGGATGTGAGGTATATACAGTGTGTACATGTAATTCTTTTGCCATGCATTTTTCTACATAGATCTCTGTTTTGATGTTTGATGTGGGATCTTGTTTCTTACTTGTTTTTAGGATTCTTGCTTGATGTGATGCGGAATCATCAGTGTGATGTACTTGTTGCCATGAATTGTCATGTTTTGTTTGAGATTCCTTTTTATTATGTTGATGGGATATTCATGTTGTCATCATGTATGTTTGCATTGAGATCCCTCTTATGCCATGTTGGTGGGATGCTGATCATGCATGAGTGTGTCATATTGATATGAGTCCTTTTGACTGAGAGTCCCTGTAGCGGAACATCTCTTGGAGCCACTCCTGCGTGAGAGCATTTTCCTTGTATGAGAACAACACCACTTATGTACATCATCACTATTGACAACACTTAATGCAGTGGCCTACACCATCTTGACACCGGGGCCCAGAGACGTAGTCCCTCATGGACAAACTCTGTTATCAACGTCTTATGTTTTCATGTGCTGATGATTGTCATGTTCCTCTTCTTTACAGCATGCAGATGTATTCATTGATGTTATTTTAAAAAATGCAATTTAACACATCACAAAAGTAAAAGGTCTTGGAAGGGTCCTTCATCACACCCGGACCTAGATCAAGTGGTATCAGAGCGGTCTTTGTGTGTATGTGAATTGCAGCATGAACAATGGAATGTGCAGCGACATCGGATGAAAAAGTGATGTACGAGACCATGCTAAAAATTTCCAAAAGTGTGGAAATCATGTATGAAACTCTACAGAAAGAGATAGAGGAAAAGGAGTGATTGCAGCTTCAGTTGCGAGCCACGAAAGAGGCCCTATAAGAACTGAAGCACAACAAGCAGAATCTTCGAATAGAGAACATTGAATTGAAGATGCATCTACATGAAGAGAAAGAGGAGAAACATAGTTTGCGACGACAGCTACAAGCAAAGGATGAGGCCTTGGAAAAGCTGCAACGTGAACCATGTGAGGTAAAAAGTAATTCTCCAAATTCATGTATGTTTCCTGATGATGATTTCGCTATTTTTAAAAATCATACCACAGGAATTGGCTCCAAACTGTTGAAGAAAATGGGGTATGAAGGAAAAGGCTTAGGCATTAAGGGCCAAGGCATTGTCAACCCCATCAAAGTACAAGAATTACCTTGTCGAACAGGACTTGGATATGTCAGGAAAGAAGTTGGGGAATGCGCCGAGACAACTAGTGAACCACCAACAACAAATGATGAGTAGCCCTCATCAGTTCATTCCAAATCGATGAAGGAGGTAAAAGATGTTGATTTCCTTTCAGTTTCATCATCACATAGTATGATTTCTGTTGGAGATTTGGAGATCCAAATTACAAGGACAAACATGAGGCTCCTTACAAGGACAAGGCACAAGGAGGAAAAATAACTTGGTATTAATAACCAAGGCATAACTCAACCTTTGGAGGTTGTGCATAAACATTGACTTGCAGGTGTGGGATACACCAAAGGAAAATTCTCGAAGGTGTCATATTCTTCCGAGACATCGTCGAAATCATCAAAGAAAGAGAATGATGGGAAAGCATCCCCATCTTATCGCCATACTTACACCAGAGACATCAAGGAAAGGTATAACCAGTCTTGACATTCGAATGGTCATTTCAATTATAATCATGTTGTTAATGATAAGCGTAAAATATGGCATCAAAAAACATGTACCTTTTGTGGATTATATAACCATACATTTTCTAAGTGTTAGAAAAGAATGGAAACACACAAAAGGATGAGGCGTGAAATACCCTCTGATCCAGGTGGATATTGGTGGCCACCCGTTAATTCCACTTGGATCCCCACCAGTGCTTCTTTCAGTTTTTCAGTTTCCTTAATTATAGCATAGTTTACTATTTTTAGCAGTTTTTCAAGTCCTAAACTTCTGGAGCTGTTTTGAGGACCTAAACTACGTTTTTTGGGAAATCTACCACCAACAATTTTTTTGTCAAAAAATCATCTTTTTCGTCGTAGTCCTCGGAGAGATCTTTCCAATGGGCTATCATGTGCGTCAAATGGAGATAATATGACCAATTCGCGACCCCGGGAAGTTGGCTGTCCAACTCACCCCAATGGGGCCCACAAACTCTTGGTGTTACATCTCCTCGGGTTAGGGTTTTGGTTGTTTAGGGTTTTCTCTTATTGTTCAATAATAAAAAGGCCCTTGAGCCTCATTGTAAGATAGTTCAGAGGCATGTAGCCACCACATCTCTTCTCAAAGATAAGCTACCATCGCCCTAGCTGGTTTATTTCCATTACTGTTTGTAAGCATATTTCAGTATTTTACATTAATGAAATGAAGTATTATTTCCGCTGCATATCTGTGTTTATGGTTATCTCTGTAATTTGTTGCATTCCTGTTTAAGTTCGGATTAGTGGTATCGGAGCGGTATGCTTTTTCTTTGTTTTTCTTTGCATGTCCCCAACGAGGTCGAGATATAAGGAGTTAGGGCTTGAACTGGTCGAACCTTTGCAAGACCAGCCTCGCAAATCCCGACGGCCTCCCATGGCAGATGAGAAGAAAGACGAGGGGGCAGGAGATGCTATCAAAGTCTTGCTCGAAGAAGCCCTCGAGCGACAATGGAATGCAATGATGGACAACTTTGCATCAGCTTCCAGTAACTACTCTGGAAACGCCACGCCCTTTAAGGTACAAGTTAATTTTGAAATCCCCATATTCGAGGGTCAGATAGACGCAGATGTCGTAGATAAATGGTTAAATCTGCTAGAGGGTTATTTTTCTATTCATGAATTTTCGAGTCAGGAAAAGATTGTTTTCGCTCTTCTCAAGGCAGCCCCCTACGTCAAGGACTGGTGGGAAACCTACTGCGAGCAGAAGGATGAAAATACCGGGTCACTATTTTCAGCTGCACCCACCTGGAATTCATTCTGGGATGCCATTAAGGAGCAGTACTACCTTGTTGGAAGCTATGAGGATGAATACATAAAGTGGACCATGCTGCGGCAGGGAAGGGACCAAGATGTGCCAGAGTTCACCAATCTTTTCCATACCCTTCGCACGAAGTTGGGTATCAAGGATTCGGAGCAGCATTTGATACTCAAATACCGCGGCTGCTTGCACAAGTACATCCAGGAAGAAATAGAATTCCTGAACATCTCCTCGCTCGACACAGCATACCGATATGCCGTCAAGGTCGAGCAGAAGTTTAAACAAAAGAAGCGAGACTTTGGATCTGCGAATCCAAAGCAAGGGAAAGGTGCCCCTAAACCACAGAACAAAGGACAAAGCCAAGGCGGGGCAGCCCAAGACAACCCGCCAAAGCTGCAAGCAAAGAACAATGCCGCGAAGCTGAAAAAGGACATGGGAAAATGGTGTGAGTTCCATAAGAGCTCCACTCACAACACAAGTGAGTGTCGAGCCAAGCAGTCACTGGTGGCTAAGCTAAAGGTTTCAGAATCAGATGCATGTTCTGACTCTGAGTCAGAACTCGACAAGGGGAATGACAAAGGGAAGCAGATCATTGATGCGGATCCCAATGCCACTGTTGCTACTGCTAAGATCCAGAAAAATGAACCCGAAGATCCAGAGGAGGAGGAGCATCTCTTCCACTCCCAGATGTGGGTAAAGGGCTCCTTGCTATAGTTCATTGTCGATAGCAGGAGCCAAAATAACCTCATTTCAGTAGAGGTCATTAAGCGGTTGGGCTTACCGACCATAGCACATCCACAACCGTACACCATCGGGTGGCTTCACCAAGGACGGGATCTTCGCGTGAGCCAACAGTGTCGTCTTCCATACAACATCAAGCCCTTCATAGATGAGGTATTGTGTGACATTGCTCCCCTTGAATTTTGTGATGTATTATTAGGACAACCATACTTGTGGAAGCGACATGCTGTGTATGAATCAAGGCCTCGTGCTGTTATTATTACATTGGGAAATAAGTTGTACAGGATACCAGAGGTAGCACTGCCTACCGCCATCTCTTTGATTACTGCAAAACAATGCAGTAATATCATTTCCAAAACTAGGAAATTTGTTTTCCTGATGATACGCCCTCAAGGAAAGAAGAAGACGGTGGCCACAGCCTCCAGACAGGGCCTCTCCGCACGACAACTCCAGATGGACAAGGTTGTGGAGGAGTACGAGGACATCTTCACCTCCCCTGCAGGGGTTCCTCTGCACTGTCAGGTCAAGCACTCCATCAATCTGACCCCAGGTGCGCTGCTACCCAATGGACCAATTTATCGGTGCTCCGTTCTGGAGAACGATGAAATCAAGAGGCAGATTCAGGAGCTACTGCAGAAAGGTCACATCCGTCTGAGTTCATCGCCTTGTGGGAGCCCAATTGTGTTGGTACAGAAGAAGGATGGGACTTGGAGACTCTGTATTGACTATCGGGCACTGAACAAGATCACTGTCCGTAATAGGTACCTGATCTCGTGGATTGATGACATCCTGGACCAACTAAAGGGGGCAAAATATTTCAGCAAGATCGATCTGAAGTCAGGGTATCACCAGGTACCAATCGAACCCTCTGATGTGTGGAAGACTGCCTTCAAAGCCAAGGAGGTCCTTTTCGAATGGTTGGTTATGCCTTTCGGATTGACGAATGCTCCTGTAACCTTCATGAGGCTAATGGATGACATCTTGTGGCCATTCACCAACTCATTTGTAGTGGTATACTTGGATGACATTTTAATATTCAGCCAGAGTTGGGAAGAGCACCTCCACCACATCCGACAGGTTCTCCAAACACTGCGGCAACACAAGCTATGTGCCAATTTGGAGAAATGCACTTTTGGCATGACCCAAGTTCAGTATCTGGGATACATTATTGATGAACAGGGGGTGCATGTGGAGCCAGCCAAGATCCAAGTCATTAGGGATTGGCCATCTCCAACTACTTTGACATAGCTCCGCAGCTTTCTAGGTCTTGCCAACTTCTACCGCAGGTTCGTGTTGGGGTTTTCTCATATCACTTGGCCTTTGAGTCAAGTCACCAAGGGAGGAGCAAAAGAAAAATTCTTTTGGTTTGAATCTCAACAGAAGGCATTCATAGAGTTGAAAGATCACCTCTGCACGGCACCAGTTCTCGCGTTACCAGATTTACAACAACCATTTGAGGTCGAGACAGATGCCTCTGACTATGCTATTGGGGCAGTCCTTACTCAACACGGGCATCCAGTGGCATATCACAGTGAAACACTTTCAGACACAGTCCGGAAGTATCCCACTTATGATAAAGAGATGTATTCCATTGTGCAGCCCTGCCGACAATGGAAGCATTACATTTTGGGGAAGGAAACAGTCATCCACACAGACCACCGACCCCTGCAGTTCATATAGACCTAAGGGAAATTGCAGAATGATCACCATCAGAAGTGGTCCACATACCTGCAACAGTTCCATTTGAATATCAAGTATAAGAAGGGCAACACTAATAATGTTGCAGATTTCCTCAGTCGACCACCGATCATGGCGTTAACCACCGTGCTCAACTCTTGTGGGCACGAGACTTCTGATTGGCCACTGCTCTGCAAAAGCGACCTGGATTTTAGCCACACATACCAGACCCTCTTAGAGGGTTAGCGTGTTCCAGATTTTCACCTCCAGGACGGCCTGTTATGCCACCTGGGTCACCTTTGTGTTCCTTCAAGCGAGCGTGCCAAGATGATTTGGGAAGCACACTACAGTCGAGCTGTTGGGCATTTTGGGCATTTTGGGGTCGAAAAAATAGTGGCAGTACTGCAGAAGTATTTCTATTGGCCGAATATTCGACGGGATGTTGGGAAGTACATCAGATCATGCACTTCCTGTGCCATTGCCAAACCGACCATCAAGAAGCAAGGCCTCTATTCCTCGCTACCTACCCCTAGTTGACCTTGGGAATCCATCTCCATGGATTACATGTTAGGCCTTCCTTCCACTAAGCATGGAAATGACTGTGTTTTTGTGGTCATCGACAGGTTCTCAAAGATGGCCATTATGGCAGCCTGCAAGAAGAATATCACAGCAGAAGCCACTGCTAAACTCTTCTTTGAACGAGTGTGGGTACAATTTGGGATCCCACAGTCTATCATCTCAGATCGGGACAGCAGGTTCCTCAGTACATTTTGGTCCAGTCTCTGGTCGATGCTAGACACCAAATTCACTAAGTCCACAGCCTTCCATCCTCAAACTGATGGCCAGACAGAGGTTGTCAACAGGATGATCGTACACATTCTGCGCATGTACAACTCAAAGCATCCACGTACATGGGACGAGAGCCTCCCCTATGTTTAGCATAGCTACAACCAGGCTATCCACAGCTCGACTGGCCACAGCCATTTTCAGGTGGGTTTGGGATTCCAGCCACTATGTCCCATGGATGTGGCCATGCCATTTGCAGCTACTCACGTAGATTTTGCTCATGTCCAATCCGAAACAGATAAGGCAAACAGCTTCATTAAGAACATCCAACATATTCACTAGCAGGTCCATGACATTCTGGAGAAATCAAATGCTAAGTACAAGCAACGACATGATCAACATCAGGTGCCACACAAGTTTCAGGTGGGTGATAAAGTCTGGTTGCATTTGCAAAAGGAATGCTTACTGGAGCCTATCGGAAACTCATACCACTCTGATATGGTTCTTACACCATTACCAAGGCTGTGGGAGATAATGCATTTGAGCTCAGCATTCCCCCATTCCTTGGCCTGCGTCCGGTGTTCAATGTGGACCGCCTTTGGCCATACTTTCCACCATTACTAGACATGTTCGACATTGCAGAACAACTCACACCCACAGAGTTAAATCCAGATTGCATGGAACAAGCTGCAACTAATCGGATCATGGACACAGATATCAAGCACACTCGCCAGCAAAATATCCAACTGTATCGAGTTGTCAAAGCAGGCCAACTCCTTCACTAGGGCAAGTGGCTCACCAGGGACCAAGTTCAGCAGAAGTTCCCTCATCTCATGGAGGAACTCAATGCAATGGGGACCATTTCTTCCTAAGGGGGGAGGAATGATCCAGGTGGATATTCATGGCCACCTGCTATTTCCACTTGGATCCCCACCAGTGCTTCTTTCAGTTTTTCAGTTTCCTTAATTATAGCATAGTTTACTATTTTTAGCAGTTTTCCGGGTCCTAAACTTCCGAAGCCGTTTTGAGGCCCTAAACGACGTTTTTTGGGAAATCTACTGCCAGCGATTTTTCTGTCAAAAAATTGTCTTTTCTGTTGTAGTCCTTGGAGATATCTTTCCAATGGGCTATCATGCGCGTCAAACGAGATAATATGATCAATTCGCAACCCCGAGAAGTTGGCTGTCCAACTCACCCCAACGGGGCCCACAAACTCTTGGTGTTACATCTCCTCGGGTTAGGGTTTTGGTTGTTTAGGGTTTTCTCTTATTGTTCAATAATAAAAAGGCCCTTGAGCCTCATTGTAAGACATTTCGGAGGCATGTAGCCACCACATCTCTTCTTGGAGATAAGCTACCATCGCCCTAGCTGGTTTATTTCCATTATTGTTTGTAAGCATATTTCGGTATTTTACATTAATGAAATGAAGCATTATTTCCGCTGCATATCTATGTTTATGGTTATCTCTGTAATTTGTTGCATTCCTATTTAAGTTCAGATCCCCTCTCAACAGCAGGTAAAGAAACATGGTAAGAAGATCTAGAGGAAGAAGATGTATTGCAGTCATTGCGACAAAGGTGGCCATCAAAAAGCCACTTGTTGGAGGCTCCTTCCAGAACAGTACCTTAAAGATAGAGTGTCGATGCATGAACCAAATGAAGTAGTTGTTCGACAAGCAAAACCACCACAAAGAGGTGACCCATTCACATTGATAAGTGAAAAATGGTTTCTAGACATGTTAGCGTTTCATGGTCGTGCTTTTGTAAATCATTTGTTGCATTTCAAAATGTAAAAGTGATGATGTGTCTTCCATCACTTTTTCAACAACAATGATGTCTGGTCTTATTTTCAGTTGCATGATAAACTATGAAAGTGATGTCGTGTTTCCATCACTTGTCAAAACAATAGTGTTTGGCCTTATGTTTGTAAATCATGTGTTGTAGTGATGATGAGTTTTTCCATCACTTGTTAAAGCAACAATGATATGTTGGTATTTTTTTCGTAGCTGGAGTGTTGCGTCCGTCCTGTTGTAAAATTGACCACCGAGTATGTGTTATAAACTTGTGGCAAGTGTGGGACACTTGGGTCATTAGTTGGTCATGAAAGTCAAGCATGTAATTTGCAAAACAATGTACTACAGGTTTCAGAAGTAGCAGGTGTCAGCTCGTCGCTTAAGGCTCTGAAGAACAAAGGTGAAGGAGATGGAAGCAAGACCTTCGGGATGCTTGTGATGCAGACAAGGTACAATAAAGTTGCAGATTATTTTTCATGCTTTTGGAGGACCAAAAGCTCCTCAGTAGGGAAGATTGATCCAGATGGATCTCTAGACACCAGTGGCATGGAAAAGGCTCAAAATTAAAGTGGAAAAAAGGTAATTAACTTGACATCAGATCGAAGTGCTCGTCACCTGATTCCAATGGTGTGCACGACACTCCAATCCGAGTCCGGATGAAGAAGATAGAGGGAGTCAAAGTTGGGTTGACTTTTTGATGACTGGGTAGGATTAATGAAGGCACAATTTAGACTTTTCTGGCGGATGAAATCCGGCCAACTCCTGCCAAATTCTGGATGAAATCACTACCTGTTTAAAATGACCCCTTTGGTCCAAAATTGAATTTTCAAAATTGCACATTTTGTTTAAAAAAAAAAACAAAAAAATATATAAAAGGGGTGGCGGGCCACCAACCCTCCCACCCCAACCCGTACCATCAAACAATAAATATTGGTGGAGGGGCGAGCCACGAACCCCAATCCCTCCCACGGAACCAACAACCAAAACAGGGTTGGGCGGCCATGACCCCGCCACCCCACACCCCCCATTCCTTGGGCCTCCGTTGGAGCATGGTGCGGGTTGTTGGCATAGAAGGTGGGCCGGCCCTTGGGTGCGGGACCCAACCTCCAACCATGACCAAACAACCAACCATAAATGAAATGGAGCTGGCAGGAGATGGGGTGGGCGGGCTGCCTAAGGTAGGCCCAGCCCAACCCTTATTTAAATTTAAGAGTTCGATGTATAAAAAAAGGAGGCGGGGTTTGACCTCTCGACCTCCTCCTAAATAACTGAGACCTGAACCAACTCAGCTAATTGTTTCATTGAAAAATCCACCACCTATTTTTTATTTAAACACAAATTATCAGTGTGCCCAGGGAGAGGAGGCAGTGCACGCAATTCGAGGCAGAATTTTGCAGGAGGGCTGAATTCTCACTTTGTCAGATTTTGACAAATTTTATATGGTTTCAGCACTTCTTGATGCCACGAACGCAATGGCGCTATCCGTTTCTCCATCAAAGTTTTGTATTTTTCGGGCATTTTTCAGTATGGATATGGAACCATGACTGTTGTAGAAACAGGGCGCAGAACCATGATCCTTGAAATATTCCCGAGGAGGTAATTTTTCTCCATGTCGGAATATAGTCAAGTTTACAGTCATTTTTCATGGTTTTCCATAGGGATCATAATGGCGAGGGCATATTTGAATTTTGAGTTTCATATTTCCATTCCACCCATGGAGCAGACTCTTTGAGGAATCTAGGGGGAATCTAAAAGATTCCTTGAGCCCCAGATCCTCAATTTCTCAGAATTTAGAAATTCGATAGTTGATTTTGCACTATTCAACACCACAAATCTGATGGTTTATTCAGATTTTTCATTTTCACATTCTATTCTTCAGCCACTTTTCTAAGTGGAGTGCAGGTGTTAGCATTCATGTGCAAGTAGCCATTCCCATGTGATTGATGCTGTGAGATTGATGGCATGAATAGCTTCAGCAGTTTGACATCGGATTCTTCAGATGGCCCTGGATGTGAGGTATATGCAGTGTGTACATGTACTTATTTTTCCATGCATTTTGCTGCACAGATCCCTATTTGATGTTTGATGTGGGATCTTGTTTCTTACTCGTTTTCATGATTCCTACTTGATGTGATGCGGAATAATCGGTGTGATGTACTTGTTGTCATGATTCGCCATGTTTTGTTTGAGATTCCTTTGTTGTATGTTGATGGGATACTCATATTGTCGTCACGTATGTTTGCATTGAGATCCCTTTTATGCCATGTTGGCGGGATGCTCATCATGCATGAGTGTGTCATATTGAAAGGAGTCCTTTTGACTGAGAGTCCTTGTAGCGGAACATCTCTTGGAGCCACTCCTACATGAGGGCATTTTCCTTATATGATAACGACACCACTTATGTGCATCATCACTATTGACATCACTTAATGCAACGGCCTACACCATCTTGACACCGGGGCCCGGAGACGTAGTCCCTCCTGGACAAACTCCGTTATCAACGTTGTTAGCTACCTATACCAATAGGTTTCATTTTTCATGATTGGCATGGGAAGTGCCAATATGATCTACTTTGGTAAGGCAAAGATCTCATATTCTGATGGAAGACACACAAGTACACTTGGTTAATGCTGCCCTACTTCTCAATGGGTGATCCAACAGCCTAATCTGGGTCATGCCATGTTTCAATTTTTGCTGTAGAATAGAGAAAGAAGTCTGTCCAAACTGTTTAATCTTGGCAGACCAATAGTTAGGCAGAGAAACTAAGGTTCCCAACTGCTTAATCTGGGGCCTTGGAAGAAATAAGGGTAGTGCTAGATAGGCAATCAAAAGAAAAAGCCAATGGAAAAGAAAAGGCACATAAGGGTCTGCAAGTCCAAGTGCACCCTCCAAGAAGAAAAAAAAAATGCTAGGTAAGTAGCTGGGTAGGTAGATGGGGTTGCAGATGTGGTATTCCTTTCAGACTGAATCTTGCTGGTCAAGATAAGAGAAGCAACACAATGGAGCATGTCTAACTTCCCATTTTCCCCTTTCACATTCATTACTAACATCCCTTCATCAGTTGAGATTCATGGAAGAATTTGAGGTGTTATGGTGGTTCTGATTCCTTTAAAAGCCACATTTCTTGTCTAAAGTTCTTTTCATTTTGATCTACTCCCTAAACTAAGTAGTTTTCAAACAAACTTAGTGATATCACTCCTCATTCACCTCTCTCTTCCATATTAACCCCTAACTTCTATTATCTAAATCCCCTATGTCACCCTTTCCCTACTACTATAAACACCATGGTGTATAAACCCCAAGCATTCTATAAATATCCTCCTTTTAGCATTATAGCTGAATAAGTTTGTCTAAGGGAAGCATTAGTCCACCTGGGACTATGGTCAACCCTGTCATGGGATTACTATAACCTCTGGTTAGGAGTAATAACCTCTCCCTAAGCCCTAACCTCACCTATGTTTAGAAATTCCACAAAGAACCCCCTTACCTCCGCTAAAACCCACTAAAAACCCTTTTTCCTAGAGAAAAAACCCAAAAAACCCATCAAAACCTTTAAAAAATCCTAAGTTCCGCGCATATATATTAAATTGAATATTTTAATGCGGGCGGGACCCAACCCAGAAGCTGCGCGACCGACGGCAGTACCCGCCAGCCGTCCGATCTCCGCCGCCCCGATCTAACGGTGGGCGGGTGATTTCGCTCCCCGACCTGCCTCCCTTTAACGTCCGGGGAAGGGCGGTATTGGGCGCCGTACCCTGGACACGTGGCAGGCGCGGGGGTTGTTCGAAGCCCCCCTCCCCGATACCGCCTTTGCCCAAAGGTGGTGCGGGGAAACCGCTTACCACCTTCCCCGTTACCACCTCCCCCTTACGCCAGCACCCACGTCACTATGACGTCATGCACTCCGCCCGCCCCCACGCCCCGTGGCCCTCCACATGGCCTGCCACCGCATCCGCCTGCCACTCCGTCCAGCCACGCTGGCCTCCAGCTCAGCGTCCACGTCACACCCGTACCCGGGCCTGCCGTGACGTCATCGACGGAAAAGCGCCAATGACCCTTTTTTCCAAATTTTGTCGTTATAAATGCCCAAATTAGCCGTTTGCGGTCATTTTCACGCGAAAACGACGTAGCCGTTGTTAACCAGTTTGCCGCGAAATTGCCTACAGCCCTCAAATTCGAAGCTGCGACCACTATAACTTGGAAATCCAGCTGCAGTGAGCTCCCCTGTTCGGCCCGAACACATTCCATCTCGTCTTTCAGGTATTTCACCGCAAGTTCCCTGTTTTCCCACTGAGCATACCAATTTCTATGTGAATTTTCCATAAGAAACATTCAATTGCCAAACTGCACATTGTTTTTCACCAAATTTACCATTAAATCCACCTGCATTATCCTTTGCCCCGGCAATTCGCTATTAAAACGTTAATTCACGCTAGAAGGTTACCAGTTCGGCCTCGAACTTGCCCGACATTGTTCCCTTTTGCCGGGTGTAGACCAGCTGCTGTTTCACCAAAGCAAATCTTGCACGCCCTCTGCAATTCACCCCTAGCAATTCACAATCCCTGTGAAATTAGCTAAGCAAATCATAGACAGTCCTATATAGCCTGCTCATTTTCACTTTGGAGATTGTACTGACCTTGTTCCTTTCACAAACTCTACAATGGCTGCTCCTGCACCCACAGCTCTCCATGTTGCTCCTTTAAATGCACCAAACAAAGACCTGGAGGCCTTGCCTCTTGTTGACAGGGACTACCTCATTGAAGACTTTGTGGGTAACAGGGACTTTATGCAGACCTACAGGCAGTTGAGAGATGACTATCTGAATGGCAAGGACACCTATGGGATATGGGAATCAAATCTACCATACTATTGCCTCCCCTCTGTCAATGTTTTCCCTGAGATTATTCGCCTATGTGCTGAAAACTATGATGTGCAGCAAAGAGCCATTAAGTCTCCATCTGGGAGCATCCTTTTTCACATTAATCCTGAATCCATCAATAAAATGCTTCACTTTGACCAGACTGAGCTGTTGTTCCCATTTTCCATGAATTATCTGCTGGATACGGGTGCCAGGATGACTAGTGAGGAGATTCAGAAGGTCACCAGGACATTTATGAAACCTGAATGCCAGCCTGCAGGGCCACCTCCCTACATGGATGTCTCTTTTACTGAGGTGGGCAGACTGTTGCTAGACATGATCGCTTATGTGCTGGGGTACAGAACCAGTGAGCATGTGGATGGAACAATGCTGGTTTTGTTATCTGCTTATAGCCCAGGCCAACCCCCAACCCGCAAATATAACTTTGCCAAGTTCATAGCTAACAAGATTCATGATCAGTTGAGCAAAGTGGACAGACAGAGTGTCTTCAAGTACTCATCCTATATCTACCATCTTTTCATGTACTATCAGTCCCAGGTTTTTCCATGCTACATCAAAAAGCTAGATTATAGAGGGGAAAGAAGATCTGTTATCTTCTGGACATCTGTCTATCACCTAGTCCAAAATTCACCCTATTCCTATTGTGAGTTTATTGACCAATTTGTATACCCTGTCTCCTGCTTATTGATGAGGGCCCCTCCTCCTAGAATATCAACTGAGATATAGAGAGCTTTGCAGCTTTCCAAGAAGTCCAAAATAGGTGATTGGTACCTATATGAGGATCATACAGTCATCGGAGTTTATGGCTGTGAGCTTTGTCCATTCAGGCTCCCAAAATATGTGCCTATGAGGATATTTGCCTTGGAGTATTATAGGCAGCTGATTCAGTCTGACCTCACTCACTTCCACAACTCCAAAAAGAAAGCCCACCTCAAGTTCAAACACCATATGGGCCCCTTCATCATGAATAAAAAAGAAGGATGGGAAGAGGCTGACCTAATCCTCAAAGACAAATACAAGCTATTATACAGTTTTCGGTGGGTCCCTTATGACCCTGAAGGTTTCATTACTGCTAGAAGAATCAAGTACAGGCTAGTAGGCATTAAGCATTGCAATTATCCACACATTGAAAAGTATGCCAACCAGCATGAATGGCTGCATGACACTTTAGTTGACAAATTAACTGAAGAAGAGATGATGATAAAGAATGTCAAGGAATTGGAAAAGACTCTTGACCTAGACTCTGTGCAGTAGGTACCCTTCAAACGGCCTGACTTAGCAGGAGAAGGGACCTCGGCCTCAAAGACTGCACCAGCCACACAAGCACCTTCTACAGCAGCACCAGGTTCAGACAAAGGAAAAGGAATAATGGGAGCTGAAGAGGAAGCAGTGAAAGAGAAGCCTGCCCCTTCAAATGAGCAGCAAAATGTACAGCAAACTGCACAGCAAAGTGAGCAGCAGAGAGAGGAGCAAACAGAACAGCAGCAAGAGCATACTCCTCCTCCACAAACTGAGCCACTAACAGCACCAATTTTGCAGACCCCAGCACATGAGGACAGGGGTACTAAAAGAGATAGAGAAGAGTCCACTCCTATTAGTGGATCCTCCCATCAACCAGAGACCAAAAGGCAAAGGGTTGACTCCCCAGAAGTAGAAGATATCACTGAAGATTTCCTTGACTGCTCAAGGAAAGACAGGGAAGGCAGCCAGCACACAGGTACCAGCTCATTCCAGCAAGAGCAAGGCTCACAACTAGGTTTGGAGGTGTCATCCTCTTCTCAGCAAAGCAAGAAGCCTAAAAGCACTAAGGCTTCTTTTAAGCAAATCAAGGCAGAGAATGACTTGCTAAGAGTGGAGGTGTATAAACAATATCTGAATGCTACACCAGCCCAGCAAGAAAGATTAATGTCTGTGTATGACATTAAAGAGGAGAAAATGATATTAAGTCATTTCAAGCCTACAGTACCGCAGCCGAAATCAGCTGCAGATTTTGTGAGGACAAGGGTGGAGGTAATGGCAAAGGACATACACCCCATGGACCAAATTGAACTCCATAGGCAACCTGGAGAAATGGTCTATGCAACCTTGGTAGACAGGGCAACCATGGCCCATGAACTGAAGGAGTCACTAAAAAATACCAAAATCTAGTTGGATTTTGAGAGGATGTCCTCCCTGGCCAAAGATAACAGAATAAAATCTTTGGAGGACATTATTATAGACCTAGGACATGATCCTAAGGATCCAAAGGGAGTAAGGGCCCTTATGAAGAAAAAGGAGGATGACCTCAATGCACTAAAGAAGAGGTTAAAGCTGCTGCCCACAGAACACCCTCAGACAGCAGAGCTACAGAAGGAAAAGCAGGTTGATGAGCAACTGGACCTCATAATGCAGCTAAACCAGAAGGTCCTTGATTTGGAGAAAGAACTTGAAGGAGCATTACAAGATAAGCAGGGAGAGTCCACCTCCCAAGCTCCTCCAACTACTTCTACCACTGCAGCAACTACAGAGGCAGCAATGGCACCCACAGCAGAAGCAGCAGCAACAACAAGAGCTCCAGATACCAGCACTAGTGTGGAAGACTTGACCAAGGCCATAAAACAAATGGAGCTGCAGGCAAGTGAAATAAAACAGGCCAAGGAAAAATTGGTAGAATTAGATTCCAAATATGACAAGTCTAAAATGATTGTGGCAGAGCAAAGCAGAGAAATAAAAGCTCTGAAAGAAAAGATAAAGGCCTTGGAGAAAGAGCTGAATCTGGAAAGTGCCATGGCTGATATAAAAAGAATTCTATGGGGAAAAATTGGCCAAACCATCACTAAACAATGGAGGTCAAGCAAAACTATACATGAGCAAATGGACTTAATGGGCCAAGCACAAGCAGAGATTCAGAGGGCCAAAACAGTGCTGGGAGATAGACCTGAGCAGGCAAATAGAATGATTGATTTTTTGAACATGCAGGAAAAAGAAGAACTGGCAGCCATTGGCATAGCAAACAGAACAGAGGCAGTCCTCACAGCCAAAAAGGTACTAACTCTCAGGAATTATGTGCAAACTGTGGAGAGAAAGCGCTATGAAATACAAGCTGATGTGGAGGACTATAAAATTAAAATGGCAGTACTGCAAGCAAAGGGACTGCCCAGCCTGCTGAGCGGTACAGGAAGACTGATCACCCGAGATCAATTTACCAACAGGATGGCGACCTATATTGAAAATCAAATCACTGCAGCCAGCAGTACTTCTGAGGAAACAGGGCCTCCAACAGGGCAGAGCCTATACAACAAACTGGAAGGCCTGTTTTTTATTGAAAATGAGGTAAATCACCTTTTTGAAACTCCTCCAAACTTTTACAGGTATACAGAGGCCGATGAGACTTTAATAAAAATTCGGAGACATCAAATGCCTAAGGAGGATTGGTGGCAAGCAATGCTCCAAATTTTGCCACGGTAGCCTCAGTTGATCGGTCATTGCCAGCTCCAGCTCACTAGAAGACAGACAGCAGAGTAAAGTCAGCATTTAAGACAGCTGATAGATGACTCAGCACATGGACAATGACAGTTGACCCAAAGTATAAGAAAAGACGCAAATTTTGAATAGCGTATCCTCAGCCGACTCCAGCAGCCACCAAGTCAACACTTTCTGACTACATTGGACAGCTAAAGCACAAAAGAGTTACTGCAGCAATAACTTCCTCAGCTACAATGCTCCAAGAGTTGGCATAACATTTATGAGCCATTAACTCATTTCCAGATATTTTCTCATGAGAATTTTGTATATATACCCCCCTAGGCAACGCATTAGGGGTTGGTGATTTTGATATAAGGCATATGTATTGTAAACTTTCAGATCATCTAATACAAAGGGCTGGAATAGCTTTGTGATTTCCTGAATACTTTGATGTCTTGCTGATGCCATGCGTGCTGGTGCAGAATTCCCGTGCTGTCTGATGGAATAATAAGTCTTTCTTAATCTCTGTTTTGTCTTCTTATGTTTGCTAAATCATACTCATGTTTCACTGATCTAGTAGTAGAGAAAAGGAATAATGCAGGATATGTTTAGTTACACCCTGTATTCAATTTTTACTGCTGTAAATGTTTTTCTTCAGGAATTAAACAAGGACATGAATTCTTAATTGCTCATGTTTTCATTAATTCTATAAATATGAATGTTGTCTAGAAATTCTTCACTGCTTCTAGGATAATATTCTCACTGTTTCTACATATCAGCTCATTGAAAGATTCTTAATTGCATTTCATAGCCTGAATACACTACATCTAATCACAGTTTCAGAACATTATTTCTCAGACACTAATCTGGCTCTGCAGCATCACTACTGTGTCAACGCAGCATATCAAAGAACTAAAGGACCACTGACTCCATTGCCCAATGGACTAGAGCACCCTGCTAAATACATACATATCTTGAATGAACTTATCATCCAACAAAAAACCTTAAACAAACTGAACTCATAACTAGCCTAAAATCATTACAAAACAGAGATAAATCTTAAAGAGAGAGCCCTCTCTGATTACAGTTTGGCTAGAAGCTGTAATCCAAAGATTGGTTAGTGGTTACCCCGACCGTATTCCCTTGGGAGTCATAGGGAACAACCTAGGTGTTAACATAAATGGCGACTCAACTGGGGAACTTCTCAGGATTTTCTAATTGCTGTATGTTTCCTAAAGCTGCAGATGAAGTCTGAATGCCAGCTAGGAAGCCTTCAAGACTGTTTTTGTTTTACATCAACAGGTTCTGATAAAAGCTGCTTCAGTCAATCTTCATGACAGTTTTAAGATATACACAGCCATTACAAAATCTTGCCTAGTCCTTTCAGATATAGAAAATTTCTAAAAAACTCAAAAAACAAAGTTCAGAAGCTGGCTCCCAAGAGGAATTCGAGGTATACAAGGTCAAACCCTGACCCCAATCCTCCAACTCCTTTTGAAAACCCCAATATAATCCCCAAAATCACTAGGAAGCAGCAAGGACAGGAGAATGTTGTTGACTTGAGTCCTGAAGCAATTTATCCTAATCCTATTCCGACTCCAGTCAAAGTTCTATTCCGGTCCAACCCTGATTCCCCTAGTTCATCATCTACTTCTCAAAGCCCTTCTTTCACACCTTCATCCACTGCACATATTCCCTTCACCAATACTTTGGCATCTACCGTTCCCCTTACCCCTGTTGTACCTATTGTCCCTGTTATCCTGTTTATCCCTGCCAATCCTATAAACCCTCCAAACATGGCTAATAGATATGCACCCGTGCAGCTGCCTGCTAACGCTCCAGCCTTACCTCAGGACTATCAAACCAAAATCTCGTATTTTGACTCCACTGGCCCTTACTCAGCTATTCAACATGCTAGGAGAATGCAGGATCACTTTGAGAACTATGAAATAGATGATGATAGTGTGAGAATGAGAATTTTTGTTCAGAGCCTAACAGGTGATGTAAGAACTTGGTTCAGATCACTTGCTGTAAATACCATCACAACCCCTGATGAGCTCTATCAGGCCTTTACTAACAGATGGGAGAAAAAGAAAGATACCCTGCACATACTTGGTGAATATGACACAATCAAGAGAGGTCCTCAAGAGACCGTTCTGGAGTATTGTGCCAGATTTAATAATGTATATAATGCAATACCACAAAACTTAAGACCTCCCCCTGATTTAGCCTTGTACAAATTCCCTGATGGCTTTGATCCTGATATGGCATATCAGTTGAAAGAAAGAGCCCCTGAGACCCTTGAAGAAGCCCAAAAGGTTGTGGTCACAGTAGAAGCTAACCTGATTGCCAAAAGAAACAGGGCAAGATTAGAAAAGAGAAACATATACAAAGAAGAACCTTCAGCCTTTGATCAAAAACTTGATGCAATACTTAATGGCATGAAAAGATTGGGTGATAGAGTGGAATCAGTTGAGAGAAAAGCATCATGGGAAGCACCAAAAAATAACCCTACAAGGAATCCAAACTTTAGGAGAAACCAAAACCCAAACGCTGGCAAGCCCAGTTCTGATCTAGAAATCAGACCTCCATTCCAAGAAAACTATGCCGAAACATCCAATTCAAATGAGCAAGAAGATGACACCCACATTAACCTAATGGGCTTGAATGATGGGCATCAAGTTTTTCTTAGTCAAGAGGATCAAGAGGACGATGAAATTGAGCAGTTCCAAACCAAATCAGGTGAGTCATTTGACTTTAAACAAAGGTATGACACAGCTGTTTATGAAGTTCATAAACAATACAAGCTAAGGAGCAGAACTGTAAATGTAACACAGCCTGAAAAAACAAAGGATAGCCTGCTGCCCAAGAAAGCCATTGTAACAAAGCCAATTGACAAAACTGATTTACTTACAAAGGAGGTAACCATTGAAGAAGTTACTAAACAACTTCCTTCAACACAACGGCCTCTGGCTGCATCTTCTTTGTAGCCTGATCCAAGAAATATTCCTCAAGAGATGAATGAAAAACATAAGCCCCAAGATCAAGACAAGGATCAAGAAGAAAACTTAGTAAACAAAGAAAAGGTTGTTGCCCACAACACTAAGTTTCAAACTGAAAAACCTTTTGACTTGGAAGCTGAAGTTGGCAAACTGAAAGTGGCCATTCCTCTCTCAGAATTACCCAAGCATGACATCTACAAACAACAGATTAAGAAATCCCTTCAACTCACTCATAGTAAAGATAATGTCAATGTGTTGGATGACACCCCAGAATTACCGTTCGGTCCAGAGGTTGATGGAAAAACAGTAGTCACAAGGATCTTACCTTTCTATGTAAGTTTACATGTGCATGACAAGATACTACACAATGCAATGTTTGATTCAGGTGCTTCTCATAACCTCAAGCCTAAGTCAATGATGGAGAGGCTCAACTTAGACATTACAAGACCATATAAGGACCTATTTTCATTTGACTCCAGTCAAGTTAAATGTTTTGGTTTGATAAAAGATCTATGTGTATCCCTTGTCCAATATCCAAACAAAACAATCTTAATGGATGTTGTAGTTGCTGATATCCCACCCAAATACGGGATGTTGTTGTCAAGATCATGGGGGGCTAAACTCCAAGGTTCCCTACAATTAGACATGTCATATGCCACCATATCAGTCTTTGGCCAATCTAAAAGGCTATATAGAGAGTCACTTATGAAATACATGGTCAGCAGTGAAGAAAAGCCTCAAAACTTTCCCATATATGCTGTCCATTCTGACATAGACTCCTATATTCTCTTCAATGATAAGACAGATCTTACAAGTGATGAGGAAATTCACACACTCAGACAAGAAGACCAGCAGATAAATGAAGAGACTGTTGTTCAAAAAATAGTGGTTGATAAGTCAATCAACAAAACTGTTCAAGAAAGAACACCAAATGTAAGCCAAGACCTCAAGTTGTTAATGCCAAGTCCCACAATACTTGACAATTCCTCCCTCAATCAAGAAATCCTCTGGTTTCTTGAATTTGATGGGTCAGTCAACAAGTTAGGGGCAGGAGCTGGAGTTTGGATACATAATAAACAAAACAGTCATGCAGAGGGCCGAGCCTATAGACTGAACTTCAGGTGCACTAACAATATGGCTGAATATGAAGCTCTCTTACTAGGCCTCAAGCTAGTAAAATCCCTACAAGCCATAAAAGTTTCAATCCTAGGGGACTCAGACCTAGTTATCCAACAAGTAAAGGGCAATTTTGTCACCAATGACAAAAGACTCAGGTCCTATAGGTCTGCTGCTGCTGAAATACTAAATTCATTCACTGAATTTCAGATTACCAAAATCTCTAGAGACCAAAACCTTCATGCTCACAGTTTGGCCACGTTTGCAAGTACATGCAAATTACCATTTGAACCCAACCACTTTTTTACAGCTGAGATAAAACACAGACCATCTGTCCCAAACAATGTCAAGGATTGGCAGGTGTTTGATGATGATACACAGATAAACAATTTCTTGACTTTACAGCAAGAATTTTCAGGACTAAACATTGACACTGAAAGAGCAAGTCAATCACAAATACCTGAAAGAGAAAGTCAATCACAAATACAGAATAAACAGAATAACAACGCAATATCACCCAAAACAGCTAACCAAATGCTGCATCCTACAATTTTCAACAAAGACAACATACTAGAAATTCAACAAATTAGTTGTGAAGAGACAGCTGATGATGAAGCTGAAGTTATACAATTAAAAGACAATTTTCTTCCAACAGGTTTAGCTCCATTGGAAGACATTTTTGACTCCAATGATGTCCCCAGCAAACCAAAAATGTAGCCCCTCAACACTGCCATAGAAGAATGCAACATTGGGACTGCTGAACAACCCAAAATAATAAAATTGTCTGCTGCATTACCCCCTGATCAAAAGCCTAAATACATTGACCTTTTCAAAGAGTTCCAAGATGTCTTTGCTTGGAGTTATGAGGATTTAAAATCCTATGACACCTCTGTAATTCAACACACCATCCCTCTTAAGCCAGATCAAAAACCCTTTAAACAAAAACTTAGGAAAATCAATCCTATGCTCCTCCCAGCAATGGAACAAGAGGTACAGAAAATGTTTAAGGCAGGCATTATAGCACCAATCAGATTCTCTAATTGGATTTCTAACTTAGTCCCTACAAGAAAGAAAACTGGTGAAATAAGGCTTTGTGTTGATCTAAGGAATTTGAATCAAGTGTCCTTGAAAGATAATTACCCCTTGCCCAAGATGGATCACATTTTGCAAAGAGTAGTGGGGGCCTCAAGAATTTCTTTACTTGATGGATTCTCAGGTTTCAACCAGATCTTAGTTCACCCTGATGATCAGGACAAAACAACATTTACAGCCCCATGGGGGACCTTCAAATATGTCAAAATGCCTTTTGGGTTGAAAAATGCAGGGGCTACCTTCCAAAGAGCAATGGATATTGCTTTTGCCAAGGAGATCCATGATTTCCTTGTGGTTTACCTAGATGACCTTACACCATTCTCAAAATCAGACCCTGAACATCTGAAACATCTAAGGCAGATTTTCATAACATGTAGGAAGTATGGAATTTCATTAAATCCCAAGAAATCCCTGTTTGGTTTGGAAAAAGGCAAACTGTTGGGTCACATTATTTCAAAGGATGGTATTAGAATTGACCCAGACAAAATCCAGGCCATCTTACAAATGCCTCACCCAAGGAACATCAAAGAATTACAGGCCTTCCTGGGGAAGATCAACTTTTTAAGAAGGTTTATCCCAAATTTAGCAGAATTGAGCAGATTATTAAATAACATGCTAAAGAAGGATTCAAAGGTAAAATGGACATTAGAAGCAAATCAAGCTTTTGAAGGAATAAAATTGGCTCTTACCCAAACTCCAGTCTTAACAAATCCCCAATTTGATAGGGAATTCATCATATTTTCCTTTGCTTCCCAACACACAATTGCTGCTGTTTTATTACAGAAAGATGACCAAGGAAATGAGAAACCAATTACTTTTTTCAGCAGAGCTCTCAGAGATGCTCCCCTGAAATATCAGATCATGGAAAAGCAAGCATATGCTTTGGTGAAGGCCATTAAAGACTTTAGGATTTACATCCTATACTCCCATGTTGTAGCCTATGTACCAAGCCCAATTGTGAAAGACATACTTACTCAAGAAAACTTAGAGGGCAGAAGAGGGAAATGGATTGCCAACATTTTAGAATTTGACATTGAAATAAAACCCACAAAACTGATAAAAGGGCAAGGTTTGGCCAAATTAATGTCTGAAACAAATTTCCAAGCCTTGGACATCAACCAATTGGACAGTGAACCGGAGCTGGCGACTCCAAAGATCAATGTAGCCTTTGAACAATCTCCCCGGTATTCTGATATCTGTTATGTGTTACAAAACCTGTGTGCTCCCCCAGGATTGTCCAGAACTAAATGTAGGTTTTTGAAAATGAAAGCTTCAAGATTATGTGTTATGAATGGCAATTTGCTCTGGAAAAATCATGAGGGTATCTTATTGAACTGCTTGATTGAAAATGAGACTAACAAGATCAAGGAAGAATTTCATGCAGGTGACTGTGGTGGACACTTGTATTAGAAGTCCACTGTGGATAAAATACTGAGGGCTGGTTACTATTGGCCCACTTTGTTCTCTGATGTTAAAAATTTTACTACCTCATGCCATAAGTGTCAAATATTTGAGGGAAAGAGAAAGTTGTTGCCACTTCCTTTGAGGCCTATTGCAACAGAAAGACCTTTTCAGCAATGGGGCTTGGATTTCATTGGAGAAATTCATCCCTCATCTTCAGGCCAACACAGATGGATCCTCACAGCCACAGACTACTTCACCAAATGTATTGAGGCCATCCCATGTAGACAGGCAAATGATTCAACAATCATTCAGTTTTTGGAAAATAACATATTGTCTAGATTTGGCTGCCCCAACAAGATAATAACAGACAATGCTGATGCTTTTAGATCCAAGAAAATGGTGAACTTCTGCCACAAATTTCAGATCACTTTGGGCCACTCCACTGCATACTACCCTCAAGGGAATGGCCTAGCTGAATCATCAAATAAAAGCCTTGTGAACATCATAAAGAAGGTGTTGGAAGAAAATAAAAAGAATTGGCATAAGAAACTAGTAAATGCCTTATGGGCAGATAGGCTAACAACCAAGAGATCCATTGGGGTCAGCCCATATGAGTTAGTCTATGGATTAGAAGCCAAGTTTCCTTCTTCACTAGGGGTTCCTGTTATGAAGTTACTCCAAGAAAGTCAAGCTGAACCCAATGACATGCAAAGGAGAGTAAACCAAATTATATGTCTGCAGCAAACTAGAGATCAAGTGTATAACAGAGTTCAAATCCTACAAGAGAAGTTGAAGAAAGCCTTTGACAGAAGAACCAAAGTTGAAGATTTCTTCATTGGGGACAAAGTGCTTAAGTGGGATTCAAGAAGAGAAGACAAGGGTAAGCATGGCAAATTTGACTCCCTTTGGAGAGGGCCTTTTGTCATACAGGCACTGCAGGGAAATAACACTTATTTCTTGGAAAATTTGGATGGCACTGACTTAGGTGAAGGTCCTGTAAATGGCAGGATGTTGAAGTACTATTTTGACTACTCTCCATGAATATAACAGGGTTTCCCCTGCTGTACATAATCAGCTATATATATTTTCGTAATCAGCCATATGTATTTTCTGTTAGCATATAAATACTTCAGTTCGAGAAGCTGCTATAAGTAAGCAGAGAAGGGCTTTATAGTCCAGAAATTTCACAGAGGTGATAGCCTCCAATTTTGAGTTACAAGAAGAGAATTTCCAAGTTTTGGGTAAAACAGATCAAGGGCCAAGGCATTCTGACCTGCTGTTCTTGGTCTTTCAAGAAGAAAAACCATCCCCAAGTGGAGCCACTGTTAGCTACCTATACCAATAGGTTTCATTTTTCATGATTGGCATGGGAAGTGCCAATATGATCTACTTTGGTAAGGCAAAGATCTCATATTCTGATGGAAGACACACAAGTACACTTGGTTAATGCTGCCCTACTTCTCAATGGGTGATCCAACAGCCTAATCTGGGTCATGCCATGTTTCAATTTTTGCTGTAGAATAGAGAAAGAAGTCTGTCCAAACTGTTTAATCTTGGCAGACCAATAGTTAGGCAGAGAAACTAAGGTTCCCAACTGCTTAATCTGGGGCCTTGGAAGAAATAAGGGTAGTGCTAGATAGGCAATCAAAAGAAAAAGCCAATGGAAAAGAAAAGGCACATAAGGGTCTGCAAGTCCAAGTGCACCCTCCAAGAAGAAACAAAAAATGCTAGGTAAGTAGCTGGGTAGGTAGATGGGGTTGCAGATGTGGTATTCCTTTCAGACTGAATCTTGCTGGTCAAGATAAGAGAAGCAACACAATGGAGCATGTCTAACTTCCCATTTTCCCCTTTCACATTCATTACTAACATCCCTTCATCAGCTGAGATTCATGGAAGAATTTGAGGTGTTATGGTGGTTCTTATTCCTTTAAAAGCCACATTTCTTGTCTAAAGTTCTTTTCATTTTGATCTACTCCCTAGACTAAGTAGTTTTCAAACAAACTTAGTGATATCGCTCCTCATTCACCTCTCTCTTCCATATTAACCCCTAACTTCTATTATCTAAATCCCCTATGTCACCCTTTCCCTACTACTATAAACACCATGGTGTATAAACCCCAAGCATTCTATAAATATCCTCCTTTTAGCATTATAGCTGAATAAGTTTGTCTAAGGGAAGCATTAGTCCACCTGGGACTATGGTCAACCCTGTCATGGGATTACTCTAACCTCTGGTTAGGAGTAATAACCTCTCCCTAAGCCCTAACCTCACCTCTATTTAGAAATTCCACAAAGAACCCCCTTACCTCCGCTAAAACCCACTAAAAACCCTTTTTCCTATAGAAAAAACGCAAAAAACCCATCAAAACCTTTAAAAAATCCTAAGTTCCGCGCATATATATTAAATTGAATATTTTAATGCGGGCGGGACCCAACCCGGAAGCTGCGCGACCGACGGCAATACCCGCCAGCCGTCCGATCTCCACCACCCCGATCTAACGGTGGGCGGGTGTTTTCGCTCCCCGACCTGCCTCCCTTTAGCGTCCGGGGAAGAGCGGTATTGGGCGCCGTACCCTGGACACGTGGCAGGCGCGGGGGTTGTTCGGAGCCCCCCTCCCCGATACCGCCTTTGCCCAAAGGTGGTGCGGGGAAACCGCTTACCACCTTCCCCATTACCACCTCCTCCTTACGCCAGCACCCACGTCACTATGACGTCATGCACTTCGCCCGCCCCCGCGCCCCGTGGCCCTCCACGTGGCCTGCCACTGCATCCGCCTGCCACTCCGTCCAACCACGCTGGCCTCCAGCTCAGCGTCCACGTCACACCCGTACCCGGGCCTGCCGTGACGTCATGCTGACGTCATTGGCGGAAAAGCGCCAATGACCCTTTTTTCCAAATTTTGTCGTTATAAACGCCCAAATTAGCCGTTTGCGGTCATTTTCACGCGAAAACGACGCAGCCGTTGTTAACCAGTTTGCCGCGAAATTGCCTCCAGCCCTCAAATTCGAAGCTGCGACCACTATAACTTGGAAATCCAGCTGCAGTGAGCTCCCCTGTTCGGCCCGAAGGCATTCCAGCTCGTTTTTCAGGTATTTCACCGCAAGTTCCCTGTTTTCCCACTGAGCATACCAATTTCTATGTGAATTTTCCATAAGAAACATTCAATTGCCAAATTGCACACTGTTTTTCACCAAATTTACCATCAAATCCACCTGCATTATCCTTTGCCTCGGCAATTCGCTATTAAAACGTTAATTCACGCTAGAAGGTTACCAGTTCGGCCTCGAACTTGCCCGGCATTGTTCCCTTTTGCCGGGTGTAGACCAGCTGCTGTTTCACCAAAGTAAATCTTGCACGCCCTCTGCAATTCACCCCTAGCAATTCACAATCCCTGTGAAATTAGATAAGAAAATCATAGACAGTCCTATATAGCCTGCTCATTTGCACTTTGGAGATTGTACTGACCTTGTTCCTTTCACAAACTCTACAATGGCTGCTCCTGCACCCACAACTCTCCATGTTGCTCCTTTAAATGCACCAAACAAAGACCTGGAGGCCTTGCCTCTTGCTGACAGGGACTACCTCATTGAAGACTTTGTGGGTAACAGGGACTTTATGCAGACCTACAGGCAGTTGAGAGATAACTATCCGAATGGCAAGGACACCTATGGGATATGGGAATCAAATCTACCATAATATTGCCTCCCCTCTGTCAATGTTTTCCCTGAGATTATTCGCCTATGTGCTGAAAACTATGATGTGCAGCAAAGAGCCATTAAGTCTCCATCTGGGAGCATCCTTTTTCACATTAATCCTGAATCCATCAATAAAATACTCCACTTTGACCAGACTGAGCTGCTGTTCCCATTTTCCATGAATTATCTGCTGGATACGGGTGCCAAGATGACTAGTGAGGAGATTCAGAAGGTCACCAAGACATTTATGAAACCTGAATGCCAGCCTGCAGGGCCACCTCCCTACATGGATGTCTCTTTTACTGAGGTGGGCAGACTGTTGCTAGACATGATTGCTTATGTGCTGGGGTACAGAACCAGTGAGCATGTGGATGGAAAAATGCTGGTTTTGTTATCTTCTTATAGCCCAGGCCAACCCCCTGCCCGCAAATATAACTTTGCCAAGTTCATAGCTAACAAGATTCATGATCAGTTGAGCAAAGTGGACAGACAGAGTGTCTTCAAGTACTCATCCTATATCTACCATCTTTTCATGTACTATCAGTCCCAGGTTTTTCCATGCTACATCAAAAAGCTGGATTATAGAGGGGAAAGAAGATCTGTTATCTTCTGGACATCTGTCTATCACCTAGTCCAAAATTCACCCTATTCCTATTGTGAGTTTATTGACCAATTTGTATACCCTGTCTCCTGCTTATTGATGAGGGCCCCTCCTCCCAGAATATCAACTGAGATACAGAAAGCTTTGCAGCTTTCCAAGAAGTCCAAAATAGGTGATTGGTACCTATATGAGGATCATACAGTCATCAGAGTTTATGGCTGTGAGCTTTGTCCATTCAGGCTCCCAAAATATGTGCCTATGAGGATATTTGCCCTGGAGTATTATAGGCAGCTGATTCAGTCTGACCTCACTCACTTCCACAGCTCCAAAAAGAAAGCCCACCTCAAGTTCAAACACCAGATGGGCCCCTTCATCATGAATAAAAAAGAAGGATGGGAAGAGGCTGACCTAATCCTCAAAGACAAATACAAGCTATCATATAGTTTTCGGTGGGTCCCTTATGACCCTGAAGGCTTCATTACTGCTAGAAGAATCAAGTACAGGCTAGTAGGCATTAAGCATTGCAATTATCCACACATTGAAAAATATGCCAACCAGCATGAATGGCTGCAGGATACTTTAGTTGACAAATTAACTGAAGAAGAGATGATGATAAAGAATGTCAAGGAATTGGAAAAGACTCTTGACCTAGACTCTGTGCAGCAGGTACCCTTCAAACGGCCTCACTCAGCAGGAGAAGGGACCTCGGCCTCAAGGACTGCACCAGCCACACAAGCACCTTCTACAGCAGCACCAGGTTCAGACAAAGGAAAAGGAATAATGGGTGCTGAAGAGGAAGCAGTGAAAGAGAAGCCTGCCCCTTCAAATGAGCAGCAAAATGTACAGCAAACTGCACAGCAAAGTGAGCAGCAGAGAGAGGAGCAAACAGAACAGCAGCAGGAGCATACTCCTCCTCCACAAACTGAGCCACTAACAGCACCAATTTTGCAGACCCCAACAGATTAGGACAGGGGTACTAAAAGAGATAGAGAAGAGTCCACTCCTATTAGTGGATCCTCCCATCAACCAGAAACCAAAAGGCAAAGGGTTGACTCCCCAGAAGTAGAAGATATCACTGAAGATTTCCTTGACAGCTCAAGGAAAGACAGGGAAGGCAGCCAGCGCACAGGTACCAGCTCATTCCAGCAAGAGCAAGGCTCGCAACTAGGTTTGGAGGTGTCATCCTCTTCTCAGCAAAGCAAGAAGCCTAAAAGAACTAAGGCTTCTTTTAAGCAAATCAAGGCAGAGAATGACTTGCTAAGAGTGGAGGTGTATAAACAATTTCTGAATGCTACACCAGCCCAGCAAGAAATATTAATGTCTGTGTATGACATTAAAGAGGAGAAAATGATATTAAGTCATTTCAAGCCTATAGTACCGCAGCTGAAATCAACTGCAGATTTTGTGAGGACAAGGGTGGAGGTAATGGCAAAGGACATACACCCCATGGACCAAATTGAACTCCATAAGCAAACTGGAGAAATGGTCTATGCAACCTTGGTAGACAGGGCAACCATGGCCCATGAACTGAAGGAGTCACTAAAAAATACCAACATCCAGTTGGATTTTGAGAGGATGTCCTCCCTGGCAAAAGATAACAGAATAAAATCTTTGGAGGACATTATTATAGACCTAGGACATGATCCTAAGGATCCAAAGGGAGTAAGGGCCCTTATGAAGAAAAAGGAGGATGACCTCAATGCACTAAAGAAGAGGTTAAAGCTGCTGCCCACAGAACACCCTCAGACAGCAGAGCTACAAAAGGAAAAGCAGGTCGATGAGCAACTGGACCTCATAATGCAGCTAAACCAGAAGGTCCTTGACTTGGAGAAAGAACTTGAAGGAGCATTACAAGATAAGCAGGGAGAGTCCACATCCCAAGCTCCTCCAACTACTTCTACCACTGCAGCAACTACAGAGGCAGCAGTGGCACCCACAGCAGAAGCAGCAGCAACAACAACAGCTCCAGATACCAGCACTAGTGTGGAAGACTTGACCAAGGCCATAAAACAAATGGAGCTGCAGGCAAGTGAAATAAAACAGGCCAAGGAAAAATTGGCAGAATTAGATGCCAAATATGACAAGTCTAAAATGACTGTGGCAGAGCAAAGCAGAGAAATAAAAGCTCTGAAAGAAAAGATAAAGGCCTTGGAGAAAGAGCTGAATCTGGAAAGTGCCATGGCTGATATAAAAAGAATTCTATGGGGCAAAATTGGCCAAGCCATCACTAAACAATGGAGGTCAATCAAAACTATACATGAGCAAATGGACTTAATGGGCCAAGCACAAGCAGAGATTCAGAGGGCCAAAACAGTGCTGGGAGACAGACCTGAGCAGGCAAATAGAATGATTGATTTTTTGAACATGTAGGAAAAAGAAAAACTGGCAGCCATTGGCATAGCCAACAGAACAGAGGCAGTCCTCACAGCCAAAAAGGTACTAACTCTCAGGAATTATGTGCAAACTGTGGAGAGAAAGTGCTATGAAATACAAGCTGATGTGGAGGACTATAAAATTAAAATGGCAGTACTGCAAGCAAAGGGATTGCCCAACCTGCTGAGCGGTACAGGAACACTGATCACCCGAGATTAATTTACCAACAGGATGGCGACCTATATTGAAAATCAAATCACTGCAGCCAGTAGTACTTCTGAGGAAACAGGGCCTCCAACAGGGCAGAGCCTATACAACAAACTGGAAGGCCTGTTTTTTATTGAAAATGAGGTAAATCACCTTTTTGAAACTCCTCCAAACTTTTACAGGTATACAGAGGCCGATGAGACTTTAATAAAAATTCGGAGAGTCAAATGCCTAAGGAGGATTGGTGGCAAGCAATGCTCCAAATTTTGCCACGGTAGCCTCAGTTGATCGATCATTGCCAGCTCCAACTCACTAGAAGACAGACAACAGAGTAAAGTCAACATTTAAGACAGCTGATAGATGACTCAGCACATGGACAATGACAGCTGACCCAAAGGATAAGAAAAGACGCAAATTTTGAACAGCGTATCCTCAGCCGACTCCAGCAGCCACCAAGTCAACACTTTCTGACTACATTGGACAGCTAAATCACAAAAGAGTTACTGCAGCAATAACTTCCTCAGCTACAATGCTCCAAGAGTTGGCATAACATTTATGAGCCATTAACTCATTTCCAGATATTTTCTCATGAGAATTTTGTATATATACCCCCCTAGGCAACGCATTAGGGGTTGGTGATTTTGATATAAGGCATATGTATTGTAAACTTTCAGATCATCTAATACAAAGGGCTGGAATAGCTCTGTGATTTCCTGAATACTTTGATGTCTTGCTGATTCCATGCGTGTTGGTGCAGAATTCCCGTGCTGTCTGATGGAATAATAAATCTTTCTTAATCTCTGTTTTGTCTTCTTATGTTTGCTAAATCATACTCATGTTTCACTGATCTAGTAGTAGAGAAAAGGAATAATGCAGGATATGTTTAGTTACACCCTGTATTCAATTTTTACTACTGTAAATGTTTTTCTTCAGGAATTAAACAAGGACATGAATTCTTAATTGCTCATGTTTTCATTAATTCTATAAATATGAATGTTGTCTAGAAATTCTTCACTGCTTCTAGGATAATATTCTCACTGTTTCTACATATCAGCTCATTGAAATATTCTTAATTGCCTTTCATAGCCTGAATACACTACATCTAATCACAGTTTCAGAACATTATTTTTCAGACACTAATCTGGCTCTGCAGCATCACTACTGTGTCAACGCAGCATATCAAAGAACTAAAGGACCATTGACTCCATTGCCTAATGGACTAGAGCACCCTGCTAAATACATACATATCTTGAATGAACTTATCATCCAACAAAAAACCTTAAACAAACTGAACTCATAACTAGCCTAAAATCATTACAAAACAGAGATAAATCTTAAAGAGAGAGCCCTCTCTGATTACAGTTTGGCTAGAAGCTGTAATCCAAAGATTAGTTAGTGGTTACCCCGGCCGTATTCCCTTGAGAGTCATAGGGAACAACCTGGGTGTTAACATAAATGGCGACTCAACTGGGGAACTTCTCAGGATTTTCTAATTGCTGTATGTTTCCTAAAGCTGCAGATGAAGTCTGAATGCCAGCCAGGAAGCCTTCAAGACTGTTTTTGTTTTACATCAACAGGTTCTGATAAAAGCTGCTTCAGTTAATCTTCATGACAGTTTTAAGATATACACAGCCATTACAAAATCTTGCCTAGTCCTTTCAGATATAGAAAATTTCTAAAAAACTCAAAAAACAAAGTTCAGAAGCTGGCTCCCAAGAGGAATCCGAGGTATACAAGGTCAAACCCTGACCCCAATCCTCCAACTCCTTTTGAAAACCCCAATATAATCCCCAAAATCACTAGGAAGCAGCAAGGACAGGAGAATGTTGTTGACTTGAGTCCTGAAGCAATTTATCCTAATCCTATTCTGACTCCAGTCAAAGTTCTATTCCGGTCCAACCCTGATTCCCCTAATTCATCATCTACTTCTCAAAGCCCTTCTTTCACACCTTCATCCACTGCACATATTCCCTTCACCAATACTTTGGCATCTACCGTTCCCCTTACCCCTGTTGTACCTATTGTCCCTGTCATCCCGTTTATCCCTGCCAATCCTATAAACCCTCCAAACATGGCTAATAGATATGCACCCTTGCAGCTGCCTGCTAACGCTCCAGCCTTACCTCAGGACTATCAAACCAAAATCTCGTATTTTGACTCCACTGGCCCTTACTCAGCTATTCAACATGCTAGGAGAATGCAGGATCACTTTGAGAACTATGAAATAGATGATGATAGTGTGAGAATGATAATTTTTGTTCAGAGCCTAACAGGTGATGTAAGAACTTGGTTCAGATCACTTGCTGTAAATACCATCACAACCCCTGATGAGCTCTATCAGGCCTTTACTAACAGATGCGAGAAAAAGAAAGATCCCCTGCACATACTTGGTGAATATGACACAATCAAGAGAGGTCCTCAAGAGACCGTTCTGGAGTATTGTGCCAGATTTAATAATGTATATAATGCAATACCACAAAACTTAAAACCTCCCCCTGATTTAGCCTTGTACAAATTCCCTGATGGCTTTGATCCTGATATGGCATATCAGTTGAAAGAAAGAGCCCCTGAGACTCTTGAAGAAGCCCAAAAGGTTGCTGTCATAGTAGAAGCTAACCTGATTGCCAAAAGAAACAGGGCAAGATTAGAAAAGAGAAACATATACAAAGAAGAACCTTCAGCCTTTGATCAAAAACTTGATGCAATACTTAATGGCATGAAAAGATTGGGTGATAGAGTGGAATCGGTCGAGAGAAAAGCATCATGGGAAGCACCACAAAATAACCCTACAAGGAATCCAAACTTTAGGAGAAATCAAAACCCAAACGCTGGCAAGGCCAGTTCTGATCCAGAAATCAGACCTCCATTCCAAGAAAACTATGCCGAAACATCCACTTCAAATGAGCAAGAAGATGATACCCACATTAACCTGATGGGCTTGAATGATGGGCATCAAGTTTTTCTTAGTCAAGAGGATCAAGAGGATGATGAAATTGAGCAGTTCCAAACCAAATCAGGTGAGTCATTTGACTTTAAACAAGGGTATGACACAGCTGTTTATGAAGTTCATAAACAATACAAACTAAGGAGCAGAACTGTAAATGTAACACAGCCTGAAAAAACAAAGGATAGCCTGCTGCCCAAGAAAGCCATTGTAACAAAGCCAATTGAAAAAACTGATTTACTTACAAAGGAGGTAACCATTGAAGAAGTTACTAAACAACTTCCTTCAACACAACGGCCTCTGGCTGCATCTTCTTTGCAGCCTGATCCAAGTAATATTCCTCAAGAGATGAATGAAAAACATAAGCCCCAAGATCAAGACAAGGATCAAGAAGAAAACTTAGTAAACAAAGAAAAGGTTGTTGCCCACAACACTAAGTTTCAAACTGAAAAACCTTTTGACTTGGAAGCTGAAATTGGCAAACTGAAAGTGGCCATCCCTCTCTCAGAATTAGCCAAGCATGACATCTACAAACAACAGATTAAGAAATCCCTTCAACTCACTCATAGTAAAGATAATGTCAATGTGTTGGATGACACCCCAGAATTGTTGTTCGGTCCAGAGGTTGATGGAAAAACAGTAGTCACAGGGATCTTACCTTTCTATGTTAGTTTACATGTGCATGACAAGATACTACACAATGCAATGTTTGATTCAGGTGCTTCTCATAACCTCATGCCTAAATCAGTGATGGAGAGGCTCAACTTAGACATTACAAGACCATATAAGGACCTATTTTCATTTGACTCCAGTCAAGTTAAATGTTTAGGTTTGATAAAAGATCTATGTGTATCCCTTGTCCAATATTCAAACAAAACAATCTTAATGGATGTTGTAGTTGCTGATATCCCACCCAAATACGGGATGTTGTTGTCAATATCATGGGGGGCTAAACTCCAAGGTTCCCTACAATTAGACATGTCATATGCCACCATATCAGTCTTTGGCCAACCTAAAAGGCTATATAGAGAGTCACTTATGAAATACATGGTCAGCAGTGAAGAAAAGCCTCAAAACTTTCCCATATATGTTGTCCATTCCGACATAGACTCCTATATTCTCTTCAATGATAAGACAGATCTTACAAGTGATGAGGAAATTCACACACTCAGACAAGAAGACCAGCAGATAAATGAAGAGACTGTTGTTCATAAAATAGTGGTTGATAAGTCAATCAACAAAACTGTTCAAGAAAGAACACCAAATGTAAGCCAAGACCTCAAGTTGTTAATGCCAAGTCCCACAATACTTGACAATTCCTCCCTCAATCAAGAAATCCTCTGGTTTCTTGAATTTGATGGGTCAGTCAACAATTTAGGGGCAGGAGTTGGAGTCTGGATACATAACAAACAAAACAGTCACGCAGAAGGCCGAGCCTATAGACTGAACTTCAGGTGCACTAACAATATGGCTGAATATGAAGCTCTCTTACTAGGCCTCAAGCTAGTAAAATCCCTACAAGCCATAAAAGTTTCAATCCTAGGGGACTCAGACCTAGTTATCCAACAAGTAAAGGGCAATTTTGTCACCAATGACAAAAGACTCAGGTCCTATAGGTCTGTTGCTGCTGAAATACTAAATTCATTCACTGAATTTCAGATTACCAAAATCTCTAGAGACCAAAACCTTCATGCTCACAGTTTGGCCACGTTTGCAAGTACATGCAAATTACCATTTGAACCCAACCACTGTTTTACAGCCGAGATAAAACAAAGACCATCTGTCCCAAACAATGTCAAGGATTGGCAGGTGTTTGATGATGATACACAGATAAACAATTTCTTGACTTTACAGCAAGAATTTTCAGGACTAAACATTGACACTGAAAGAGCAAGTCAATCACAAATACCTGAAAGAGCAAGTCAATCAAAAATACAGAAAAACAGAATAACAACGCAATATCACCCAAAACAGCTAACCAAATGCTGCATCCTACAATTTTCAACAAAGACAACATACTAGAAATTCAACAAATTAGTTGTGAAGAGACAGCTGATGATGAAGCTGAAGTTATACAATTAAAAGACAATTTTCTTCCAACAGGTTTAGCTCCATTGGAAGACATTTTTGACTCCAATGATGTCCCCAGCAAACCAAAAATGCAGCCCCTCAACACTGCCATAGAAGAATGCAACATTGGGACTGCTGAACAACCCAAAATAATAAAATTGTCTGCTGCATTACCCCCTGATCAAAAGCCTAAATACATTGACCTTTTCAAAGAGTTCCAGGATGTCTTTGCTTGGATTTATGAGGATTTAAAATCCTATGACACCTCTGTAATTCAACACACCATCCCTCTTAAGCCAGATCAAAAACCCTTTAAACAAAAACTTAGGAGAATCAATCCTATGCTCCTCCCAGCAATGGAACAAGAGGTACAGAAAATGTTTAAGGCAGGCATTATAGCACCAATCAGATTCTCTGATTGGATTTCTAACTTAGTCCCTACAAGAAAGAAAACTGGTGAAATAAGGCTTTGTGTTGATCTAAGGAACTTGAATCAAGTGTCCTTGAAAGATAATTACCCCTTGCCCAAGATGGATCACATTTTGCAGAGAGTAGTGGGGGCCTCAAGAATTTCTTTACTTGATGGATTCTCAGGTTTCAACCAGATCTTAGTTCACCCTGATGATCAGGACAAAACAGCATTTACAACCCCATGGGGAACCTTCAAATATGTCAAAATGCCTTTTGGGTTGAAAAATGCAGGGGCTACCTTCCAAAGAGTAATGGATATTTCTTTTGCCAAGGAGATCCATGATTTCCTTGTGGTTTACCTAGATGACCTTACACCATTCTCAAAATCAGACCCTGAACATCTGAAACATCTAAGGCAGATTTTCATAACATGTAGGAAGTATGGAATTTCATTAAATCCCAAGAAATCCCTGTTTGGTTTGGAAGAAGGCAAACTGTTGGGTCACATTATTTCAAAGGATGGTATTAGAATTGACCCAGACAGAATCCAGGCCATCTTACAAATGCCTCACCCAAGGAACATCAAAGAATTACAGGCCTTCCTGGGGAAGATCAACTTTTTAAGAAGGTTTATCCCAAATTTAGCAGAATTGAGCAGATTATTAAATAACATGCTAAAGAAGGATTCAAAGGTAAAATGGACATTAGAAGAAAATCAAGCTTTTGAAGGAATAAAATTGGCTCTTACCCAAACTCCAGTCTTAACAAATCCCCAATTTGATAGGGAATTCATCATATTTTCCTTTGCTTCCCAACACACAATTGCTGCTGTTTTATTACAGAAAGATGACCAAGGAAATGAGAAACCAATTGCTTTTTTCAGCAGAGCTCTCAGAGATGCTCCCCTGAAATATTAGATCATGGAAAAGCAAGCATATGCTTTGGTCAAGGCCATTAAAGACTTTAGGATTTACATCCTATACTCCCATGTTGTAGCCTATGTACCAAGCCCAATTGTGAAAGACATACTTACTCAAGAAAACTTAGAGGGCAGAAGAGGGAAATGGATTGCCAACATTTTAGAATTTGACATTGAAATAAAACCCACAAAACTGATAAAAGGGCAAGGTTTGGCCAAATTAATGTCTGAAACAAATTTCCAAGCCCTAGACATCAACCAATTGGACAGTGAACCGGAGCTGGCGACTCCAAAGATCAATGTAGCCTTTGAACAACCCCCCTGGTATTCTGATATCTGTTATGTGTTACAAAACCTGTGTGCTCCCCCAGGACTGTCCAGAACTAAATGTAGGTTTTTGAAAATGAAAGCTTCAAGATTCTGTGTTATGAATGGCAATTTGCTCTGGAAAAATCATGAGGGTATCTTATTGAACTGCTTGATTGAAAATGAGACTAACAAGATCAAGGAAGAATTTCATGCAGGTGACTGTGGTGGACACTTGTATTGGAAGTCCACTGTGGATAAAATACTGAGGGCTGGTTACTATTGGCCCACTTTGTTCTCTGATGTTAAAAATTTTACTACCTCGTGCCATAAGTGTCAAATATTTGAGGGAAAGAGAAAGTTGCTGCCACTTCCTTTGAGGCCTATTGCAACAGAAAGACCTTTTCAGCAATGGGGCTTGGATTTCATTGGAGAAATTCATCCCTCATCTTCAGGCCAACACAGATGGATCCTCACAGCCACAGACTACTTCACCAAATGGATTGAGGCCATCCCATGTAGACAGGCAAATGATTCAACAATCATTCAGTTTTTGGAAAATAACATATTGTCTAGATTTGGCTGCCCCAACAAGATAATAACAGACAATGCTGCTGCTTTTAGATCCAAGAAAATGGTGAACTTCTGCCACAAATTTCAGATCACTTTGGGCCACTCCACTGCATACTACCTTCAAGGGAATGGCCTAGCTGAATCATCAAATAAAAGCCTTGTGAACATCATAAAGAAGGTGTTGGAAGAAAATAAAAAGAATTGGCATAAGAAACTAGTAAATTCCTTATGGGAAGACAGGCTAACAACCAAGAGATCCATTGGGGTCAGCCCATATGAGTTAGTCTATGGATTAGAAGCCAAGTTTCCTTCTTCACTAGGGGTTCCTGTTATGAAGTTACTCCAAGAAAGTCAAGCTGAACCCAATGACATGCAAAGGAGAGTAAACCAAATTATATGTCTGCAGCAAACTAGAGATCAAGTGTATAACAGAGTTCAAATCCTACAAGAGAAGCTGAAGAAAGCCTTTGACAGAAGAACCAAAGCTGAAGATTTCTTCATTGGGGACAAAGTGCTTAAGTGGGATTCAAGAAGAGAAGACAAGGGTAAGCATGGCAAATTTGACTCCCTTTGGAGAGGGCCTTTTGTCATACAGGCACTGCAGGGAAATAACACTTATTTCTTGGAAAATTTGGATGGCACTGACTTAGGTGAAGGTCCTGTAAATGGCAGGATGTTGAAGCACTATTTTGACTACTCTCCATGAATATAACAGGGTTTCCCCTGCTGTACATAATCAGCTATATATATTTTCGTAATCAGCCATATGTATTTTCTGTTAGCATATAAATACTTCAGTTCGAGAAGCTGCTATAAGTAAGCAGAGAAGGGCTTTATAGTCCGGAAATTTCACAGAGGTGATAGCCTCCAATTTTGAGTTACAAGAAGAGAATTTCCAAGTTTTGGGTAAAACAGATCAAGGGCCAAGGCATTCTGACTTGCTGTTCTTGGTCTTTCAAGAAGAAAAACCATCCCCAAGTGGAGCCACTGTTAGCTACCTATACCAATAGGTTTCATTTTTCATGATTGGCATGGGAAGTGCCAATATGATCTACTTTGGTAAGGCAAAGATCTCATATTCTGATGGAAGACACACAAGTACACTTGGTTAATGCTGCCCTACTTCTCAATGGGTGATCCAACAACCTAATCTGGGTCATGCCATGTTTCAATTTTTGCTGTAGAATAGAGAAAGAAGTCTGTCCAAACTGTTTAATCTTGGCAGACCAATAGTTAGACAGAGAAACTAAGGTTCCCAACTGCTTAATCTGGGGCCTTGGAAGAAATAAGGGTAGTGCTAGATAGGCAATCAAAAGAAAAAGCCAATGGAAAAGAAAAGGCACATAAGGGTCTGCAAGTCCAAGTGCACCCTCCAAGAAGAAACAAAAAATGCTAGGTAAGTAGCTGGGTAGGTAGATGGGGTTGCAGATGTGGTATTCCTTTCAGACTGAATCTTGCTGGTCAAGATAAGAGAAGCAACACAATGGAGCATGTCTAACTTCCCATTTTCCCCTTTCACATTCATTACTAACATCCCTTCATCAGTTGAGATTCATGGAAGAATTTGAGGTGTTATGGTGGTTCTTATTCCTTTAAAAGCCACATTTCTTGTCTAAAGTTCTTTTCATTTTGATCTACTCCCTAGACTAAGTAGTTTTCAAACAAACTTAGTGATATCGCTCCTCATTCACCTCTCTCTTCCATATTAACCCCTAACTTCTATTATCTAAATCCCCTATGTCACCCTTTCCCTACTACTATAAACACCATGGTGTATAAACCCCAAGCATTCTATAAATATCCTCCTTTTAGCATTATAGCTGAATAAGTTTGTCTAAGGGAAGCATTAGTCCACCTGGGACTATGGTCAACCCTGTCATGGGATTACTCTAACCTCTGGTTAGGAGTAATAACCTCTCCCTAAGGCCTAACCTCACCTCTGTTTAGAAATTCCACAAAGAACCCCATTACCTCCGCTAAAACCCACTAAAAACCCTTTTTCCTACAGAAAAAACCCAAAAAACCCATCAAAACCTTTAAAAAATCCTAAGTTCCGCGCATATATATTAAATTGAATATTTTAATGCGGGCGGGACCCAACCCGGAAGCTGCGTGACCAACGGCAATACCCGCCAGCCGTCCGATCTCCACCGCCCCGATCTAACGGTGGGCGGGTGTTTTCGCTCCCCGACCTGCCTCCCTTTAGCGTCTGGGGAAGAGTGGTATTGGGCGCCGTACCCTGGACACGTGGCAGGCGCGGGGGTTGTTCGGAGCCCCCCTCCCCGATACCGCCTTTGCCCAAAGGTGGTGCGGGGAAACCGCTTACCACCTTCCCCGTTACCACCTCCCCCTTACGCCAGCACCCACGTCACTATGATGTCATGCACTCCGCCCGCCCTCGCGCACCGTGGCCCTCCATGTGGCCTGCCACCGCATCCGCCTACCACTCCGTCCAGCCACGCTGGCCTCCAGCTCAGCGTCCACGTCACACCCGTACCCAGGCCCGCCGTGACGTCATGCTGACGTCATCGGCGAAAAAGCGCCAATGACCCTTTTTTCCAAATTTTGTCGTTATAAATGCCCAAATTAGCCGTTTGCGGTCATTTTCACGCGAAAATGACGCAGCCGTTGTTAACTAGTTTGCCGCGAAATTGCCTCCAGCCCTCAAAGTCGAAGCTGCGACCACTATAACTTGGAAATCCAGCTGCAGTGAGCTCTCCTGTTCGGCCCGAACGCATTCCAGCTCGTCTTTCAGGTATTTCACCACAAGTTCCCTGTTTTCCCACTGAGCATACCAATTTCTATGTGAATTTTCCATAAGAAACATTCAATTGCCAAACTGCACACTGTTTTTCACCAAATTTACCATTAAATCCACCTGCATTATCCTTTGCCCCGGCAATTCGCTATTAAAACGTTAATTCATGCTAGAAGGTTACCAGTTCGGCCTCGAACTTGCCTGGCATTGTTCCCTTTTGCCGGGTGTAGACCAGCTGCTGTTTCACCAAAGTAAATCTTGCACGCCCTCTGCAATTCACCCCTAGCAATTCACAATCCCTGTGAAATTAGCTAAGCAAATCATAGACAGTCCTATATAGCCTACTCATTTGCACTTTGGAGATTGTACTGACCTTGTTCCTTTCACAAACTCTACAATGGCTGCTCCTGCACCCACAACTCTCCATGTTGCTCCTTTAAATGCACCAAACAAAGACCTGGAGGCCTTGCCTCTTGCTGACAGGGACTACCTCATTGAAGACTTTGTGGGTAACAGGGACTTTATGCAGACCTACAGGCAGTTGAGAGATAACTATCTGAAAGGCAAAGGACACCTATGGGATATGGGAATCAAATCTACCATACTATTGCCTCCATTCTGTCAATGTTTTCCCTGAGATTATTCGCCTATGTGCTGAAAACTATGATGTGCAGCAAAGAGCCATTAAGTCTCCATCTGGGAGCATCCTTTTTCACAATAATCCTGAATCCATCAATAAAATGCTCCACTTTGACCAGATTGAGCTGCTGTTCCCATTTTCCATGAATTATCTGCTGGATACGGGTGCCAAGATGACTAGTGAGAAGATTCAGAAGGTCACCAGGACATTTATGAAACCTGAATGCCAGCCTGCAGGGCCACCTCCCTACATGGATGTCTCTTTTACTGAGGTGGGCAGACTGTTGCTAGACATGATTGCTTATGTGCTGGGGTACAGAACCAGTGAGCATGTGGATGGAACAATGCTGGTTTTGTTATCTGTTTATAGCCCAGGCCAACCCCCTGCCCGCAAATATAACTTTGCCAAGTTCATAGCTAACAAGATTCATGATCAGTTGAGCAAAGTGGACAGACAGGGTGTCTTCAAGTACTCATCCTATATCTACCATCTTTTCATGTACTATCAGTCCCAGGTTTTTCCATGCTACATCAAAAAGCTGGATTATAGAGGGGAAAGAAGATCTGTTATCTTCTGGACATCTGTCTATCACCTAGTCCAAAATTCACCCTATTCCTATTGTGAGTTTATTGACCAATTTGTATACCCTGTCTCCTACTTATTGATGAGGGCCCCTCCTCCTAGAATATCAACTGAGATACAGAGAGCTTTGCAGCTTTCCAAGAAGTCCAAAATAGGTGATGGGTACCTATATGAGGATCATACATTCATCAGAGTTTATGGCTATGAGCTTTGTCCATTCAGGCTCCCAAAATATGTGCCTATGAGGATATTTGCCCTGGAGTATTATAGGCAGCTGATTCAGTCTGACCTCACTCACTTCCACAGCTCCAAAAAGAAAGCCCACCTCAAGTTCAAACACCAGATGGGCCCCTTCATCATGAATAAAAAAGAAGGATGGGAAGAGGCTGACCTAATCCTCAAAGACAAATACAAGCTATCATATAGTTTTCGGTGGGTCCCTTATGACCCTGAAGGTTTCATTACTGCTAGAAGAATCAAGTACAGGCTAGTAGGCATTTAGCATTGCAATTATCCACACATTGAAAAATATGCCAACCAGCATGAATGGCTGCAAGACACTTTAGTTGACAAATTAACTGAAGAAGAGATGATGATAAAGAATGTCAAGGAATTGGAAAAGACTCTTGACCTAGACTCTGTGCAGCAGGTACCCTTCAAACGGCCTCACTCAGCAGGAGAAGGGACCTCGGCCTCAAAGACTGCACCAGCCACACAAGCACCTTCTACAGCAGCACCAGGTTCAGACAAAGGAAAAGGAATAATGGGAGCTGAAGAGGAAGCAGTGAAAGAGAAGCCTGCCCCTTCAAATGAGCAACAAAATGTATAGAAAACTGCACAACAAAGTGAGCAGCAGAGAGAGGAGCAAATAGAACAGCAGCAGGAGCATACTCCTCCACAAACTGAGCCACTAACAGCACCAATTTTGCAGACCCCAGCACATGAGGAAAGGGGTACTAAAAGAGATAGAGAAGAGTCCACTCCTATTAGTGGATCCTCCCATCAACCAGAGACCAAAAGGCAAAGGGTTGACTCCCCAGAAGTAGAAGATATCACTGAAGAATTCCTTGACAGTTCAAGGAAAGACAGGGAAGGCAGCCAGCACACAGGTACCAGCTCATTCCAGCAAGAGCAAGGCTTGCAACTTGGTTTGGAGGTGTCATCCTCTTCTCAGCAAAGCAAGAAGCCTAAAAGCACTAAGGCTTCTTTTAAGCAAATCAAGGCAGAGAATGACTTGCTAAGAGTGGAGGTGTATAAACAATTTCTGAATGCTACACCAGCCCAGCAAGAAAGATTAATGTCTGTGTATGACATTAAAGAGGAGAAAATGATATTAAGTCATTTCAAGCCTACAGTACCGCAGCCGAAATCAGCTGCAGATTTTGTGAGGACAAGGGTGGAGGTAATGGCAAAGGACATACACCCCATGGACCAAATTGAACTCCATAAGCAAACTGGAGAAATGGTCTATGCAACCTTGGTAGACAGGGCAACCATGGCCCATGAACTGAAGGAATCACTAAAAAATACCAACATCCAGTTGGATTTTGAGAGGATGTCCTCCCTGGCCAAAGATAACAGAATAAAATCTTTGGAGGACATTATTATTGACCTAGGACATGATCCTAAGGATCCAAAGGGAGTAAGGGCCCTTATGAAGAAAAAGGAGGATGACCTCAATGCACTAAAGAAGAGGTTAAAGCTGCTGCCCACAGAACACCCTCAGACAGCAGAGCTACAGAAGGAAAAGCAAGTTGATGAGCAACTGGACCTCATAATGCAGCTAAACCAGAAGGTCCTTGATTTGGAGAAAGAACTTGAAGGAGCCTTACAAGATAAGCAGGGAGAGTCCACCTCCCAAGCTCCTCCAACTACTTCTACCACTGCAGCAACTACAGAGGCAGTAGTGGCACCCACAGCAGAAGCAACAGCAACAACAACAGCTCCAGATACCAGCACTAGTGTGGAAGACTTGACCAAGGCCATAAAACAAATGGAGCTGCAGGCAAGTGAAATAAAACAGGCCAAGGAAAAATTGGCAGAATTAGATGCCAAATATGACAAGTCGAAAATGACTGTGGGAGAGCAAAGCAGAGAAATAAAAGCTTTGAAAGAAAAGATAAAGGCCTTGGAGAAAGAGCTGAATCTGGAAAGTGCCATGGCTGATATAAAAAGAATTCTATGGGGCAAAATTGGCCAAATCATCACTAAACAATGGAGGTCAATCAAAACTATACATGAGCAAATGGACTTAATGGGCCAAGCACAAGCAGAGATTCAGAGGGCCAAAACAGTGCTGGGAGACAAACCTGAGCAGGCAAATAGAATGATTGATTTTTTGAACAAGCAGGAAAAAGAAGAACTGGCAGCCATTGGCATAGCCAACAGAACAGAGGCAGTCCTCACAGCCAAAAAGGTACTAACTCTCAGGAATTATGTGCAAACTGTGGAGAGAAAGTGCTATGAAATACAAGCTGATGTGGAGGACTATAAAATTAAAATGGCAGTACTGCAAGAAAAGGGACTGCCCAGCCTGCTGAGCGGTACAGTAAGACTGATCACCCGAGATCAATTTACCAACACGATGGCGACCTACATTGAAAATCAAATCACTGCAGCCAGCAGTACTTCTGAGGAAACAGGGCTTCCAACAGGGCAGAGCCTATACAACAAACTGGAAGGCATGTTTTTTATTGAAAATGAGGTAAATCACCTTTTTGAAACTCCTCCAAACTTTTACAGGTATACAGAGGCCGATGAGACTTTAATAAAAATTCGGAGACATCAAATGCCTAAGGAGGATTGGTGGCAAGCAATGCTCCAAATTTTGCCACGGTAGCCTCAGTTGATCGGTCATTGCCAGCTCCAGCTCACTAGAAGACAGACAACAGAGTAAAGTCAGCATTTAAGACAGCTGATAGATGACTCAGCACATGGACAATGACAGCTGACCCAAAGGATAAGAAAAGACGCAAATTTTGAACAGCGTATCCTCAGCCGACTCCAGCAGCCACCAAGTCAACACTTTCTAACTACATTGGACAGCTAAAGCACAAAAGAGTTACTGCAGCAATAACTTCCTCAGCTACAATGCTCCAAGAGTTGGCATAACATTTATGAGCCATTAACTCATTTCCAGATATTTTCTCATGAGAATTTTGTATATATACCCCCCTAGGCAACGCATTAGGGGTTGGTGATTTTGATATAAGGCATATGTATTGTAAACTTTCAGATCATCTAATACAAAGGGCTGGAATAGCTCTGTGATTTCCTGAATACTTTGATGTCTTGCTGATGCCATGCGTGCTGGTGCAGAATTCCCGTGCTGTCTGATGGAATAATAAGTCTTTCTTAATCTCTGTTTTGTCTTCTTATGTTTGCTAAATCATACTCATGTTTCACTGATCTAGTAGTAGAGAAAAGGAATAATGCAGGATATGTTTAGTTACACCCTGTATTCAATTTTTACTGCTGTAAATGTTTTTCTTCAGGAATTAAACAAGGACATGAATTCTTAATTGCTCATGTTTTCATTAATTCTATAAATATGAATGTTGTCTAGAAATTCTTCACTGCTTCTAGGATAATATTCTCACTGTTTCTACATATCAGCTCATTGAAAGATTCTTAATTGCCTTTCATAGCCTGAATACACTACATCTAATCACAGTTTTAGAACATTATTTCTCAGACACTAATCTGGCTCTGCAGCATCACTACTGTGTCAACGCAGCATATCAAAGAACTAAAGGACCACTGACTCCATTGCCTAATGGACTAGAGCACCCTGCTAAATACATACATATCTTAAATGAACTTATCAACCAACAAAAAACCTTAAATAAACTGAACTCATAACTAGCCTAAAATCATTACAAAACAGAGATAAATCTTAAAGAGAGAGCCCTCTCTGATTACAGTTTGGCTAGAAGCTGTAATCCAAAGATTGGTTAGTGGTTACCCCGGCCGTATTCCCTTGGGAGTCATAGGGAACAACCTGGGTGTTAACAAACGTCTTATGTTTTCATGTGTTGATGATTGTCATGTTCCTCTTCTTTATAGCATGTAGATGTATTCATTGATGTTCTTTTAAAAAATGAAATTTAGCACATCACGAAAGTAAAAGGTCTTGGAAGGGTCCTTTGTCACTCCCAGACCTGGATCAGGAGGTTCGGAGGAAGTTAAGGAAAAGAGGCATCCCGAGGTATTTCGAGGGAAAATATCCAATGGATAACCCTAAGGTTCTGGCTAGAAAGGATTGGGTATGGGAAGGGGTATTAAAGAAGAAAATGTTAGATTTATCACTATTGATCACGGTTCTAGAGGCTTGCATGAAGTCCTGAAGAATATCTTTTAGGGCCTTGGCTTCGTGAAGGGATACTTGGAAGAACAACATGATGTCATCAAAAACTTGTTGGTGAGTGAGTGGAATATCATTGCCCCACAAACGGATCCCTTTAATATTTCGCATTTGAATATATTCCTTTATGTAACACCCTAACCCCTTCATTGCCAGGATGAACAAGAAGGGGGAGAGAGGATCTCCTTGGAGAATCTTGCGGGAGGGATTAAAGGATCTCAAAGGGGATCCATTAAGGAGATTAGATATGAATAGCGTGGAGATCATAGATTAGATCCAATCAATCCATCTAGAGTCGAAGCCAAAAGCTTTCAAAATTCCAAGAATAAAGGGCCAATTGAGACGAGCATGGGCTTTAGACAGATCCAGTTTTATCATCATTCCTTTCATTTTCATCTTCTTAAGCGAGTGAATAGCTTCCTGAGTAGTTATTATTCCATCAAGGATTTGATTCCCTTGAAAAAAATCAGTTTTCTTAGGAGAGATCAAGTTTGGAAGCAGGGATTTAAGTCTCTTGATCATCACAGTAGAAATAAGTTTATAGATGACATTACATAGGGAAATATGCATGAAGCCTTGGGGGTTTTCAAAAAGTGCCATTTTTGGAATTAAATCAATAAAGGACGAGTTGAGGGCTTGATTTACCTTTTGAGATCTCTAGGACTCCTCTATGACTTCGAGAATGTCCTTCCCCATGAAGTTCCAATTCATCTGAAATTATTTTTACGTGAATCCATTTGGGCAAAGTGCTTTGTTCCTAGCTAGATCCTTGAAAACGTCTTCCACTTCCTCTAGAGTAACCTTGCGCATCAAGGCCATGTTTTTTTCTCTACTCACCAAATGTAGATATGCCTGGTGATTCTTTGAATAACCACTTTTCTATCTTGGTATGGCTCCAAGAGAAGGTTCTGAAAATGATTTACCAAGAGGGTTTCCATCTCTTCATGATTGACCAGTCTGTTGCTGGTGGGATCCTTTAGAGAGAAGCTCTGGTTGTGTTGGCGATGTTGAATCATGGCATTATGAAAGAACCTAATATTATTTCCCCCTTCTCGCAGCCACTGGACCAAGGATTTTTGTTTCTAGAGGATTTCCTCTTGTTTCCTCCTTTCGTCAAGCTGCGTGAGAACCCTTCCTTCTTTGAGTTCCAAAGTGTCATATCGACCTTCCATGATCATTCTTTGTTGGATGGATTCAATTTTCTTTTGAGGATTAAGTTGCTCTTTAATAATGTGACCAAACTCCAACTTATTCCATTTTTTGATTTGCTTCTTGAGCTCTTTTAGCTGAAGCTGAAATGTATGCATGTAGTTCCTACCATTGTCTTCATTGTTCTTCCACCAATTTTCTACTTTACCCAGAAAATTTGAGTTGTAGAGCGAAAAAGATTCAAAACAGAATGAACAGTTTCTTGGTGCTAGCTTCAGATCCATTTCCAAATGGATTGGCCGCTGGTCCAGTCCCATGCAAGGCAGGATAGCTGCTTCAAAGAATATATATCTAGATATGAGTCCATCTAACGCAAGAAAACAGTCTAAGTGGCTTGCAACTTGGTTTTGGCCGCCTCTTCTATTATTCCACATATATATTTCGTTATGTGGGAATGTCAACTAATTTTAGATCCATGATAAGATCTCAAAATGTCTCCATCTCTGGATCTTGTCTCCTCTTGCCTCCTTTTTACTCTTCCAACGACGTAATGATATTGAAGTCGCCCCCAAAAATCCACAACTCTTCATGAAAAAGTTTCTTAGGTCATCCGATCATCTAAAGGAAGGTAAACTTCTCTCCTAGAATGTTAGGGCCATAGAAAGTAGAGATGATAGCCTAGTCTCTCATTCCTATATGTTGGAATCTCCCCAATATGATGCGAGGCATACTCATCCATTGATCAAAGATTATCTCTAATGGGTTCCAAAGAATTGCAACCCCACTTACACTACCTCGCGCATCCAAGGCCATCACTTCATACATCACCATTGTCTTACTAGTTATTGTTTGTGAGGTTTTATCAATCCTAAAGTAACTAAAGAAAAATCATTAATTATTAAACAGGGTAGATATTTTTTTTCAAATATGTCTTCACTATTTTTGCAGAGACATGTAATAGCTAGGTGAAACAGAAAAGATGTAATTGAACACACTTGCAGAAATTAAAGCACTCTTGCTGATCCAAATTGGATCCTAAAAACTCTCTAAGTTTTCATGAATGTTTCAAATTATGCTAAAAGATTCAAGTCCTAGAAAAGATCGAAGCTATTAGAAGGAATCCTCATAACAATTGCAGTTGTGGCTAGAGCAGAGCAACAAGGACCCTCGGTCGAGCGCGCAGACCATTGGCCCATGGTAAAGTGCAATGGCACAAAATTGGCAAAAATGGAGGCTAATTCGGGAAACAGAGGTGGATTCTGATACGTGATTAAGTGCTAATCGTGTATCGCAGGGTGTCCCCCTTAGTGAAGGAAAGCCCCGAAGTGCCCGGACCCGAAATCGCTATAAAATTCGGAAAAGTAACTGTTTCGGTTCCGTAGCGCGGGATTCCCCAAACTGACAGGATATCGGAAGGCTTTGAGGTGGTAAGAAGTTTTGATGGAGTCCTTCCTGATGCCACACATTGAGCGACACGCGTCTGGCGGATGAGAGAGAAAACTGCCTGCATCGGACGGGTAAACACTGTCTGACTTGTCTGCTCGATATGAAGGACGATCGTAGGATCTGGGGCCTAAGATCAATGACGGAGATGCGTCCCAATGACTGACCGGATTTGACAGGTCAAAAAGCAAGATGACAGGGGATTTGAAGTTTGACATGGATGATGAGTTGGCAAATGATTCATGATTCACGGACGATCTTGAAGCAAACAGATTTAACGGCCATTCGAATATGATTCAGGGAATCTGACACCCAGTTCGTTAGAAAACAGGTGGCCACCTCCCTGCGAGGCGTTACCCAGTGATGATGACGCAGAGCAGAGGAATTCGAACGGACAGAGGAAAGGAAACCAGAAGGCCGGGAAGTGGAAATGAGTAGTCAAAGAACAGACTGGCTTTAAAGCCATGAACTGACAGAAGAAGAACACAGAGGCAAACAACGAAGAGACGCAGAAAGATAATAGCAGAGAACAGAGAGTAGAAGCCGAGCTGACCTGAAGGCAGCATCGAGCCAGAGAGCCAGAGAGAGTTAGAGAGTTTGTGTACTCCATTGAAGGCTTGAGAGGTTCAAGCAAACTTGTCAGCGTAGGCCTGTCATACTACTGTGACCCTCTGAGGTCGAGTTTCAGTAAGGAGAGTCTGTGCACTCCATTCCTACTGACTTCATTCTGTTTAGTGAGTCTCGAATCGAGCTCACTTTTGTAAAAACTCTACTTGAAAGCATAATAGAGAGGCCACCACTGAAAGGTTGGACTAGGAGACGTAGCCCAGGAGCATTTGGTGAACTCCTTATTAAAATTGTTTGTTTAGATGTTCGACTGTTATGTTTTCTCTGATTGCCTCAGTGTCTATGTATTCTAGCAATCTTATTGATCCATTGCATAAGTAACATAGGCACATCTATGCACATGAGTCTGTAATACCTTTCATTCTTTCTCCAAGATAAATTCCAGATCAAGTGGTATCAGAGCTCTAGGTTACTAAGGTTAGACAAGCTTGTGCTGGATTTTGTTGTTGAATGATAACTAGATCAAAGCTTAAATTAGAAGAAGGAGAATTTGTTGAAACTAACCCGGAAATTGGAAGAGCCTATTCTAAGAGGAAAATGTCAAAAGAAAATCCCCTGGAATCAGACCCCCAGTTCATGGATAGTTTTATGACCCTGAGATCCATGGTGGAGGAAATGTATAGGGACTTTAAGAAACATAGAGATGAAGATTCATCAAGCCCCAAACAAGACAAAGGAGTAGAAGAATCTCTCCTCCATGACCACTCTAAAGGCAAAGGGAAAGAAGAAAAATTTCTCACGCCTCCTAATAGACCTGAAAATAAAAAGAAGACATCTTTGATTAAATTAGATGTTAAATTTGATTTACTAATATATGATGGAGAGTGGAATGCAGAGAAGCTGGATAATTGGATCAGATAGATTAATGTTTATTGCAGAGTGCAGAGAATTGACTCAGACAAGAGTAAGATTTAGCTGGCCAACCTACACCTTGGAGGCACTGCCTTGGTATGGTGGGAAGGCAGGACAAAAGCTGACATGAAGAAACATGGTAAGATTCTTTAAGTCTAGAGTGAATTTGTTTCTGCAATTAAAAAGCAATTCTATCCACTAGCCTACATGAAGCAAGCCATGATGAGCTGGCAAACTCTTCGACAACTAAAAGGGAAAAGTGTACAAGGTTACACGCAAGAATTTAGGAAAAGAGCTTTGATTCTAGGAATTTCTTTAGACTCATCTAAGACTCTGTTGAAGTATATAGGTGGTCTACATAGCTACATGAGGCACACTATCCTCATGTTTAATCCCACTAGCATAGATGAGGTATCTGTTCAGGCTACGCATCTGGAAGCTAGAGGTACGAATGGGAACCCAGAAGTTGGGGAATCATCCCAACCCACTGCAAGCAAAAATAAGGAGAAAAGAAAATAGAAATGGAAAGAGAGGAAGAAAAACACTGTATAGAAAAGCAAGTCTTCATGCACTCACTGTAAGAAGGATGGGCATGATGATGAGCACTATTGGATTCTGCATCCGGATCTGAAACCTAAGAAGTTCGAGGGCAAGAAGAAGAAGACTGCTGCAACTATTCAAAAGGATTTGGGGTCAGACTCAGGAGATGAAGCAACAATCACAGCCATAGGTATAAAAGGTAAAAATTCTGAAGTGTCTACTAGTAATTCTACACAATCTACTGATAATGAAGAAAATGAGAGAAAAAGATGTGAGATTTTTCATATTTGAGTTATTTCCAATCATCAAAAGATTGATACTTTGTTTGATAGTGGCTCAAAAGTAAATTTAATTTCTGAAGCAATTGTAAAGAAGTTGGGATTACTAACCACACCTCACAAGAAACCATATCCATTAGGTTGGCTATGTGATAAATCAAAGCTACAAGTGACTAGACAATGTAAACTTAAGTTTTCTTTTAGGTCAGCATTTGTAGATGAGGTTGAGTTAGATATAGTGCCTTTGGATATATGTGGAATTGTCTTAGGAAGTCCTTACTTGTATGATAGAAAAGATATTTTCTATAGAGTTGAGAACAAGTATCTACTCATTAAAGATGAAATCGAATATATTGTAAGAGCTCATAAGCTCAAGAATAATTATACTCTCATAAACTCAGGGTAGATGAAACGAATTGTAAATTCATGCAAACAATTTTTACTGATGGTTGTAAAGGAAAAGAAACCTGATAAAACCAATGTATTTGAGGGCTGTGATGCTAAACAACAAGCTGGTTTAGAAAAAGTTGTTTCAGAATATGATATATTGTTTCAAGAACCTAAAGGTCTGCCACCCAAAAAGGAAATAGTGCATGATATTAATTTGCAGCAAGATGCTCCATTGCCTAACATCAGAATGTACAGGTTTTTTTCTTTAGAGAATGTAGAAATCAAGAAGCAGGTATAGGAGCTGCTCGAGAAGGGGTTCATCAAACCTAGCACATCACCATGTGGGTCTCTAATTGTTTTGGTGAAAATGAAAGATGGCTCGTGGAGAATGTGCATTGATTACTGAGCATTGAATAAGATAACGATAAAAAATCGTTATCCCCTTCCTTGCATAGATGATCTATTAGATTAGTTGAAAGAAGCTATTTATTTTTCCAAGTTAGACATGCATAGTGGCTATCATCAGGGCAGAGGTGCAGAGCAAGATGCATGGAAGACTGCTTTCAAAACAAAGCAGGGATTGTATGAGTGGCTGGTTATGCCTTTTGGATTAACTAATGCTCCTGCTACTTTCATGAGAGTAATGAATGATGTACTCAGACCTTTTCTTGATGATTTTGTTATTATATATCTGGATGACATCCTTATATTTAGCAAGATGTGGGAAGAACATTTAAAGCATGTTAAGCAGACACTAGATGTTTTGGAAAGAGAAAAACTTTATGTTAAACTCTCAAAATGTGAATTTGGCAAAACATCTTTGAATTATTTGGGACATATAGTAGGGGGTGGTGAATTGAAGATAGATCCCTCTAAGGTTGCAATCATTGTAAACTGGCCTAATCCCAAATCTGCTACACTGGTTAGAAGCTTCTTAGGAGCAACATAATATTGGAGAAAGATTATTTCTAACTTTTCCTTAATTACAGCTCCCTTACATGCTTTAACAGGATTGAACAATGTGTTCCAGTGGGGAGGCAAATAGCAGAAAGCCTTTGACACCTTGAAAGAAAAGATTAGTACAGCACCAGTACTAGCACTACCTGATCTTCAAAGACCATTTGAGATTGAAACAGATTCCAGTGACTATGCCATGGGAGTAGTGTTGATGCAGCACGGTAAACCCATATGTTATCATTCTGAGACATTTAATTTTGAAGTAGTTAACTATCGCACATATGATAAAGAATTGTATGCATTAGTACAGAGTGTGAAAAAGTGGAAACATTACTTAATGGGCAAAGATATAGTTATACATACTGATCATCAACCACTTCAATATCTACACTCCAAAACTAAGTTACAGCGATCAAGACACTGTAGATGGATGGATTTTCTACAACAGTTTCATTTAGTCATCAGATATAAAAATGGCATACACAATAAAGTTGCAGATATGTTATCTAGACTGATTATAAATGCATCTACTATACTTAAACATAATTCAATATTTCATGAGAGCTACATTGAACAATATGCTCAAGATATAGATTTTAAAGGTGTATATGCAACTTTAAGTCAAGGCAAATGAGTAGAATAATTGGATTATCATATTAAGGACCAACTCTTGTACCATTGTGGGAAGCTATGCATTCCACAAACTGAAAGAGTAAAGATAATTCGAGAAGCACACACTTCTCTAATATCAGGTCACTTTGGTGTAAGTAAAATGGTTGCACAGTTGCAAAGATTTTGTTATTGGCCAAAAATGAATGAGACAGTTTCTAGATATGTAAGAGGGTATACCATGTGTGCTAAAAGCAAGCCCAGCAATAGAAAACTAGGCTTGTACACTCCACTACCAGTTCCTTCTCATCCTTGGGAAAGTGTTTCCATGGACTTTGTTGGAGGACTGCCTAAATCTAGGAAAGGTCATGAGTATTTATATGTTGTTGTGGATAGGTTCAGCAAAATGCGTATTTTAATACCTTGTAACAAACAGATTACAGCCGAACAAATTGCAAAGTTGTTCTTTCAGCATGTATGGGTTCATTTTGGATTACCCACTTCCATAATATCTGATCAAGATACCGAATTTGTTGGGAAATTTTGGTCAAGTTTGTGGGAATTGATGGACACCAGGTTGAAGAAGAGCATAGCTTTTCACCCGCAAATAGATGGCCAAACAGAAGTGGTCAACAGGATAGTGATCCAGTTTCTCAGAGGCTATTGTAGCAAGCATCCCAAACTTTGACATGAACATTTATGTTATGTGCATCATGCTTACAACCGAGCTAAACATTCTTCTACATAGAGATCTCCTTTTGAGACCTGTTTTGGTTTCATACCAAGGTCTCCCTTGGATTTTGTCTTTGGTAAAGACATAGCAGTTGATGGACATAGTGATGTGGAAAAGGCAACCAATTTCATTCAACAAATCCAAGAGATTCACCAGGCAGTACAGGAACAGTTGGAAAAGAGCCAAGCCAAGTATAAGGCAAGGCATGACAAGCATCGGATGGAGTATAGTTTCCAAGTTGGTGATCAAGTCTGGCTATATATCAGCAAAGACAGAATGCAAGGTGAAGGTAAGAAGCTGAAGCCAATAAGGTATGGACCTTTCAAGATACTTGAGAAAATTGGTGAGAATGCTTTTCGCCTTGATCTACCAGCTTAGATGCACATCTACTCAGTTGTTAATGCAAACAGCTTAAGACTATTTGAACCTTCATTAATTGAAGATCCCGAAGAGCAGAGTCAATTGCCTTCTGTTGATGATCTTTTACCTGAATATCTTAATGAGTTGCAAGAAGATACAGTTTTGGACAAGAAGGTAAGAACTACACGCAGAGGGGATGTTGAGTACCTCAGGATTGGACTCAAAGGTTCAAAACCAAGCAGTGTGAAATGGATAGAAATTGAGCAAGCGAGGAAGCAATACCCTCACTTGATTGATGCTTGAAAGAAAACCAAATTTTGGTGGTACAAAAGCTTTTTCAGTGCGAAGGACGTGATCCAAATTGGATCCTAAAAACTCTCTAAGTTTTCATGACTGTTTCAAATTATGCTAAAAGATTCAAGTCCTAGAAAAGATCGAAGCTATCAGAAGGAATCCTCATAACAATTGCAGTTGTGGCTAGAGCGAAGCAAGGAGGACCTTCGGTTGAGCGCGTAGACCGTTGGCCGATGGTAAAGTGCAATGGCACAAAACTGGCAAAATCGGAGGCTAATTCGGGAAACAAAGGTGGATTCTGATACGTGATTAGTGCTAAGCGCTAATTGCGTATTGCAGGGCATCCCCCTCAGTGAAGGAAAGCCCCGAAGCGCCCGGACCCAAAATCGCTATAAAATTTGGAAAAGTAACTATTTCGGTTCCGTATGACGAGATTCCCTAAACTGGCGGGATATTGGAAGGCTTTGAGGTAGTAAGCAGTTTTTAATGAGTCTCGCCCGATGCCACACATCGAGTGACACGCGTCCGACGGATGAGAGAGAAAACCACCCGCATCGAATGGGTAAACACCGTACGACTTGTCCACCCGATATGAAGGACAACCCTAGGATCTGGGGGGCCATATCAACGACAGAGATGCGTCCCAATGACTGACCGAATTTGACAGGTCAAAAAGCAAGATGACAGGGGATTTGAAGTTTGACGTGGATGATGAGTTGGCAAACGATTCATGATTCGCAGGCGATCTTGAAGCAAACAGATTTAACGGCCATTCGAATATGATTCAGGGAATATGACACCCAGTTCATTAGCAAACAGGTGGCCACCTCCCTGTGAGGCGTTACCCAGTGATGATGATTTAGAGCAGAGGAATTCGAATGGAAAGAGAAAAGGAAACCAGAAGGCCAGGAAGCGGAAACAAGCAGTCAAAGAACAGATTGGCTTTAAATCCATGAATTGACAAAAGAAGAAAACAGAGGCAGACAACGAAGAGACGCAGAAAGCTAATAGCCGAGAATAGAGAGTAGAAGTTGAGCTGGCCTGAAGGCAGCATCAAGCCAGACAGAGCTAGAGAGAGTCAGAGAGTTTTTGTACTCGATTGAAGGCTTGAGAGGTTCAAGCAAACTCCTCGGCATAGGCCTGTCATACTACTATGATCCTCTGAGGTCGAGTTTTAGTAAGGAGATTATGTGCACTCCATTCCTACTGAATTCATTCTGTTTAGTGAGTCTCGAATTGAGCTCACTGTTGTAAAAACTGTTGAAAAATGTGCAACAAGAAATGCTAAATTTAGAATCTTCTAAAAATAGAAGTTCTAAAAATAGCACTTCTAAAAATAGCAGTTTGGCCAAGTGAGCATTTTGGCCACCTTGGATAAGAGGTGAAACTGCTAAAAATAGAAGTTTCTAAAAATAGCATTTTTGGGTCCCTTCCTATTTTAGCAGTCCCTGGTCTAACTATAGGAAGTAAAAACGAATTTGATATTAACAGTAGTTTAAAATATTAACTAATTAATCTCCATGAGTTAATTAGTTATGGAAAATTAAACTAGAAGTCTTTGTGAGATCGTGCAATTATTTTCTCTCTTGATTTAGGAATTTATCCCTTGATTAAAGGAGATAAGGTTCAGTTCTATAATGAGAGGATTAGTTGACTTAGTTTTACTTAGTCAAGTCCAATTAGATTAATTTAAAAAGTTTTTAAATTAATGAAATATAGTTTGTTAATGCTTGCATGCATGTGACAATTATTATTTCAGATAACTGAGCATTCCCTCATGGATAATTGATGCATGTCAATTCAGACAAAGACCCAGTTGAGATCAAATAAGGGACAATGTACTATCAGATGCTTGGATATTTCTAGTAAGTATTCCTTGTATGGAGAAGGATCTATTTCCAAGAGAAATATGTAAATAGGAGCTTGGAGGACTTGTGTAGCCTATATATTGAGGCCTAGGTAATCCATGAGCTATATCTTCATATCTTCATAGTTCATTGAGAACTGAATAGCTTGAGAGCTAATTCCTTTTGTATTGTGAAGAGGATTTCCACTTGATTGATAATACATGGTTGGGGTTTTATGTTGGTGCTTTCCCCTGGATATATCCTGTGTTATGTGTGATTGATTCCTTCTTATCAGTTATATGTGTTCTTATTGGTGTTGCTCATGGTTGATTAAGCTTCCACTAAATTGTTTGTAGAAGTAGATCAAGTGTTTTGCTTTAGTACATTGCATTACCAGGTGTATCTACAGGTGGGAAATTTCTACATGGTATCAGAGCTAGTTGATTTGTAGAAAATGTTCTACGTGGTATCAAAGCTAGTTGATTTGTAGAAAAATTCTACAAAATTCCTACATGGTATCGGAGCACAGGTGATCAAGGAAGAACAATATACTAGCAGGAGAAATTCGAAGTTTATTATTAGGGATATAGATCTCCAGTTCTTATCACATCTATTTCATCGATGGCGTTCTATGGTTTGAGGCTTGAGTATGCCCTTGATGGCAGCTCAAACTATATAGCTTGGAAGGATCGCATGGAGGCAGTTTTGGAAGATAATGGCCTTAAGGATTTCATTGATCAAGAAATTCCTAAGTCTACTAACAAGAATGAGCAGGTGGAATGGAGGAAGTGTGTGGCTAGAGCTAGGAGAATTCTCTTGGAGGGAGTGCAAGATCACATTGTCTCGAGCCTCCATGGGAAGGAGACTCCGCATGCAATGTGTAAAACATTGAAAGATTTATATCAGAATAACAGTGATCAGAGGAAGCTGGCACTGAAGGAAAAACTTCGAAAGATCAAGTGTGAAAGGGATTAGACGATCTCTATGTATCTGACCAAGCTCATCACATGCAGGGATGAGCTTGCAAGTGTAGGGGTCATGACATTGGATGAGGATATGGTGAGTCTAGCACTCCTTGGCCTTCCTAAGAGCTGGCATAGCTACCAAGACTCGGTGAATGGAAGGGAGAAACTACCAGATTGGGAACGACTATGGTTAGATTTGATGCAGGAGGAGATCAGATGGAGCACCAGAGACAGTTCTTCATCCATGCATGATGAGGAGAACTATGCCTTAGCGAGTAAGGTGAAGAAGGGGAAGGAGAAGGTTTCTCTTTCTGAATCCAGTTCTTCCAATGATGGGAAGAAGGTTGACAAATTGAAAGTGCGATGCTTTCATTGTCATGAGGTGGGCCATTATGCTGCAAATTGTCCACAAAGGAAATCCAAGAAGGGATCCGGGGAAGGATCTGAAGGTGAGGCACTTGCTTCACAGTTTGAGTTGGATTTCACACTCTTCGCATGCATGGTTTCATCCATGGTGGGAAGTGGTTGGTTTCTTGATAGTGGAGCTTCTTTCCACATGACCGGTGACAAGAGTTTGTTTAGTACTTTGGAGGAGAAAGATCTCCAAATACTCATAGCGATGGGTAATGATGAGAAGTATAGTGTCTCATGTGTAGGCATGGTTATTTTTTAGAGGGAGCATGGAGCTCGCCTTACATTGACCGATGTCAAGTATGTACTAGGACTGAAGAGAAACTTGGTGTCGATCATGATGCTGGAAGATAGAGGCTATGATGTAGTCTTCAGTAAGGGAAAGGTTTTCCTTAGACACATCATCACTAGACAGGTGAAGCAGATTGGTTCACAGGTCAAGAACCTGTATGCTCTTGAGGTTCAAGATGCATGCAAAGCCTTGAGCAGCAAGGAAACTGATGGAGACTTGGTGGTTGAGAGGGAGGGTATGTTACCTCTCAACATGCAGAGCTAGAAGAAGTCTCAGACAATTGTGGAGGAGCCATGATTGGTGGAGCAGCTTCAGGAGGTTATGAAGCAGCCACAATAGGGGAAGCTGAGTAGAGATCGGGTAGAGACATCTACTCATGCAAAGACCTCTAGTAGGGGAAATTTCAAGCCAAGTGGGCAGAGGGATCACATGCAGCCATACCTCCAGGTAGGAGGTGGGGCGATGTGGAGTGATCGTCCCAAGAGGGCCGAAATGAGGGGCAGGATCCTTGAGGTACCCAACCTCTTGGATGAGACCTTGCTACCGGAGCCCCAATGTGGAGTAGCAGGAACTGACTGATTGGGTAGAGACAGATACGAATGGAGTGGCAGAGAGAGTGGCAGCGTAGGGAATCCCAGGACAATGCATAGCTAGCAAGCTATAGTAATGCGAGAGGCACAAGTGTTTTGCACAGTTCTAGGTGGCACGGAGAGGTGTGCAATGGTGCGAGATGCATAGAGATGTTGCAGTAGCGTAGATGTCAGAGAGGGAGCACTTGTCAACATCAGGTAGAGCTTCAGCATCAAAGTATATTCCTAGCCCAACAGAGTGGTTAGTTGGGAGTGTTTTTGTTCCAAGTGTTGTTGGAGCAAGTGGACCGGGTAGATGTGTTGCACGTAGAACATTCCAGAGTTACAGGATCGGGTTTGAGAGGAAGCCTTTCTTGTTGAGAGGGAGTGTTGAAAAATGTGCAACAAGAAATGCTAAATTTAGAATGTGCTAAAAATAGAAGTTCTAAAAATAGCACTTCTAAAAATAGCAGTTTGGCCAAGTGAGCATTTTGGCCACCTTGGGTGAGAGGTGAAACTGCTAAAAATAGAAGTTTCTAAAAATAGCATTTCTGGGTCCCTTCCTATTTTTAGCAGTCCCTAGTCTAACTATAGGAAGTAAAAACGAATTTGGTCTTAACAATAGTTTAAAATATTAATTAATTAATCTCCATGAGTTAATTAGTTATGGAAAATTAAACTAGAAGTCTTTGTGAGATCATGCAATTATTTTCTCTCTTGATTTAGGAATTTATCCCTTAATTAAAGGAGATAAGGTTCAGTTCTATAATGATAGGATCAGTTGACTTAGTTTTACTTAGTCAAGTCCCGTTAGATTAATTTAACAAGTTGTTAAATTAATGAAATATAGTTTGTTAATGCTTGCATGCATGTGACAACTATTATTTCAGATAACTGAGCATTCCCTCATGGATAACTGACGCATGTCAATTCAGACAGAGACCCAGTTGAGATCAGATAAGGGACAGTGTACTATCAGATGCTTGGATATTTCTAGTAAGTATTCCTTGTATGGAGAAGGATCTATTTCCAAGAGAAATACGTAAATAGGAGCTTGGAGGACTTGTGTAGCCTATATATTGAGGCCTAGGTAATCCATGAGCTATATCTTCATATCTTCATAGTTCATTGAGAATTGAATATCTTGAGAGCTAATTCTTTTTGTATTGTGAAGAGGATTTCCACTTGATTGATAATACATGGTTGGGGTTTTATGCTGGTGCTTTCCCCTAGATATGTCCTGTGTTATGTGTGATTGATTCCTTCTTATCAGTTATATGGGTTCTTATTGATGTTGCTCATGGTTGATTAAGCTTTCGCTAAATTGTTTGTAGAAGTAGATCAAGTGTTTTGCTTTAGTACATTGCAATACCAGGTTGATCTATAGGTGGGAAATTTCTACATGGTATCAGAGCTAGTTGATTTGTAGAAAATGTTCTACATGGTATCAAAGCTAGCTGATTTGTAGAAAAATTCTACAAAATTTCTACAAAAACTCTGCTTGAAAACATAATAGAGAGGCCACCACTGAAAGGTTGGACCAGGAGACATAGCCCAGGACCATCGGGTGAACTCCTTATTAAACTTGTTTGTTTACATGTTTGACTGTTATGTTTTCTCTGATTGCCTCAGTGTCTATGTATTCTAACAATCTTATCGATCTGTTGCATAAGTAACATAGGCACATCCAAGCACATGAGTCTGTAATACCTTTCATTCTTTGTCCTGGATAAATTCCAGATCACTTGCAGAATGGAAATACATGCTTGCAAGAATTAAAAGGAACACCGCAGGAATGAAACACACTCGAGAAGGAAAGAATCCAAACTTCATAAGAACTTCAGAATAAAGATAGGTGTGCCATACACTATCAGCTAAAGATGTAACAACAACTGAATAGCATAGATTGATTAACTTTTTTAACAACACAAAATAAATCTGAAAGCAAAAGTGTATCTATCCCACAATGAAACGTGTGCAACAGTGATAGGAAATCCACACTAACATATTAAAAAAAAATAAAAATCCTATCTACACTGCGATCCCTACTAAGGAGGAGGGCCCTTCCTCCCTAGTAAGGTGCAGGAGTAAAATGAAAACTACTTATGAATTCAACACAAAATTTCTAGTAACATCACCAAATATATGCTTGTATTAAAATAGTTGAAAAGTACAAGATCCGAATGTCATTATTATCTCTGTTGTCCATTTTTGTTCCCTTCTCATGAGACTAAGCTATTTTATAAAGTATTTACAAAGCCCCAAAATTAGGGAAATATATCGGTCATGAGAATCTTGCGATTCTCATGTTGATTAAGCTAACAAAAATAATAAAAAATATAGAAATTGATACAAATTTATTTTAATAAATATTTGTTATGGTTACACCACTCTTGTTTAGACGCAATTGTAATAGCTCATATCTTCTTAACTATCCGCATGGAATTAATTCATGCGGCCCTTGACAATTGTATTTGAAAATGGCAGCTAAAGTCTTGACAATTCACAGTGTAATAACAAGTTCGTGGTGTAACAATAGGAAATGTCAAACCCAGGGTGTAACAAAAAGTAACAAAAACTAACACTGTGTAATGACGAGTAACATCAACAACTATTCATCCATGGCTATCAATAGTTATGGAAACACCTAAAAGAAAAACATTCAAAATAACTCTTCCAAAGATACCCTGGTTAGTCATCCCAAAGAAAGCATTATTTCATTCAATACTTAGCAGAAAATAGCATAATAATACGTCAAAGAAAAAAATTGCTTCTTAATCAGAGGGAGTGACATTATTATGGGGAAATTGTAGGTTCAATGAGGGAAAATAGCCAAAAATGGGGAAAGGATGCCTGAAATATCCTCAAATGTTGCATCCAACATCTCCCCCCAACTGAAGCCACTGCATGTCCTCATGCAAATTCTTCAAAATGTTCAAGGTCCTCATCTATTATGACACTGACATGTTGCTCATGCAGTTCTATAAAACCATAGGCACCAATAGTGTCTTCACCTTCTTCTCTATACCCTTGGGTAGACATGAGCCGATGTGTCCATGAACGCTCATCATACTTGGTTAGATGGAAGTAAGGCTGGTATTTTAAACCATGAGCCAAATCAGAGGAATCTTGAATTTGAGCCCTATCGAGAAAGCTCCCATCATTTTTGCAATTCGTGCATATTCATTGACTCAAGTAACAACTACAATGAAATTAGGGCACCCAAATGGATCACCTGCTTTTAGTGCTTCACTGTAAGTTTCCCATCGTTTCAAACTTCCAACTAATGATTCAATTTTCAATTGTTCATAAATATTAAGGAAAAACCAAACAATCCTTCTCCTATAAAGTGACAATTGTTTTTCCATGTCAAGTTTACTGAGAAACTTTCTGAATTCATGCCTCATAGCAGTGGCCATATGAGGTTCTGGTATTATCTTCAAGGTTTCCTTTTCTTCATTCATAGCAGATGATTTTATGGTGAGGTTCCAATCGATTTTATTTCTCATGAAAGATATAAAAGCCCATAGCTGCAAATCTCCAACGTAGGGGGAAAGGCTTGCAGCCATCAACAAATTATAATGTTCAACAAATATATCATGCAGGAAGAGTTCGCATAACAAACTCTGCTCATCGAAATCTCATGAAAGAAATACATCCAAAAAAGTTTAGTGGTAATGCTCATGTAAGGTCTATTCTCATGGATGGCTCTCAACTGGAAAAGATAAAATTTCTCCCACAAGAATTTCGGGTAGGACAGAGATGGAATCCTGTAACCTAAAAGGTTTAGGGCTAACTCAGACATTTTACCTATCTCTTCAGTCAACTTCTTGACCTCTTGTTGTAGTTGTTGTCTCTATTCTTCCTTTTCCGTCTCAACTTTCCTCCTTTCCCACTTTATCATCTCTTCCGTCAGCAATTCTTCGGCCCACTAATTCTTAAGGGTATGCATAATCTTCTGATGTTCTCCCAAAGAAATCACTCCCTTTTTAAGGGAAAGTGCCATTTTCTTCCAATTCTCCAATTCCGATATCAATAGAAGTTTTGCTAAATGCCACCCTGCTTCAAGGTCCTGTTTTGTTTCATGTGCAACAATAGTAGAGGGTGTAACACCATCTCGTGTTTTTAGTTGCTCTGCCTCAGTTGCTGGTTCTTGTGTATCAAAAACTTCGTTGACAAGTTCTTTTGGAACAACTCTCAATTTTTCTTCCTTAAAAACCTATGTCTCAACTTTTGGTTCTTATGTATCAGCGACATCATTGACAGGTTCTTGTGTATCAGTTTCTAGGTTAAAATCTATGGGGTGCTCCATTTCAACTGTTGGTTCTTATGTGTCAAAAACATCATCAATGAGTTCTTATATGTTAGCCTCCCATGGTTCTGTTTGGGTTTCTTTTGAGATGGTGTCTACAATGCAAACATTGTATCTTCTTGTTTCCAAATCCTCATCACATGCTATACAGAAAGGCCATTGTGTGGTTTTTGATCCCATCTTATCAAAAACCTCCGCTAATGTATCAAGACCCGGAACCTTTGTTTCATTTTTCTACCTCCTAATTTTCACTTTAATTCCTTATTTTCTGCTTCTAGCTTCTTAATTTTAAGCAACAAAGTTTGGGTTTCGTTCTTACCTGATGAAGAAGTGTCTTCCTACTTGGTCTATTTCTTCTTTAGCTTCTTTGTCTCTTCTTGCTTCCCCTTTTGTTCTTTTTGCCTGCCTGGTTTCTTGTTGGACGATGGTGAGGGTTCTAGTTGAGTACCAAACTTAACCCTTTTCTTTAGTGTTTTTCCACCCACAAGTTTCTCAAGTGACCTCTTCTTAACTCTAATTCTCGAAGACTGTCCTTGCTTCTTAGCTGTATCAGCTTCCTCGGGAGAATCTGTAGTGATCCAGGTGGCTCCAGAGACACACATAGGACAAAGAGGGCTTATGGAAGCTCAAAAATCAAATTAATTAGAATGCTTTCGAACTAGGACTAGAGCGTAGATCTTGTCGTCCTGATCACAGTGGTGCGAATGGTTCGTCAATCCGAGCCCATATGAGGGAGAACGAGCCAGTCCAAGTTTTGGTCAAAGTTGGATTATGAGCCAAGTTTAAGTGTCCTACAATTTGATCGACCTTGGGGCATGAAACCTAGCTCCCAGAAGTGGGAAAATTCATTGGATTGTTAATTTGTCTTATATCCCTTATATTAGACAAAATTGAAAAAATGTTGGTTAAAAAAAAAAAAAAAACAATATTTAGGTGGCAGGCCATGACCCCCGCCACCCCATCGGACCCAAGAGAAATGTTAAATTAAAATTTGAATCGACGGGCCATGACCCCCGCTGACCATCCAACCACCCACCAAACATAACCATATAACAAAACATATTAAATATGGCGGGGCAGGCCACCTCCGGTGGACCCGGCCCACGCCCCACCCACATTGCCATGTATGAACCGACAATGGTGGGGCTTGAACCCGCCTGGCCGGTGTGGCCGACCCGCCTCCTGGGCACCCTCACACCCAACCAAACCTCACAACCAACGACTGTTTAATACAACCCAAAACATTAATCAAACAAAAATCATGCCCATATTTAATAAACTCTGAATTATGTAAGGCATACAATGGGTAATGGGTCCAATGTTAATGCAAACCATGCCCTAAAAAGTCATATGCACGAGGATTCTGCGGGGAGGTGGGATTTGATCCCTTGACCTCCACTTAACAAATTAACTATTTTACTAATATGCCAGTGGGCCTTCTGTTGTAAAGTTCACTAGCAAAAGAATACTTAAACCCATTTTTTAATCAATGCGAGGGGGAGGTGGATTTGAGAACAGGGGAACAAAACCTCGTTATGCAAAGTGGAATGGAGACCAAGTGTGCACACAGAAATCGAGATGCTGATTTTTAACTAATTTTTGCAGGTGGAACCATGATTGAGCAAATTCTCAGGAGGGTGAAATTTTTCTAGTGTCCAAACTGGACAATTTTTATGTCTATCCTACACCTCTTAGCGACACGAACCTGATGGCGTAGTCAGAATTGTGATCTAAGCAGCAGATCTTCAGATGACCCGGAGGAGGGAATCTTCAAGGAATCTAGGGGGAATCTAAAAGATTCCTTAAGCCCCAGATTTTTATTTTCTCAGAATTCAGAAATTTGATAGTCGATATGACATTATTCGACGCCACGAATCTAATGGTGCAATCAGATTTTCCATTTGATCATTTCATTTTTCAGCCACTTTTCAAAGTAAAGCGCAGGTGTCAGCATTCATGTGTGAGCAACCATTTCCATGAGATTTGATGCCGCGAGATTGATGGTACACCCAGCTTCAGTGGTTTGACATCCTTTTATTCAGATGGCCCCAAGATGTGAGGTATATGCAATATGTTCATGTACTTCTTTTTGCTATGAGATGCATTGTGCTACATAGATCCATGTTTGTTGTTTGATGTGGGATCTTGTTTTCTTACTTGTTTCATGATTCTTGCTTGATGTGATGCAAAATCATTTGTGGGATGTACTTGTTGTCATGATTTGTCATGTTTTATTTGAGATCCCTTTGTCGTCATGTTGATGGGTTACTCATGTTGTCACCATGTATGTCTGAATTGAGATCCCTTTGATGCCATGTTGGCAAGATGCTCATTATTATCATATGTGTAATTATGTCATACTAATAGGAGTCCTTTTTGACTGAGGGTTCCTATAGCGGAACATCTTGTGGAGCCACTCCTGCGTGAGGGCATTTCCTTGTATGATAGCGATGTCACCACCTATGTACATCATCACTCTTTCCAACACTTATTGCAATGGCATACACCAGCTTGACACCGGGGCCCAGAGACGTAGTGCCTCCTAGACGAACTTCGTTATCAACGTCTTGAGTCTTATGTTGCTGATGATTGCCATGTTCCTTCTTCTTTATAGCATGCATATATGTTCAATTATGCTATTTTTTATGCAATTCTAATCACATCAAGAAACTAAAAGATCTTGGTTAAATCCAGGAGTTGAGCCAGCTCGGATCAAGTTTGGTATTAGAGTGGTGTTTGCGTGGATTTGAATTACAAGAGTGAACAATGGAACGTGCAGCGACAGAGGATGTAAAAGTGATGTATGAGACCATGCTCAAAATTTCCAAAAGGGTGGAAATAATGTATGAATCTCTACAGAAAGAGACAAAGGAAAAGGAGTGATTGCATATTCAATTGCAAGCTATGGAAGAGGCCCTAGAAGAACTGAAACACAACAACCAAAGTCTTCAAACAGATAACGCTGAATTGAAGATTCTTCTAAATGAAGAGAAAGAGGAAAAACAAAGTTTTCTACAACAGCTACAAGCAAAGGACGAGGCCTTGGAAAAAATGCAGCGTGACCCATGTGAGGTAAAATGTAATTCGCTGAATTCATGTATGTGTCGTGATGATGATTTCACTATTTTTGAAAATCTTACCACAGGAATTGGCTCCAAACTGTTGAGGAAAATTGGGTATGAAGGAAAAGGCTTGGGCGTTAATGGCCAAGGCATTGTCAACCCCATCAAAGTAGAAGAGTTACCCTGTCAGGCAGGACTTGGGTATGTCAGGAAAGAAGTTGGGGAATCCGCCGAGACAGCGAGTGAACCACCAACAAAAAATGATGAGAAGCCCTCATCAGTTCATTCCAAATCAACAAAGGAGGTAAAAGATGTTGATTTCCTTTCAGTTTCGTCTTCACATAGTATGATTTATGTTGGAGATGTGGAGATACCAATTATAGGGAAAAACATGAGGCTCCTTACCAGGATGAGATACAAGGAAGTAGAAGAACTTGGTGTTGATAACCAAGGCATAACTCAACCATTGGGGGTTGTGCAGAGACCTCAATTTGTAGGCTTTAGATACACCAAGGGATAATGCTCGAAGGTGTCAGATTCTTTGGAGACATTGTTGAAATCATTGAGGAAAGAGAATGATGGGAACACATCCCCATCATCCCATGGCAATGTCCATTGCAGGGAAAGAGCTAAGGCAAGCTCTTATCACCGTAATGACACCAGTGAAAACAAGGAAAGGTATAACTAATCTCGATATTCGAATGTTCATGTCAATTATAATCATTTTGTTAATGATGGACATAAATCATGGAATTGAAATACATGTACCTTTTTCGGATTACATAACCATACATTTTCTAAGTGTTGGAAAAGAATAGCAACACACAAAAGGAGGAGGCATGAAAGACCCTCTCAACAATAGGTAAAGAAACATGTTAAGTAGATCTGGAGGAAGAAAATGTATTGCAGTCATTGCAATAGAGGTGGCCATCAAAGGGCCACATGTTGGAGGCTCCATCCAGAGCAGCGCCTTAAAGACAAAGTGTCGGTGCATGAACCAGATGAAATGATTGTTCGACCAACGAATGTGCCACAAGGAGGTGACCCATTCACCTTGATAAGTGAAAAATGGTTTCTAGATATGTTAGCTTGTCATGGTCGTGCTTTTGTAAATCATTTGTTGCATTTTAAAATGTAAAAGTGATGATGTGTTTTCCATCACTTGCTAAGCAACAATGATGTCTGGTCTTGTTTTGTGTTGCATGATAGACTATGAAAGTGATGTCGTGTTTCCATCACTTGTCAAAGAAAAAATAGTGTTTGGCCTTATCTTTGTAAATCATGTGTTGTAGTGATGATGTGTTTTCCATCAATTATTGAAGCAACAATGATATGTCGGCCTTGTTTTTGTAGCTGGGGTATTGTGTCCATCTTGATGTAAAAATCACCACCGAGTATGTGTTATAAACTCGTGGCAAGTGTGGGATTCTTGGGTCATTAGTTGGTCATGTAAATTCAACATGTAATTAGCAAAACAAATGTATTACAAGTTGCAGAGGTTGCCAGTGTCGGCTCATGGCTTGAGGCTCTGAAGAACAAAGGTGAAGGAGATGGAAGCGAGACCTTTTCAAGGACGCCTATGATGCAAACAAGGTATAGACAAGTTGCAGATTATTTTTCATGCTTTTGGAGGACCAATAGCTCCTCAGTTGAAAGGATTGAACCAGGTGGCTCTAGAGACACAGAGGACAAAGAGGGCGTATGGAAGCTCAAAAATCAAAGTGATCAGAATGCTTTCGAACCAGGACCAAAGCGTAGATCTTGTCATCCTGATTGCAATGGTGTGAACGGTTCATCAATCTGAGCTCATATGAGGGAGAACGAGCCAGTCAAAGTTGGACTATGGGCCAGGTTTAAGTGTCCTACAATTTGACCGACCCCGGGGCATGAAACCTAGCTCCCGGAAGTGGGAAAATTTGTTGGATCGTTAATTTGTCTAATATCCCTTATATTAGACAAAATTGAAAAAATGTTGGTTTTAATAATATATATATATATATATATATATAGGTGGCGGGCCATGACCCCCGCCACCCCATTGGACCCAAAAGAAATGTTAAATTAAAATTTGAGTTGATGGGCCATGACCCCCGCCAACCCTCCAACCACCCACCAAACATAACCATATAACAACACATATTAAATATGGTGAGGCGGGCCACCTCCAGTGGATTCGGCCCACGCCGCACCCACATTGCCATGTATGAACCGAGGGTGGTAGGGCTTGAACCCGCCTGACTGGTGTGGTCGGCCCGTCTCCCGGGTACCCTCACACCCAACCAAACCTCACAACCAACAATCGTTTAGTACAACCCAAAACATTAATAAAAAAAAAATCACTCCCATATTTAATAAACTCCGAATTATGTAAGGCATACAATGGGTAACGGGTCTGATGGTTAACACAAACCACGCCCCAAAAAGTCATATGCATGAGGATTTTGCAAGGAGGCGGGATTTGATTCCCCGGCCTCCCCTTAAAAAATCAACTATTTTACCAATACACCAGTGGGACTTCCGTTGTAAAGTGCACCAGCGAAATAATACTTAAACCCATTTTTTTTATCAATGCAAGGGGGAGGCGAATTTGAGAATGGGGGAATGGAACCCCATTATGCAGAGCGGAATGGAGACCAAGGGTGCGCACAGAAATCAAGACGCTGATTTTTAATTAATTTTTGCAGGTGGAACCATGATCCTGAAAAAGGGCAGGCAGAGCCATGATTGAGCCAAATTCTCAGGAGGGCGAAATTTTGCCAGTGTCCAAACTCGACAAATTTTATGTCTATCCTACACCTCGCAGTGACACGAATTTGATGGTGCAGTTAGAATTGTGATATGAGAAGCAAATCTTTAGATGACCTAGAGGAGGGAATCTTTGAGGAATCTAGGGGGAATCTAAAAGATTCATTAAGCCCCAGATTTTCATTTTCTTAGAATTCAGAAATTTGACAGTCAAGTTTACACTATTCAACGCCATGAATCTAACTGTGCAATCAGATTTTTCATTTGATCTTTTCATTTTCGGCCACTTTCAAAGTAAAGTGTAGGTGTGAGCATTCATGTGTGAGCAGCCATTTCCATGAGATTCGATGCCGCGAGATTGCTAGTACTACCAGCTTCAGCAGTTTTGACATCCTTTTCTTCAGATGGCCCCAGGATGTGAGGTATATGTAGTATGTTCATGTACTTCTTTTTGCTATGAGATGCATTGTGCTGCATAGATCCTTGTTTGATGTTTGATGTGGGATCTTGTTTTCTTACTTTTTTCATGATTCCTACTTGATGTGGTGTGAAATCATTTGTGGGATGTACTTGTTGTCATGATTCGTCATGTTTTATTTGAGATCCATTTGTCGTCATGTTGATGGGATACTCATGTTTTCGCCATGTATGTCTGAATTGAGATCCCTTTGATGCCATGTTGGTGGGATGCTCATTATTTTCATATGTGTAATCATGTCATACTGATAGGAGTCCTTTTTGGCTGAGAGTTCCTATAGCGGATCATCTCTTGGAGCCACTCCTACGTGAGGGAATTTCCTTGTATGATAGTGACGTCACCACCTATGTACATCATCACTCTTTCTAGCACTTAATGTAGTAGCCTACACCATCTTGACATCGGGGCCTGTAGACGTAGTCCCTCCTGGACGAACTCCGTTATCAACGTCTTGAGTCTTATGTTGCTGATGATTGCCATGTTCCTTCTTCTTTACAACATGCATATATGTTCAATTATGCTATTTTTAATGCAATTCTAATCACATCATGTGGGACCCCCTATATCGGTGAGACTGGTCACTCCATTAACCAAAGGATTAGTGAGCACGCAACGGACCTCAAGCATATGAGAACCAAGTCTTCTGCTTTAGCAGAGCATGTGGAGAAAACCAATCACCATGCCTACATCGAAGAAGCTAGTGTGATTGCTAGAGTGTCGCAATTCCATCACTGGAAATTTAGGGAAGCCCTTGAGATTGAAAAAAGGCCGAAAAATCTCAATAGAGAGGATGGCTGGAAGATCAGTAGTTGCTGGGTCCCAGCCCTCTCCTGCTAATCGTTTTCTCCTCTTTTTTCTTTTTTTTTTAATATTCAAGCTCTTTTGATTCTTAAATTAAAATTAATATTTTTATTTATTATTATTATTATTATTATTATTATTATTATTTATTTTTTATTTTTATTTATTTATTTTTATTCTTATTTTTTATTTATTATTATTATTATTATTATTTATTTATTTATTTTTTTCAAGCTCTTTGATTCTTAAATTAAAATTAATATTTTTATCTATTTATTTATTTATTTATTATTATTATTATTATTATTATTATTTTTTAAAAGCTCTTTAATTCTTAAATTAAATTTAATATTTTTATTTATTTATTTATGGTATTTTTATTTTATTTATTTATTTATTTTTAACTATTAAGTAATATTGTAATTCTCTAATATTTTTATCAGGACACTCTTTGACTATGAATATGAAACTTAGTTATTTATTTATTTGTCCTTTTACCTTATATTTTAAAATAGTATTAACTATTTATAGAATATTCTATTTTTAGCTTATACAACTAACTAATATTTATATAACCTTGTTGATTTATAATTAATTTATTTTAAGATTTAAATCTCCCTTTAACTAATATTTGATTTAAAATATAATTGACTTATATTTATTTAAATATAGTTAACTATTTTTAATTACTCGATTATTTATGAGTATAGTATATTAACTCACTTATTTTAATATATATTTATAAAATTGTCAATTTATGTTTAATCTAATAAGAAAATTAATAACCAAATTAACTGATTTGAATTAAAAATAAATAAATAAAATTTTGGTCTAACTAGCCGTTTCCTGGTCAAATCGAGCTGTCGTGATTCTAGCTGTTACTTGGATATTCTGCCCAATCTATTTATAATGCATTGCAAGATCTGCTCATTCAACTTGTCCTGACGATGAACCACACTGGTTGGTTCGAAATGCGTCGACAAAATTATCTCTATGTGATTTTCGCCGAAGATTCTTCTCAAAAAAGTAAAAGATCTTGGTTAAATCCGGGAGTTGAGCCAACTCGGATCATGTAGGAGTTTCACCTTCTCTTTGTGGTGGGGTTTATTTTCCTTCACTGATAAAATCTTCCCAATTTATTCCTTTCTTCTCCAGAGCTTCCATTACAATTAGATTTAGGAGGCCATGATTGGTAATGAAGTTGTCTAGTTGTGAGGCCACCTTTACTGAGGCAGCCATGTGTTTCAAATTTTCCAACAAAAAATGGGGAAGATTAACGAGTTGTCCATGTCAAATATGGCTCAACAACAAAAAATGATAGTTTAAAACTATTGTCGAGTGCCCCTCACATGTAATGCGCTTGAAAATGAACATGGCAACATTGTACCACAACTGAGGAAGGGAAAGGCGGTCAATTCCTCTTCCTTTCTTGACCAAATGTTCTTCTCCCTACAAGAATTCAGCTTTAAGGGATGGGTCATTAATTTTTCGGTTGAACCACCTCTTCCCTTCAGGTCAAAGTGTTGTTACTCTGACAATCTCTTCCTTCGTAATCTGCAGTCATAGGGTTGTGACCTCTGTTTGATTCCTATTTAGATTTCGAGCAAATTCCAAAGCAACACTGTCATCCAACCCTTTGAGTTGCTCAAAAAACTCAATCCACCCTGCTTCTCTGAAAATTTGATATGCTTCGTGGCATTTTTCTAAAGCCTCGATGGAATCCGATTCATACCTTACTGCTACTCCTCCCATCCTTCATTGTTACATACCCTTCACTAATTGATGCAATAGTCACTATGAAATTTCACCTGCTTTCCATCATAATTATGGAAAAAATTATGCAATGAGGGTGTACAGCTATGTCGGGGCAGATATCAGGGTGATAGGAAAGGATATCAGGTCAAAAAATTGTGAGATATGGGTTATCATTTCATCATTAGTTCAAAGGTGTGAAAATCTAACTTGGATACGGTACAAATAATGAGATGACCAATCATGAAAGGTGGTAATACTTAACAGGGATTGTCACTTCAAATCAGGTTATGTCATGAATCAAAAAATGATTCGTTCCCCCCCCCCCCCCAAACTTAAATGCAAAGGCCATCCTCGGCCATCAAAATGAAATGACGTATTAACTGCCATAATTTCTAAATAAAGAAAAAACAATATTCTTTTTTTTAAATGACTTACCAAAGGGTGATTGGATTGATACTGATAGCGAAGTGTTGGTGATGGTGATTATTGAAGCAGATAGCTACAACTAGTTCCATGCTATAGTCGTCTACATCGGATCGACTGCCACAAATGTAACAACAAAAAAATTTCTCCATGATGGTTGAATAAATTTGTAGCAGTACTTTATTACAACAATGTATACCTTTGAGGGCATTACAATTTGTGCCTACAAAAGAATTCTCAGAATAATACAATGAAATGAATAAAAATGGGATTGTAACAGCATGGCATCTATGACATATGTGTAACAACATACTGCCACATAATTTATTAATAGGAAAATGTGTATCAGCTACCACAAAGTGGTTTTCAGCTAGTACAACTATTTACCCATTCCCCACAAGAGGTTTTCACAAACAAATTTATTTATTTATTATATATTTTTTCTTTTTATTATTATTTGTTTTTGGTACTACCAACAAAATTTGGTTTTCAGTTGCTACACTTATTGGAATTTAATAATTTGACAACACATGAGAATTTTTGCCTTCCCTTATAACTTGAATATCAGATCCTGAGACAATGTTGATAAATGAACCCTTTGAGGTTAGTTTATGATATAATCGAAGATGATGTCCATTAGCAACCAATGGCACTTAGGCATTGTCTATGGTAATTAATCTTATGGTCCCATTGTCAAAGACTATATCTACCTCATAAGGATGTATAAATCTAGTGCAGAGCTTCCCCTTGAATTCTTTGAATCGTGAATCATACAGTAGAGCACAATCACCTTTCTGAAACACCTTTCTTATAAAATTGTCATGCCACTTAGCACTCTACCACTGGATGATGTCTATTTGTTGGATGGCAGTCAATCTCTTCTCATCTAGTTCATTTAACTGGTTCAACCAATGTTTCTGAGCCGTAGTCAAATCCAGGTTCACTTGCAATGTTGTTCTGAGTGTTTTTATTTCGAACTCAATGGGAAATAATGGGTTTTTACCATACCAATAATACCCTATTGAAATAAATTTATGCCCTGTCTTCTTGTCAACAAAGAATCCTCCTCAATATTCCTCATGGCAGGCTCTGGGGATGTCAAAAATATCATCCTCTCTCACACAACACCTGATTTGATGATATGTCCCTATGTAGTAGAGGTATCCTTCTACCTAAGAGTATCTTGCACTCTACTTAACAATCTTCCTCTTTCCTTTGAGGACAGATGTTGTGGAAATCTCCCTGCATCAAGGTAGTTAGTTATGTTTGCATACCACGGTGTGTGAGTTGAAATAGAAAAAAGATATTCATTTGGAAAAGAATCCTCAACGGGCATGCAATCACTATTAACAATTAGCCTAGAAATAAAATCAACCACTACATTATATTTTCTAGGTTTATCTAAGATTGTTATATCAAATTCTTGTAACAACATGTTTATTCATTAACAAATGAATGGAAAAGTGGTCAGTGTGCACAAATATTTGATAACACATATTGTAGTGCCTAAATTTATTAATGGCATGCATTACTGCAAGAAACTCTTTTTTTGTAATTGTATAGTTTAACTTTGCTGGAGACAGATTCTTGTTGATGTAGTAGATGGCACATGGCTTCTTGTCTTCTATTTGACCTAAAACAACTCCTACAGTAGTATCAGATGCATCTGTTGCTATTTGAAACGATAGATCCCAGTTCGATTCGCACAAAATAGGTGTTGCTGATACACACTGCTTTAACACTATAAAGGCATGTTCACATTTCCATGTCCAAACAAATTCCACATCTTTAGTAAGTAGAGAAAATAATGGGGATGCAATTTTTGAATTTTTTTCTATAAACCTCCTATAATATCTTGCATGTCCCAAAAAACTACGTACCTCCTTCTGTGTTTTGGGAGATGGAATTTTTAGAATTACTTCTATCTTAGCAAGGTCTACTTTTATTCCTATAGCAGAAATATAATGCCTAAGCACAATTCCTTCATTCATCATCATGTGACATTTTTAAGTGCTTAAAGAAAGATTAGTTTGCTCACATCACTCTAGCACTTTTTTGAGATTGGCTAATGTTGTTTCAAAAGTGTCACCATAAGGTGTAAAGTCATTCATGAATACTTCTAAATAGTCATTTAGAAAATCTGAAAATATCCCCAGCATTTCCCTCTAGAAGGTTTCTAGCACATTATAGAGTCCAAAAGGGAGAACCCTGTATCCAAAAGTCCCCTAAGGGAAAGAAAAGGTGTTTTTTTCATCATCCTCTGGGGCAATCTATGTCTGATTATAACCACTAAACCCATCTAGAAATGAAAATATTTTTTTTCCAAATAAGGTGTCAAGGACTTGATCTATAAATGGGAAAGGAAAATGGTCCTTTTGAGTGGCTTTGTTAAGTTATCTATAATCTACACAGACCCTCCATTTTCCATTCTTTTTAGGAACAATAACAAGTGGAGATACCCATTGGCTATCAGTGACGGGATAAATGAACTTGGCATTTAGAAGCTTTTGGAATTCTTCTTTTACTACTTCTTTATGTGCTAGGTTCATGCGTCACTGTGGCTGCCTAATTGGATTGAAGTCTCCTTTCAAGTAGATGTGTGGGTACATAGGCTGGGGGAATGCCTTTCATGTCTATGTAATACCATGCAAATGCCTTTTTATATCTCTGTAACAGTTGTAACAAAATCCTATTCTATTCGGAAGTTAGATCAGGATTAATATTTATATTTTTTCCCAACTCTATTTCAACTAAGTTTCTCTTTTGATTAGGAGCGATTTTCATATGTTCTAGAATCAAGTCTTCCATGGTATCTTCTACCCTTAAATCATCAACAGAAGTAACAACAAGGGAATTAATGATAAAGCCATTGATAATGTCATCCTCTGTTTCATTCTTAAAATACTGGGCTTTGCCAAGAGTGAGGAGTGGTTGGGAATGATCTGATTCAGGTTCAAATTAATTGCATAAGGGATTTTCCAAATCCTTACTTGGTTTTGTAGGAGGATAGAGGCTTAGGTTCTTTATGACTTGTCCATCTGAAATCGTCATGAAGCCCGACCTACAACCTATGAATGCATCCACAATATCCAACCAAGGCCTTCCTAATATCAGGGGATGTCCCCCTAGATTTGATTTGATTTGAAAAATAATAAAGTCTGTTGGGTACCTCCCATTGAAAAGTGTGCAACAAGAAATTCTAAATTTAGGAAGTGCTAAAAATAGAATTGCTAAAAATAACACTTCTAAAAATAGCAGTTTGGCCAATGAGCATTTTGGCCACCTTGGGTGAGAGGTGAAACTGCTAAAAATAGCATCTTCTAAAAATAGCATTTTGGGTCCCTTCCTATTTATAGCAGTCTATGATTTATCTATAGGAAGTAAATTCGAATTTGGTCTTACCAGCAGTTTGGAATATTAATTAATTAATTCTCCATGAGTTAATTAGTTAAGGAAAAGAAAACTTGAAGTCTTTGTGAGAACATGCAATTATTTCTCCACTAATTGGGGAATGTGTCCTTGATTTGTTTCGCTGATTGAGGAATTAAGGATGAGTTCTATATTGAGAGGATTAGTTGACTTAGTTTAACTTAGTCAAGTTCAATTAAATTAATTTAACAAGTTGTTAAATTAATGAGATATAGTTTGTTGATGCTTGCATGCATGTGACAACTATTATTTTCAGATAATTGTGTATTCACTCATGGATAACTAATGCATGTCAGTTCTGTCAGAGACCCAGTTGAGATTAGAGAAGGGACAGTGTACTATCAGTTGGATGAATATTTTTCCTATAAAGGAAGCTCATCCATGATTAGGATTTATCTCCTTCAGGTTTGTGCAGTTATTTTAGAGGTCATTGTTGTGTGTGAGGTGAGAATCACACAAGTTGCAGCTGGAGGACCCAGGAAAACTGTGCATAGAAATAGGAGGCTTGGAAGATAGAGGAGAAGGTTTGTGAGAAGCCTTTGACTGTCTATGAGCAGCAGAGGGATTGTACTGAGAGCTGGATAGCTTTTGAGCTAAGGCTTTATGCAATCCAGACTATATTTCTGCTTGTATGCTAATACAGAGATGGGGTTTTAGGCTAGTTCTTTCCCCTGGTTATATCTTCTATGTTATGTGTGTTTGATTTCTCCATATTAGTTATATGTGTTCTTATTGATATTGCTCAATTCGATTAAGCTTCCGCTAAATTGTTTGTAGAAGTAGATCAAGTGTTTTGCTTTAGTACATTGCATTACCAGGTGATCTATAGGTGGGAAATTTCTACATGGTATCAGAGCTAGCTGATTTTTAGAAAAAATCTACAAAATTCTACATGGTATCGGAGCACAGGTGATCAAGGAAGAACAATATACTGAGAGGAGATTTCAAAGTTTTGAGTTTTGGGCCAAGAGTTTGCAGAGAAGATCTGAAAATTTATGTACAAAATTTTCAGAAACAAATAGTAGATTTGGGTTCCTTGCGGAAAAATACCCAAATTCAAAAAAAAAATGGTTGAATTGGAGTTCGAATGAGGGAGATATTGCTGATTTAAAATCAGCTCTTTTTCCAGGAAATTTCATGACGGCGGGAAATATGAAACAGATTGGTGTGCTAGCCAAGAACCTGTATGCACTTGAGGTACAAGATGCATGCAAAGTCTTGAGGAGCAAAGCAAAGGTTAGATACTTGATGGTTGAGAAGGAGAATATATTACCTCTCAACATGCAGCGCCAAAAGAAGTCTCAGACTATTGTGGAGGAGCCACGATTGGTGAAGCAACTTCAGGAGGTTGTGGAGCAACCACAACTAGAGAATCTGAGTGAAGATCGAGTAGAGACATCTACTCATGCAGAGACCTCTAGTAGGGGGAAACTTCGAGCCAGGTGGGCAAAGGGATCACATGCAACCATACCTCCAGGTAGTTGGTGGGGTGATATAGAGTGATCGTCCCAAGGAGGAGGGGCAAGATCCTTGAGGTACTCAACCTCTTAGATGAGATCTTGCTATGGGAGCCCCGATGTGGAGTAGAAGGAATTGACTGATTGGGTAGAGACAGATGCGGATGGAGTGGCAGAGAGAGCTACAGTGCAAGGAATCCCAGGACAGCGCAAAGCATGCAGGCTGCAACAATGCGAGAGGCACAAGTGTGTTGCACAGTGCAAGGTAGCACAGAGAAGGGTGCAACGGTGCGAGATGCATGGAGATGTTGCAGTAGCACAGAGGTCAGAGAGGGAGCACTTGTCAGCAGTAGGTAAAGCTTCAGCATTAGAGTATGTTTCTAGCCCAATAGAGAAGTCAATTGGGAGTTTTTTTGTTCTGAGTGTTGCTGGAGCAACTGCACTTGGTAGATGTGTTGCATGCAGAACATTCCAGAGTTACAGGATCGGGTTCGAGAGGAAGCCTTTCTTGTTGAGAGGGAGTGTTGAAAAGTGTGCAACAAGAAATGCTAAATTTAGGAAGTGCTAAAAATAAAACTGCTAAAAATAGCACTTCTAAAAATAGTAGTTTGGCCAATGAGCATTTTGGCCACCTTGGGTGAGAGGTGAAACTGCTAAAAATAACATCTTCTAAAAATAACATTTCTGGGTCCCTTCCTATTTTTAGCAGTCCCTGGTCTAACTATAGGAAGTAAAATTTGAATTTGGTCTTACCAGTAGTTTGGAATATTAATTAATTAATTCTCCATGAGTTAATTAGTTAAGGAAAAGCAAACTTGAAGTCTTTGTGAGAACATGCAATTATTTCTCCACTAATTGGGGAATGTGTCCTTGATTTGCTCCACTGATTGAGGAATTAAGGATGAGTTCTATATTGAGAGGATCAGTTGACTTAGTTTAACTTAGTCAAGTTCAGTTAAATTAATTTAACAAGTTGTTAAATTAATGAGATATAGTTTGTTGATGCTTGCATGCATGTGACAACTATTATTTTCAGATAACTGTGTATTCACTCATGGATAACTGATGCATGTCAGTTCTGTCAGAGACCCAATTGAGATCAGAGAAGGGACAGTGTACTATCAATTGGATGAATATTTTTCCTATAAAGGAAGCTCATCCATGATGAGGATTTATCTCCTTCAGGTTTGTGTAGTTATTTCAGAGGTTAGTGTTGTGTGTGAGGTGAGAATCACATAGGTTGCAGCTGGAGGACCCAAGAAAAATGTGCATAGAATAGGAGGCTTGGAAGGCAGAGGACAAGGTTTGTGAGAAGCCTTTGACTTTCTATGAGTAGCAAAGGGATTGTACTGAGAGTTGGATAGCTTCCGAGCTAAGGCTTTGTGTAATCCGGACTATATTTCTGCTTGTATGCTAATACAGAGATGGGATTTTAGGCTAGTGCTTTCCCTTGGTTATATCTTTTGTGTTATGTGTGTTTGATTTCTCCATATTAGTTATATGTGTTCTTATTGATCTTGCTCAATTCGATTAAGATTCCGCTAAATTGTTTGTAGAAGTAGATCAAATGTTTTGCTTTAGTACATTACATTACCAGGTGATCTATAGGTGGGAAATTTCTACATGTTATCAAAGCTAGTTGATTTGTAGAAAAATTCTACAAAATTCTACACCTCCAAGAACCTACTGTGATGACTACATCCTCTACCACTCCTTCAGGTTTAACACGTGACCTATCTGCTAGTTCTAACACAGTAGTTGTTTGTCTCAGCCTGTGTAGTCCTAAAGTGGTAAATATTTCCTTAGTCATTACATTGATCATTGCCCTTAAATACATTAATTTGTTCAGGATGGGCTTCTCATCAATATAAACAATTATTGTAGGATTCCCCAAGTCATTATATTTAGCTAAGAGAGGCTGACTAGTCATTAGTTCCGACAATTTTCCCATCACATGGATGGTAACTGGATATTTGGGATTCCTTCCAGGTTTCTTAACACATAGATCTCTTACTATTTTTGCATATATGGGTACATACTTACTAGATTGCAGCAAGGGAACCCTTATGTGCATATTTTTTAACTCCTTGACGAAATCAGATTTGGGTTGTGGAATCATCCTAGTTTTAGAAAATCTTTGTAGATATGGAGGGTCCTTAGTCACTATAGAATTTGGTTAGTTGTAACATATGTGTCAACATTATTGGAATCAATTGTTACAGGTTTAGCAGTTTCGTCAAAATACACAAGATGATCCCTAGGTGATTCACATTCCTCTTCAGTAATGACATGGGAGGTTTTGGAGTTTACTACTTTTCCTAATCAGAGGTGGATCTCATTGCATTCAACACGGGTAATGTAGTAAGTCTGAAAGAAGTGGGGGCTTCCATATTCTGAGATGCCTTATTATTTTGGTTAGGGTTAGACTGTAGGGGTAATCAGGGATGTATGGGAGGAGTAGTATCATATGATTAGAGAGGTGGAAGTTGCAATTGCTGATGCACTGGTAACAAAGGAGGGCCTAAATATTTTCCCCTCCAATTCTGAGGCCAAGAGTATGAATGAGATGGAGGATACTAAAAAGGTGGAGAAGGATACCATTGGTTCCATGGTGAAGGAAATTGAACTGGAGAGGGAGTGGGATACAGCCATGGAAATTGTTGAGTATTATTTACATTATTCCACAGATTGAAAGAAAAATATTGAGACATACCTAGCGGTCATGGTTTCCAAGGCTTCCTATACCTAATAAAGTAAGAAGATTGAGCCTCCTTGCCTTATTGGGAGCTCTAGACAGTAGCCTGTAGAATTCTCTAGGTCACAAATATTGCACAAGTTAATGATGTTGCTTTGGGAAGTTTTAGTGTCTACGGATAAACGCTTAAACCCTTAGACTAGTAGCTAAGCCTAGAACAATAGTGCAAAGCATTCTCGACTTTTTCTATGACCAATAGATTAAATAAGAGGTAAAGAAGCCTACATGAAGCTTTCGCTTACTCCTTATCTCCCTTGACCAATTCTGTCTCTCCTTTCCGTACATAATCTGCTTGAAGAGTACCTGCACATAGATAGAAGACAAAAACCGATCAAAGCATATGATAATGATCTGTTGATTAAACATAGCATGGAATCAAGTACATAGTACACATATGAAAGAATCAATGAATAACACAAGCATATGGAAAAAGCTTTGAACACTTTATTAGTAAAAGGAAGAGTTACAACCCAATTTGCTTGATTCAACATCACTCTTCCAGTTCAATCCCATCCTCTCCTCATAACAAGCAAGACATTTTGACATCATTACAATACTTGAAATCAACTCAAGTCTCATACTAATAGCATCTCCCTATAATTCAATGATTTCTAGCCCTTGATCACTTATATGAGTGGTCTTTTTATAGGTGAATGAAGGAATTTATGCCATAAATGGTGATAATGAATGCCCTCCCAAACTTAGGATTTAGTTCCATGGAGGAAGGGATAAAGGGATTAATGTTCCTTAACTCCCTACCTCACCCAAATTCAAGCTCAAAGGAGTAGATAAACTTGGGAAACTTCTAGATGCATCCAATGGATAAGAATATTCCCAAACCCCAATGAAATTTCGCTCAAATTCGCCCAATGAAGGCCAAAGAGGGCTCAAGTGCGCTGCATAGAACCCTAACAGTGTACTGGACTGCACTGCAGCGTACCCTAATGAAGGCCTGCTTGCGCTGATATTCTTAGAGGCAGTTTTTGGATGATTTTAGTCATGGAACTTCTTGAGAAGCTAAGCATTCTGATGGTTGAATTCTTTAGGGCATGTAACAACTGAATTAGGATTTGATGGGCCCTAATAGTACTGATCTGTAAGTTAGGGTTGATGTGCCCAAATGGATCTGTAATAGTTGCTCCATAAAGCATGAAGTCGTAAATATGTATGTTGAGTGAAATGCTTTATCATGTGGAGAGGAGGTTTCGAAGCAGAAGGTGACTTGCATCAATTACAATACATATATCATGATAATTTGATTTTTTCTCATGAACTCGTTGAGGGAAGGCATACTCATGCTCAGCTTATAAACTTTCATTACATGTACAAATATAGTCGTCTACAGATATAGACCCATGAATGGATGACCATGAATGTAAGGCCATTGTACATTTGATCTAGTACTCCTAAAAATATCATAGCCCAGATGGATGAAACTAGATCCGGGGTCTTCAATCTCCTTCAATCTTTCACTCAAGTACAAGTCTAACCATGTGAATAGATGATCTGAAGTTGAACATGGGAAGAAATCGTCTGATTACCAGCCAATGATGTAAGCTGTTAACAGACGCGAGATGAATCACCGATAATGATAATGACCCTCAGGGTACTACAGTACATTTCACATGGTGTGAAGAAATAATTTGATGTCGAACACCATACAAAGTCTTTCGGTTGAAGGCCAGTGATGTCAACCTATCACCGGAAGCGAGAAACCTACCATTGATGTATGCAAGCCTCAAGGTACTGAAGGGGTGTTTCTAAGTCAACTTCTTGGATGATGTGCTGATGTCGACAAGAAGCGACTCATTGTAGGAGGGCCTTGATGTATCCCACATCAATGACACGAAACGAGGTAAATGATTTTGGAGATGAAAAATCGACTGACGACAGAAGGTTCAGGAATGGCGGTCATGAAAATGAAGGTTTACAGTATTGCAAAGGATGAAGTTTGAACTGAATGACTTCTCTTGAACATGTCGGTGACACTAAAATGAATTGGTAGCATTGACCCAAAACAAAGTAATGGATGGTATGATAGACCAACAGTGTGATAACCATCAAGCTGAATGACCCAACCCACATAGTCATGGTGATGAGGTGAAAGTGTCATGTTCAAGAGCGACTTGCTACCATAAAGTGTTTTCCCCTTTTTCCAATTTTCCCCAGTCATTGCTGACTAGTACCTCTTTATTTTTATCAAGCTTGAGGAGGATAACATATGCTTGTTGTATAATTTCACCCTTCAGGTGAATCCATCGCTATTTGATGCTTTAACGAGTCTAGCGAAGGTGAAACTCAGTTTTGTCTAGATGGACAAGTTTGTCGCTATTTGATATTTTTAACGAGTTTAATGACAAAGATAACTCGGTCATTTTCATGTTTAGATAGTTTGAAAAGGGACGAAAAGAAAACTCCACAAGTTCTTGTTCGTAAATTAATCTCTCAAGTCCAAAAAATCATAAAATAATGCAAGAGAGATATCATTTCCAATCCGTTAATGAGCTGGAAAGGACAAGTGCTCAACAATATTTTCATGTTTAGAGAGTCTAAAAAGAGATTAAAGAGGACTCCATTTTGAGGAAAGAGTGGTGTCTAGGGTAGCAACTAGTTTTGGTGATGTTGTAACTTGTCAAAACATGTTCAGTTATGTGAAGAGGCTGGCTAATAAGACCACTCATTGCAACTATTCCTCAAAAAGGGTAAAAAAACCAAGTGAAGATGTATGATCGAACAAAGGGATGGTGACGATGGGATGAAAACAACCAAGGCTCATCTGATGAAAAGGCTGATAGAATGGAAATCACAAGGGTTAAAATGGCAATGGGTTCATTTTTACACAAGATTGAACCATAGGGAACTATGCTTGGATTCAGTTTCATGTTTACATAAGCTTGAAACGAAAAACTATGCTTGGATTCAATTTTATTTTTACACAAGCTTAAAATGAAAAACTATGCTTGAGATTAGTTTACATGCACCCAACATGATGAAAGGGAGAGTCTTCTGTAATCATATGGAAGTCGCTGTGGTGAAGCAAGATGGTTATCCAACACCTTTTTGGCTTCGTCCAGATAGGGACAAAGGTGAATTGGGTGATTCCCCTCACATAACCTACAAGGAAACTTAACTTTACCATTAGGTGCATGACCACCAAGCTTCATTACATTCACCTAAGTATACTATTCATGGCTATCAGGTGGATGGAATGAAGGTTCTTTTACGAGATCAAGTGAAATACTCGACTGGGATTTTACAAGATCGAATCAAAGACTCGACTTGGAACTTTGCTTCAGGGGACCTTGTTTCATTTTTTAATGATCTTGAAACAAGACATGGAACTCTACACAGGGACCTGTTTCATTTTTTAACAAGGTTGACACAGTAAAAGAACTATCCTCATATTCCTTGTTTCATTTTTTAATGAGGTTAACATAAGACCAAGAACTATCCTCATATTATTTGTTTCATTTTTTAATGAGGTTGACACAAAACAAGGAACACTCCTCATGGACCCTTGTTTCATTTTTTAATGAGGTTGACACAAGACAAGGAACTATCCTCATGGGAGTTGTTTCATTTTTTAATGAGGTTGACACAGTAAAAGAACTATCCTCATATCCTTGGTTTCATTTTTTAACAAGGTTGACACAAGACAAGGAACTATCCTCATACCCTTTGTTTCATTTTTTAACGAGGTTGACACAAGAAAAGGAACTATCCTCATGGGAGTTGTTTCATTTTTTAATGAGGTTGACACAGTAAAAGAACTATCCTCATAGACCCTTGTTTAATTTTTTAACGAGGTTGACACAAGACCAGGAACTATCCTCATATTCCTTCGATCACAACTCATAAGAGGTCATGCAGGAGAGATCTGGTTCTAATGCCCCCAATACATGATGCACAACATCACTGAATTGATCGTTAGTTGATGTAGGTATGGAACAGGTTGCCACATAATTAACCCATGGTGGGGATGATACCATTGGTACAAAAGGACCATTTAGGGAAGATGGTTGACTAGAAGCCATATTTGGACCAGGAAATGAAAGCTGGTCAACGGTGACAATTCTGCCTTCATGCGGGAAATAAATCACTCCGAAAGAGTGTTGAAACAATAGATCCCATGCCATAAACATAGTTGCCTCCAAGAAGTAAATTATAATCTAAAGGGCCTAGGACTACCATCATGTTCAAATAAATGATTTTTCCTCCCAAAGTAATAGGTAACTGGGGGAGGATCCCTAATGGTTGACTGGTTCTTCTGTTAAAAGCCAATAGATTTTGGGTAGTTGGCACAAGCGGTGGTGAACCGAGCGCTTGCCAAGCAGTTGAGGAAAGGATGCTCACTGATTGGTGGACTCCCGATTTTTCGCCATATGTTTCAACCTAAGATCAACTAAGGAGTGAGTGTGGAAGATGTTATCCATGGTCAGTTAATTTTATTTTAATCAAAGTAACATAACAAAACAAAAGAGGGATAATCTAGGCAAAAGTTTTACCAAGCAACTGTGAACTGCAGAATACCTCCTGGTGAACTAAGAAGTACGGGCAGGAAATCTCCCCAAATGTTGTGTTCGGTGTATCACAATGTACAAGGCAACTGACTCAGTTACTTAAGGATGGATAAAAACCTAGAGTTGTCCTCCCATATATACCTGAAGGTACGTGGAGGCCCAGTTCGTTTAAGCGTTGTCTAATGCAAAACTACACAGTGAGAGCATTCCCATATACTTTACGTACTGTAACACCACCCTATATAACCGAAGGTACATGGATGAGCTACGATATACTCACATTCGTGGAATGAGGTATCACACTTGGGATGTATTGTAGACAAGTTGGTGACAATTGCTTTGTTTTACGATGCTAGAACACGTCTCTAGCCTAGACCTCTAAATGCTTTTCGTTAGGTGACAATGCTCCATTAGGTAAATTCAAATAAATTTTAAGTTGATCTTCTTTAGAATTTTCCTTTCAAGGTTCACCACGTGATGTATGCTTGAAATTCCTAAAATGAAACTAATATGATAAGCATTCTTTCCATTCAAATTGACAATGAAAATCCTTAGCTAGTAGGGATAGAGCATTCAGATTTTTGACAAAGAGCAAAGAGCACATCTAATGCAATTTCCCTAGCTATTCCTTTCAAGCATTCAAAAACTACAATATGAACGATGGAAAATACATGTATTTCTTTTCGATTTCCCTTAATGTGAATGAACAAAAAGGAAAATTAATGCCCAATCAATCAATAAACTCTTTTCATAAAATGACGATTTTGCGACAATTTCTTTTCGAGGAAAGGAAGACTTTATGACACTTTCGTTTTCAAAGAAATGAGGAATTATGACACTTTCAACGAAAATACTAATCATATGCACACATCAATCAATCGATCTTTCATGAATGAAGACTTTACGACAATTCAATTTTCGAAGGAAAAGACAATTTTACAACACTTTCTTTCGACAAAGATCAATCGACCAAAACACTAACTTTTGACTATAGATTGAAAATGAAAAAGTAAATACATAAGAAACATTTATCAATCCTAGTCTAAGTAGGGCCAACTAAGGAGATGAAAACCTATTTTCTGAGACATGACATCCATTTACAATCAGCAAACAAGCAATCAGAAGAATTTTGGCAAAAAATTTAATTCCAAGGGTGGGAATCTGACCCTAGGAAGATCAGCACAGGCCAAAGAGGGAGTAACTGCACTGTAGTGCATTGTCTCTAACTAGAGGGTGCATTACAGCGCACTGTCTCTAAGGCTAGCCTGCGCTGATTCCTGTGAGGCCACTCAAGAGTCATCTAACCTCAAATTTTGACCAAAATTCAATGCAAAAGGCTGAATTACAACAAGTAAAGTATGTCAAGGTGTCTAAGGAGGTGGATTAGCTACTAGGATGGATAATCGATCCCTAGTGGAGTCGCCAATTTGTTTTGGGAAGTTTTAGTGTCTACGGATAAATGCTTAAACCCCTAGACTAGTAGCTAAGTCTAGAACAACAGTGCAAAGCATTCTCTACTTTTTCTATGACCAATAGATTAAATAAGAGGTAAAGAAGCCTACCTGAAGATTTTGCTTACTCCTTATCTCCCTTGACCAATTCTATCGCTCCTTTCCATACTTAATCTGCTTGAAGAGTACCTGCACACAGACAGAAGACAAAAACCGATCAAAGCATATGATAATGATCTATTGATTAAACATAGCATGGAATCAAGTACATAGTACACATATGAAAGCATCAATGAATAACACAAGCATATGGAAAAATCTTTGAACACTTTATTAGTAAAAGGAAGAGTTACAACCCAATTTGATTGATTCAACATCACTCCTCCAGTTCAATCCCATCCTCTCATCATAGCAAGCAAGACATTTTGACATCATTACAATACATGAAATCAACTCAGGTCTCATACTAACAGCATCTCCCTATAATTCAATGATTTCTAGCCCCTAATCACTTAGATGAGTGGTCTTTTTATAGGTGAATGAATGAAGTTATGCCATAAATGGTGATAATGAATGCCCTCCCAAACGTAGGATTTAGTTCCATGGAGGAAGGATAAAGGGATTGATGTTCCTTAACTCCCTACCTCATCCAAATTTGAGCTCAAAGGAGTAGATAAACTTGGGAAACTTCTAGATGCATCCAATGGATAAGAATATTCATAGACCCAAATGCAATTTCGCTCAAATTCGCCCAGCGCAGGCCAAAGAGGGCTCAAGTGTGCTGCATAACACCCTAGCAATGTACTGGACTACATTGCAGCGCACCCTAATGAAGGCCTGCCTACGCTAATCTTCTTAAAGGTAGTTTTTGGATGATTTCAGTCATGGAACTTCTTGGGAAGCTAAGCATTTTGATGGTTGACTTCTTTAGGGCATGTAACAATTGAATTAGGGTTTGATGGGTCCTAATAGTACTAATATGTAAGTCAGGGTTGATGTGCCCAAATGGATTTGTAACAAATGTTGACTCTACATTCCTTTAGGGAATGTTTATCTTTACATTTTGGGAATAACACGACAAAGGCCTTATGAGCTTCATCCTGTGTCTTTTTCACTTGTGTTTTCGTCAATTGGGAAGATAAAGTATTGAGAAGATCGGTCTTGAGATTCTCAAATAGGTTTCCAATCTCAGCTCTGGTCACACCTCCATTTGTGGATTTTTGTATTTCAACATAGGCATCCTGTGCCATGCTTCTCTCTTGTGACAATCCTTGCAAACACCTTAAGAAATTTTTTAATATATCAATGTATGGCTCCTGAGATATATCTCCTTTTACTCATAGGGTTCAACATGTCAAGGCAGTCATCTCTCATTCCTCGAATCAATATTATTTTCAAAATATCTGAATCCCGAATTTCTATGTTAGGACCTTTGTAGATTATAATAGAACCGTTCCATGTAATCTTCCAAGTTATATTCATACATTTGTGTCATTCTAAATATCAAATCTCTTAAATCTCTGGTTCGACAATAGTCCTGGTCTTTTTACATAAACGTAGTCTTCATATCTTCCCATGTTTGGATAGTGGCAGAACCTAGTCCCACAAACCATCTTAATATTGCTCCTTTCAGAGTAGTAGGAAATAGTTTTAGCTTTTGAGCATCTGAAGTGTAGTCATAACTCCTGCACAGAACATCAAACTCAAACATAAAAGTATCAGGATCCTCTACAGTCAATCCCTGGAAAGATGGAAGGTTGATAGAGGGATATTTTTCATGGGGGCTTCTCCCCTTATAACACTTATTGGAAATTCAAAAGTGGTAATAGTCACATCTGTCCAATTATTGTTGTTGTTATCCCCCATTGGAAATTCTCCTGATTCTTGTTCTAGTAAGTATCCTTCTAAATATTTTTCGGATGAATGTTCTGTAGATAGGGATTCTTGTGATAATTTCTCGGATTATTCTAGGGATAGCTGTTTTACTGCATTTCCTGAGTCTGGGTATTGGAAAGTGAAAGAATTTTCTTCCGATTCTAGTCCTTGATATTTCCCACTGGTTTCGCCTTGTCCTTTAATCCAAAATCTAGCCACAAGTTTCTCTATTGTTCCTAAGTTGATTTTACAGATTTGGAAGTTTGTATGCTAGTTTGAGGAAAATGGGGTCCTAAAACTAAGGAACTAGATAATCCTGATTTTAATGTAGAAGCAACAACTTTATGTGGGTCTATTTTTCTCATGCCCATATGTGGAGTTTACTGCTCTCTTTATGCCTCTAATATAAATTCTTTGATAAATGTTACTCTCCGTTGATTAATATTTTTCTTGTTCTTTTTTTGACCCCTTTTGCCGATACGTTTATTAGGGTTCCTACATTTTCTTCTTATTCACTCATACATTCTACACATGGACCCAATGTGTAATTATTTTCACACCCTAAGTGTCCTAATTATTACAGTGGTGAGCCCGCTCAGGTATGTTAGAGCGATGCGTAGGTTCTTACCTCTCGTCTTACTGCCCAAAGCTTGTAAAATTAGAGACGCTCTATCAAAAGTAAATTCAAAAGAAAGCGTTGGCTGACTGTATCGTTGACAACCTTCCATGACAATGGTGCCAAAATGTTTGTGAGGTTTTATCACTCCTAAAGTAACTAAACCAAAATCATTAATTATCAACTAGGGTAGGACTTTTTATTTCAAATATGTCTGCATTATTTGTGCCGATACACGTAAGAACCATGTAAAAAAAAAATATCTCACTGAACACACTTGTAGAAATTAAAGCAATCTTGTAGAATGGAACTACATGCTTGTAGGAATTAGAAGGCACACTACATGAATGAAACACAATCAGTAAGGAAAGAATCCACACTTCATAATAACTTCTGAATAAAGATAGGTGTTCCATACACAATCAGCTAAAGATGTAACAACAATTGAATAACATAGAATTGATTAACCTATTTAACAACACACAATAGTTCTGAAAGAAGAAGTGTATCTATCTCACAATAAAATGTGTGCAACAATGATAATAAATCGACACTAACATATGAAAAAAAAAACTTATCTACACTGTGATCCCTACTAAAGAGGAGGGCCCTTCCTCCCTAGTAAGGTGCGGGACTAAAATAAAAACTACTTAAGGATTCAACACATAGTTTGCAATAACATCACCGTATATATGTTTGTATTAAAATAGTTGAAAAGTACAAGATTAGAATGTCGATATTATCTCTGTTGTCCATTGTCATCCCCTTCTCATGAGACTAAGTTATTTTATAAAGTCTTTACAAAGCACAAAAATTAGGGAAATGAATCAATCACGAGAACCTTGTGATTCTCGTGCTGATTAAGCTAACATAAATAATAAAAAAGATATAAATTGTTACAAACTGCTTTTAATAAATATTTGTTATGGTTACACCACTCTTTTTTAGATGCAATTTTAACTACTCATATCTTCTTAACTGTCTATATGTAATTACTTCATGTGGCCTTTGACAATTATCGTTGAAAATAGCGGCTACAATCTTGAAAATTCGCAATGTAATAGCAGCTTTGTGGTGTAACAACAAGAAATGGAAGACCCACGGTGTAAAAATAGGTAACAACAACTCACACTGTGTAAAAACAAGTAATAGAAACAACTGTTCACCCATGGATATCAGTAGTTATGGAAACACCTAAAGAAAAACATTCAAAATAACTCTTCCAAAGATACCCTGGTTAGTCATCCCAAAGAAAGAATTTTTTCGTTCAATATACGCTTCTCCTGCCTATAGTCTAGTGGCTTGGATCTGCAGCTCACGCAGACCTGTCTGAATGGAAATTAATGCATGCTTCTACTTTTGCTCAAACTACTACAGCAGTTCCGCTGTCATGTCCCTTACCATGTCCCCAATGTCATCCGAGTCACCCTCTATCAAGGTGATTGGGTCTAGTGATGACTTAGTGGCCTTGGTATTTTTGCACGGCCCTTCCTTCCCCTCCTCCCTATTCCTCTTTACCCATAAGGGAGTGCTTTCCAGATCTCCACCACGCTATTCTGATTGCTCCTCTTTCTCTTTCTGTGGTGAAGGAGATTTATGACTTCTGTCAGAGTCACGCTCTCCCTCTTGTTCCTTCATGATGCGCTCCACTTCTGCTTGGGCCTTGTCCTCAGTCTCCTTCTTCCGCTTTTCAGCCAACTGCTAAACCTTCAACTGGGCCACTTCCTTTTTCTGCTTTTCTGCGAACTTACTAGACCCGACGAACAAATCGGATGTTGTGCACCAATCTTCTTGCCAACACTCAACGACCACTGCAATGGTTGTTCTGGGTCCTTTTGCGCTCGGATGGAGATACAGTGGAAGTCCTCTTTGAACTCTACGTACCCAGACAACTGCGCGTAGACGGTTGGTGACAACTGTGGCTTTCAGTCGATGGCCATATTAATTCTCATCTCCATCAATACCTAAAACACCTTGCTCTCCGGGACCCTCTCAGCATCCTTTGTGGCCCATAGCAAAGCAAACTTTGTTTCTTCTGTCAAATCTGACGTGATCATAGGAAATTGGCTATCCTTAGGCAACTCCTATGCAACCAGCACAATTGAAAGTAAGAGCCACGAGTAGTGAAACGTCTTACTGTGGTCATGTGCTTCTTTGTAGTTCAGAAGGAACTCGCTGCACAGGTAGTGCGCCCAGTTGAACTATACACCCTCCGCGCACTGGGTTGCTAGTGAAACCATTGGTGCCGGCACCTCATCTGTGTGACACTTCCTTATTACCTTTCTAGCCAAAATCTTGGTGTCCACCTTCATCGCAGGGTCTGTAATGATCGAAATTGAATACCCATGTGGCTTCTTGACAAGCTTAAATTTGTCCTTCATCCTTTTGGTGAGGTCGCGCTCGCTCATATTTCCGCCAAATGCCTTGGCTAGATTCAGCCCTGAATGTGGTAGTAAGGTGATCCTGTGGATCAGAATGTCAATTATAGGGATCAGCCCTTCCAACCACATGCACCCATCATGCACCATGCACAACAACTTTTTGATAACAATCAAATTTATGGGAGCGCAGTGGTAATGTGATACCCATAGCAGATTCAACAATCCTGCCTTTTCCACCCCATGAATCCACTTCACCGGCTCTAGCATGGTGACACTAGACTCCTTGTAGAATACTCGCTTCACGAAGGTATCGGTAGCCAGGTGGGGGAACTGCTCAGTGTCCCCCAAGTTCCAATCTTCAAGCTTCAGATGTGGGACGCGCGCCAAGTGCTGACATTCAAACGTGATATTTTCTGGTAGCAGGGGTGTATGAACAAGAAACTTTCTCTCATTTGGGTGCTTTGGGAGCTTCACCTTGCCCTAGCGCAGAGGGACATATTCTAGCAGCTTCAAAATAGGGTCTACCCCCTCAATATCAATGTCCTCTGCACCCTCGTCAGCCTCTAGATCTACCACTTTTCCTTTCTCCTGTGCAGTTGGATTTTCTTTTCTCTGATGTTTTCTTGGTGACTCGTGCACCAACAATGTCTTCTTCTGTTTATCTTTCTTCGACTTAGGGACGTCGCTTATCGGTGTAGTCTTCGGCCTAGGCGACCTCGCCGACTTTGGCACTGCTGTGAGAACCTATACTTATGACCTTCAGTGGCAGCTCCCTCAAAGGCAATAGACCCTCCAGCACTTGCAGTTTCCACGGGTGCAGAAATGAAGTTGTTAATGAGCTGCTGGGTTTCCTCAAGTAACCTGTGAAACATAGAACTAGCCACCAAGTCCTCAAGGAACGCACAGTTCGTGCACACCAGATAACACGACACATAAACACTCAGAATGAAAATTGTCTCTCGTTGGATGACCATCTGTAATTTATAAGTAAATTCGAATTAAAATTCGATTGTTCTCCCAAAAATCCACTCATAAATGCTAGATTGGCAGTAGATTTTCAAATATCTCACTCTTAAATTCAGCCTTAAATGCCCCCCCCCCGCTCCTCTTAGCCATTTTCTCACTGTCAAATCATGAACAATGATGATAACGGTCACTTTCTAGCTACGCTGCACGGTCTCTTGTCCTATAGTGCAACTTGTTTCGCACACCTACTGAAACTGTGACACCCATATATCCCATGTAGGCTCTTCATCATCTAGCTCTACAACCCAGGCAATGCAGTTTATAGTCCCGCGCCTCCTTGCAGCTCCCTAGAGTGCTAACACTGTGTTACTGTCATATAGTCATCTAGACGGATCCCCAATGTGTGGCTTCAATCGGTTGCCATTTACCTTCTCGGGAAATGGATCTCCATTCAATTTCACAAGCTGAACTGCTCCACCATCTATAATCTCCTTGATCACATATGGCCCTAGCCAATGCATTTGAAATTTTCCTGGAAATTTATCAAACTTGTTGTCATATAATAAAACTAAATCATTTAACTAGAAGGTGCACAGTTTGATGTGTCGATCGTGCCATGACTTTTCGCGCTCCTTCTGAACTTGTTCATGGAATCCAACCAAGAATCTATCTTCTTCCAGCTCTATCACCTGCGCGAGCCTCTCTTCTAAGGCTCCATGATCCGCCATACCTATTAATGTCGTTATCTGTAGACTAGGCACAATATACTCCATCGACATCATAGCTTCTACGCCATAGACCAGTCGAAAAGGTGTCTGTCCAGTCAACTTCTTACAAGTAGTTTTGTAAGCCCATAACACCATTGGTAAGCGAACGTCCCAATCATTCCTATGTGCATTGCAAACATTTGTTAGCGCATTTTCGAATATCTTATTAAATGCTTCCACCATCCCATTATCCTGAGGGTGATACAACATGCTCTTCTGATGATAAACTTGGAACTCTTTCGTCAGTGCGCTAATCGTTTCATTAAGGAAGTGCATATCGCGATTGCTCATCAAAATATTCAGGCAACCAAACTTGGTTAGCACATATTCAAACAAGAAATTTTTCGTTGCTGCCCCTGTACAATCCTTTATAGGCTGCGCCTCCACCCATCTGGTCAAATACTCAATCGTGGTGATGATATACCGCACACCCATCTTCTTTCCTAGAGGCTGAATTGGTCCTACAAAATCCATTGCCCATTTTTCAAATGGCTGTAATGATACTTGGGGATTCAGAGGCAGCTCATCCCTCTGCGATGGCCTATCCTTCCTATGACATGCATCACATGCCATACAATAAGCTTTGGAATCCTTATGCAGTGTTGACCACCACTACCCAACGCGTAAAATCTTTTGCGTTGTTTCTTTTCCTGCATAATGTCCTCTTGCAACCCCTCCATGAGCTTCAATTAGGATGCTACTTCATTCAAACTTAGGCACATAACATCACAATATCTCATCTGCTCCCATCTTATACAAGTGACCTGTAATAAGAGAAAAATATGCCGTGTGTACCACCAATTCCTTCTTTTGTTGGCTTGTGTACCCTTCTAGAGCCATTCCTGTAGTCAGAAAATGTATGATGTCTACAAAATGATTGTCTACTATGTGCAACGCAAAGAGATGCACGTCAAGTAGCCCCTACTCTAAATTGGTAGGCTCCTCCCCTATCTCAATGCATGATAGATGATCTGGTCCTACATTCAATTGTCTTGGCTTCACAATGAATTTGAAATCATACTCCTGAAACAACAACATCCATCTACATATTCCCCCCCCAACACAAGCTTGTTGACTAGGTACTTTAATGTAGAATGGTTTGTGTACATCTTAAAGTGTCAGCCTAGAAAGTAATGCCTGAAATTCTAGAGCACGTACACCATAGCCAACCCTTTGTGCTTTATCATCAAATAATTCTTCTTAGCCATAGATAACTTCCTGCTTGCAAACATGATAGGGTGATCCAACTCTCCCTCACTGGCCTGTGTCAGTGCTACTCCCACTGCAATACATGACGCATCCACATGCACATGAAATTCCTTCTTCCAATTTAGGAAGACTAGGATCAGCGTGGTGACCATCTTCTCCTTTAACACATCCAGGCTCTGTTAACATTCTTCATTTCAACGGAATGTAGCATCCTTCTTTAACAGTTTTTCCATCGGCACAATAATCCGGGCATAACTCTTGATGAACTTTTGGTAATAACCATTACGCCCCAGTGTTGCGCGAAGCTGTTTGACACTTATTGGAGCCTCCAAATTGATGATAACTATGATCTTAGTAGGGTCTACCATTAATCCTTGTCTGCATACCACATGACCTAGCAAGATTCCGAAGGGAACATAGAACAAACATTTTTTCAAATTTAGCATGATCTAATACCTCCGGCATGTATCCAGCATCAAGAGTAGACTAGCTACATAGCGCTTCATGAGCCCAAACACTGTCCAATCATCAAAGTATACCTCCAAAAAAGTGTGAATGAAGTCCTTGAATGCCGCGCTGACTACACGCGAAAAGATCGTCGGCGCGTTCTTCAGTCCAAAAGGCATTACGGTATACTGAAAGCATCACCATTCAGTCATGAAGGTCATCTTACTCTTATCTTCTGGTGCAATCTTGATCTGATGGTACCTAGAGAACCCATTACTGAATGAATATACTTCCTTCTCGCCAACATTATCCAACACTTCATTAGTGAATGGAGTTGGAAAAGGATCATGTACGCAAGCATCCTGAGATCTACGTATATCCTTATTTCATCCTTATACTTCTTTTCCTGAACTACCATAGGACTAACCCAATCAGATTCCTTCACTGGTTCAATGATTCCCGTTGCCAACATTTTATCCAACTCCAAACAGACTCTTTCCTTATATTTAGGATTAAGGCAATATGGCCTCTACTTCACAGGCTTCGCATCTAGTTTCAACGTTATCTTCATTACTCCTAAATCGCATATTATCCCTTTTAGTTCTAAAAAATTTGTAGGGAACAAATCCTGGTATTCACAGAGAAACTCAGTGACCTTATCCACCATAGCATCATCCCAGTAGTCCTCTATCTTTGCAAACTTCGGCTCTGCCTCTGTCCTAATGTCCACTTGTCTTATTTTCAGTAGCACAGTGATATCAGGAATCTCTATCTATGGCCCCTCAACTTTGCGGCGACCTTCTGCCTTGGGGATATTAATGTTCCTTGGATCCTCATCTTCTTCTTCATCAGTCACATTGTAGCACTCTAGTACATGGTGCAGCTGGGTGGTCCAATCTGGTTGAATCAAATCCAAGGGATCCTGTGGGATTCTGAAGATTGCTACTTTGACTTCCTGTAATGCTTCATCGATGCGCTCAAATCCATCCTCAAAATTGAATGTCATCAAGAATCCCTATCTCAAAATATCCCATTCTTCTGTGTCATGGCGAAGCTTTGTTTCCAAGTACCAATTCATTGGTATCACATCCAAGGTGTGACAAAACAAATGCACCCACTCTGGTTGTGGTTCTGTCCCATAAGAATCGGTCCATTTTGCTAAGTGATCATGTGGATCACTCCTCCCATCGTATTTCTCTGTTAATGATACCTTTGGGTGACCAAATCGCACCCTAATCATTCTTCTATATTTGCTTCACCCATAAAAATTGTCTTTATGCATACCCCACCATCTTTCAGGCGTAGCGCGTAGTGCCAAGTCCAAGGTTTGGAAGCGATGCTTCTCTGGCAGTTCCCTTTCAAATGCATCCAAAAATTTATCAACATTAGTTAAATCATCATAATAAGGCAGACTTCTTACCTCTGACGATACAAAGCGTAATGATTTGGTCATCATGTTACAACGTAGCATAGACTCTTTGTGCAATCGATTCTGCCAGTGTTCCATTTCCTCATCTGAATCTAATGTGGAGGAGCTTTCGCGATCCCATGATATACGCCCATCTATTGTGGGATTCACCCAATTTTGATCTCGCGCTATTAACTTACAAATCTAGTCCAAATCATCGTCACTTTCGTAATCTCGGACTTTTTTAGTATAACGCGGTCCTTCTGCAGGGTCCAAAGGTACTACTATGCTGAGCGGTTTTCTTTCAAATGACATCATCTAGTTCTTCAAATTGATCACCCTGTTCATGTCGATAGTCCAATCGATCCCAAGGAGCGTGAGGTAGGGATTGTTGTCATTGACAATCTCTATCACTTCGAAGTCTGCCAATGCGCTCGTGCCTTCAATATCGACTATCACTCTTGCAATCTTCCCATGGGGATAATATTTTGTTGATTGTCCATCCTCAATTGAATAGGAGATCACTGGAGCACAAGTATCCCCATTCTCTCCCATGTCTTTTTCAGAAAAACATTCGCATCTCACCCAAGATCCAAAATAAATTGGTCCATTTCATACTCTCCTATTTGCGCAGTGAGCCTCATCTCACGCCTTATTCTTGCCTTATGCTTACCAATTTTCCTGACCACACACGGTCCCTCAGGAGCATTACCAACACATTTATTGATCAACTCCTATAATCCCTTTATAGCATTGCTATCACATAACAGCTTCATACAAGTCTCCAAAAAGGTAGTAAACATGGATGGGTCCATTTCTTCAGTCTGCTTATCCTAACATCCCGAGGTAGAAGCTTCAACAAAGCTTTTCTTTGCTTCCATGAAGGTTTCCTTTGCATGCTCCAAATCAAAACCAACCTCCTCCTCTGGCATTTTTCAGACCCATTCACCTTCTTCAGGTCGCTTTCCCTTATCTTCACCAGTCGTCATTCCACTTTGCAACACAATATTCATAGTAGGATCCTCTTCATCTGTAGGTTTTGTGTAGGTTGTTGAGGGTGCGTCCCCTTTTCGTGCATCTTAGCTATTAATACAGGGAATTCTTCTGTATCATGGTCAAACTGAGTACAGTATCGACATAATAGGCACGTTAGGTTCATACATTCTTGCACATAGTGTCCTAGACCTCCACAATAGTAGCAAATAATTTACCCCCGACCTCTCGCAAGTCCTCCTCCACCTCAGCCTCGGCCTCATCCACGCCCCTGATATCCTTCCTGCACCCCCCAGTGCCTTGATCTAGCAGCCAAGTTTCTGTCTTCATTAGATACGCGAACGTTCTCACCATAATTAACTCGTAACTATGGCAATTGTGCTCCTCATGACCTACCAATTTACAGAAGTTATAAAAGAGCTGTTGTGGTGTCTTTAAGAATTTCTGCAGCAAGTGGCAATTATCCGTTGCATGTTTTCCAGCTAATTGACAGATAGCACACCACAACATAGGCCCTACACTTGGCCCTGCTTGAGATTCTGGCCTCAGAGGCATCAAACCTCCTCCTGCAACATAATTCGTGAAGACAAGGAAATTATCTTTATCATGCCCTTGACTCTTACATTTAAAACACCAAACCTCTTCGTGTAATTCTGCCCGAGCCACTCTATCCTTCTTCATACTTTTGAATTCTAGGCAAAGGTTCTGCAACTCTGCGTGAATCTGTTAAACTCCCAAAGAAACATCTTGAATTGGTGTCTCGTGCAATCTCATTGCAATTTCCAGGGCCTCCACCTGGGTCCCAATCTCTTGCTATGATAAAGAAACCCTTAGATGAGGCAAGAGTGAAGCCACAAACCATTCATGGTGTTGTCCATCAGTAAGATTCATGTTAGCTTCACGGATCTTGCACTTCAATCTCTAATCCAGCTCCCAGAGTGTCTTGCCAGGCTTCATAATGATTTCCCTGAATCCAACGATCAATTGTGCCTCAGACTTGGGCCTATTGAATTCCTTATTCAGCGTAGTTTGAATGTCTACCAATGCAGCCATCGTGTTATCAGTGCAGTACTTAATGTACCATGTTAGCATGCGTTCCTACAAAGCAATAACCAATGTTTCTTTCTTCATCTGCTCAACATTCGTGACAAACCAAAACTGGTCTAGGTCCTCATTTCCCAAGCCCTTGAAAACGGGAAGTTTTACTGACTTTTCCATATTGAACAGTGGTGGAGGTGGTGGTGGTGTGGGCGAAGATGTATGCAGTGGAGGTGAAGATGGAGGTGGTGTCGGTGGATCGGGTATTCATGGAAATCCTCACCTTATTAACTGGACAACGCTTTGCGGAGAAGTCTATATTGCTTCTTTATCATCACTCAGAGGAGGCTCAGTAAACAGGCTGTATTCAGGTCCTGTTCCCTTTCTATCCCTGAATAACTTTCCAGTTCACATAGCTCCAAACATCAAGGTAGTTGCATAACCCATTTTTCACACAAGAGCATTTTAATCCAAGTATTCAAATATCTTAAATACTTACCTCACAGTCCTTTGAAGAAGCATTTTCTGCTTCATTGTAGCTAACCGAGGTATCGATCGCGAACTCTATCACAAATCCTCTGAGTATATGATTGAGACAGTGATCAACAACATGTGCGATCTTATCTTCGGAGGCTTCCAATCTCCACACTAACTCTAGGGTCCACACTATTAGACCGTCAAGCCTCCACCTTCCTTGGCCGTCTTCCAATTTAGAGATCCACTCATATAATTCAACCAGGAAGGAACAGAAGAAGATTTTGAGTATCTCTGTGTATAGATACCTATCCAACAACTTCTCTTTCATCAATCGTGGGTTCCTATCATCTTACGCCGCAAATTCGTTTATCTTTCTATCCAACCAATCTTCAATTTCTTTCTTTGTTGGATTCTAGTGATGCAACATCACACATCTCTTTATGCAGATCCTGGTCCTAGCAACGGAACCATTTGTTGGCAGGTCCTAACCCAAGTTCAACGTTAAGTTTTCCAAACAAATCCCTACACTACTGGCCCTTTCGGCATCAATCCGTAGAGCGCAGACTAAAGTCTCACCCCAAGAAGTATGGGGGGATGCTGGAACCAAGTTTCTGCACCCAAAGATGGTTATGATGTCATTTTATACCCTTTATATGCCTTTGTGCAGATTGATAAGCCCTTAAGGCTTATCAATATGACTTCCTATTACCAGCCTCTAGATATTCACAAAGGTCTACGACTGTCTTTCATGGACCCTAAACAGGCACATCAACCACTTACGCGCCTATGTAATCACTCCTAAGTCTGTTATTACCCAGATCGGCTTAAGTGTCTGATATCTTTAGCATGCATTAAGATATTCTTCGCGTAGACATATATTATTACTCGCGTTCATATAACAATGTAAACCTTGTAGAATCACACATTAATACAGTATTAAATCATAAACCCAATATTCATCATAACATAAACGCATTCATTCATAACAGAAGTAAATGGATAAAACACAAATATTTCCAGAATAATCTCTTTATTGATACTTCAGTTTTTGTTACAGACTCAAAACTACCCTGCGCACTCAGTTGCAGGGGTCTGTGCACACAGCTGCGAACTCTACTCTAGGCCTCTGTGCAGAAAGTTGTAGAGCCTCTCTTCTACTCTAAGACTCTTCGCTCTTCACTTCTAATGACCCATTACATCAACTATGAACTTCACTTCACTTAACTGCCTTAGACTCTCTAGGACTCTCCTTCTTATACAATCTCATGGTCCGTGGACCATGGGTAGGTCTATACAAGCCAACACAACTTACATAAAAGAAAGGAAAATCCCTTTATGACACTTTACATATACACGCTCCGTGACCACAACTTGCGGCAAATTTACACTATACATACAAAAACTTGGGATTTCAGCCCCAAAACTTGGGCTTTTGCCCCAAAATTGACCTTAGGGGATCCTGTCCCAACATGCATGGCGCAGCTGGGTGCTCCAATCTAGTTGAATCAATTCTAAAGTATCCTGTGGTATTCTGAAGATTGTTGCATTAACCTCCTGGAGCGATTTTCCAATGCTTTCGAACACATCCTCAAAGCTGAAGGTCATAAAAAGTCCTTCTCTCAAGATGTCCCACTCAGTGGTATCATGGCAGAGCTCTATTTCTAGCTACCAATTCATAGGAATGACATCCAAGGTGTGAAAGAAAATATGCACCCACTGTCATTGTAGTTCTGTTCCATAAACCATAGTCCATTTTGCTAAATGATCATGTGGATCATTTCTTCCATCATATTTTTCAGTTATCCAAACTTTCGAGCGACCAAACCGCAATCACATCATTCCTATGTACTCATGCCATTCATCAAAACTATCTTTATGCATACCCCTCCACCATGCAGGCGTAGCACGCAACTCCAAATCCAACACTTGGAAGTGATGCTTCTCCGGTACTTCCCTTTCAAATGCATCCAGAAATTTATCTACATTAGTTAGACCATCATAATAAGGAAAACTTCTTACCTCAGATGATACACAGTGTAGCAATTTAGTCATCATATTACAGTGCAACGTAGATACTTCGTGTAACCTATTCTACCAGTGTTCCAATTCCTTATCAAAATATGATGTACAGGCACTTTCACAGTCCCATGCAATACGTCCATATGTTGTCAAATTAACCCAGTCTTGGTCTCATGCTATGATTTTATAGATCTGGTCCAAATCATCATCGGTTTCTTCATAGTTGCGGACTGGTTCAGTATAGTGTGGTCCTTCTGTAGGGTCCAATGGTACTACTAAGCAGAGAGATTTCCTTTCAAATGAAATCATCCGCTTCGTAAAATTGATTACCCCATTCATGTTGATAGCCCAATCAATTTCTAGGAGCGCGGGGTATGGATTGTTGTCATCAACAATATCTATCACTTCAAAATTAGCCAACACGTTCACACCTTCTATATCTACAGTCACTTCATGCAATCTCCCCATAGGGATAATCTTTTGTTGATTTTCCATTCTCAATTGAATCGAAGACCACTGCAGTGTAGGTCTCCCCATTCTTTCCCATGTCTATTTAGGTAAAACAATCACATCTGACCCTAGATTCAAAATAACTTATCCATCTCATACTCTCCTATTTGTGTGGTAATCCTCATCTCTCACCCTATTCTTGTCTTGTGTTTCCCTATCTTTCTGACCGAATAGTGTCCTTCAGGAGCATCTTCCTTACTAGCACACTTATTTATCATTTCTTGAAGCCCTTTCACTACCTTTCTGTCATGCAACAACTTCATACAAGTCTACAAGAAAGTGGTAAGCATGGAGGGGTAAAATTCTTCATATAGCTTGTCTTGACTTCCTGAGGTAGAGGCCTCAATGAAGCTTTTCTTTTCTTCCATGAAAATTTCCTTCACATGCTCCAGATCAAACCCAACCTCCTTTTCTGGAGCCTTGTGAACCCCATCACTTTCTTCAGGTTTCTTTCCTTTGTCATCACCAGTTATCATTCTGCTTTGCATCAAAATATTCACATTGGGGTCCTCTTCGCGGGGCTCGACCCTCATCATTTTTAGATTCTGGGTAGGCTGCTGAGGCTACGCCTTCTTCTCCTGCATCTTAGCTATCATTATAGGGCATTCTTCTATCGTGTGGTCAAACTTGTAGGTTTTAACCCTGTACAGAAATTAACTACATACGAATTCTAAGAACAGAAAATAAACAATGCAAGAGCATAACACATAAAACACATATACACAGAGATTTTCCCTTGGATCCCAAAACCGGGACTACCAGCTTGATTTTTCATTATGTTCCTTTCAATGTTACAATACATATATATACATGCCAAAGCATCCAATACCATGGACCGAAAAACCATCGTGCCAAAAACCCTGTGCGTAAACCATGCACAAAACCATAGGTAGGTTCACCCCACCTAATATAGGGTCCAAAAGAAATTTCCCCAGGGGGGCTACCTGCCCCACCCCCCACTAACCCCTTGGTTGACTGGGGCAGCTAGTCATGGAAAGAATATAACACAACCCAACATTCTCCCACTTGTTGTTTTATTTCCACAGGTGGCCACAGGATAGCTCAGTCATTTATCTAGCCCTGCAATGCCCATTGTTTCTCTACACCAAGAGAACTTCTCAGAGTTCACAGATTTTTTCAATGCATGTGCAGTATTCTTCAAAGTGTCCACCTTTACCAGTAACACCGTTTTGTCTTCTATCATATCCATCACAAAGTGATACTGAACATCAATGTCCTTTGTCTTTGAATGGTAAGCAGGGTTCTTTGCCAATAAAATTGCACTAACCCCATACTTGAACACAATCTTTGTAACCAAACTGCTTCCTTGCTTGCATGAGTGGCTGCCATGTATTTTTCCTCTGTAGTTGATAATGCCACTACATAATGTTTCTTACTCATCCAATTGAATGCACCTCCAAATAGGTTAAACACATACCCACTTGTAGATCTTCTCTTATCCAAATCTCTAGCCCAGTCTGCATCAACAAAGCCACGAATATCTAAAACTCTGTCCAATCCTGGTCTTCCTTGGTAGCACAAACCATAATCACTAGTGCCACGCAAATACCTGAAAACCCGTTTCACTGCTATCCAATGCTCCTTCCCTAGTTTTGACATAAACCTGCTCAATACTCCCACTGCATGTGAAATGTATGGTCTAGTACAGACCATTGCATACATCAGGTTACCAACTGCACTTACATATGGAACATGGAACATGTCCTCTTCCTCTTTTTGTGTCTTGGACACTATTCAACAGATAACTTTACATCTACAGGAATAGGAACCTTCACTGGTTTACTATCCTTCACATTAAACCTATGCAATATTGTCTCAACATACTTCCTCTGGTTTAACCAAAACTTCCTCTTTGCCTGATCTCTTTTAATTTCCATGCCCAAATATATTTTGCAGCACCAAGATCTTTCATGTCGAATTTGGAGGGAAATTGGGTCTTCAAATCCTGGATAATTTCTTTTTCATTCCAACCAGCAACATGTCATCCACATACAACACTAGATAAATAACATGATCACCAATTAATTTAAAATACACATAGTGATGTGCTTTGCTTCTGGTGAAGCCAAGTCCCCGTATAAATGTATCAAATTTCTGATACCACATCCTTGGTGACTGTTTTAGCCCATACAGAGACGTCTTTAACTTACATGCTAGTTCTTTCTCACCCTTCACCACAAAGCCTTCAGGTTGCTTCATGTAGATCTCCTCTTCTAGATCCCCGTGGAGAAATGTTGTCTTCACATCCATCTATTCTACCTCAAAATCAAAAGCAACAACAACCAATAAAAGTAATCTAATAGAAGATACTTTGGCAACAGGAGAAAAAATATCACCAAAATCAATTCCCAACACCTGGGAATAACCTTTTGCTACCAACCGAGATTTGTGTTTCTCCACCTTTCCTTCTATGTTTTTCTTCTTCTTGAACACCCATTTGTTGCCAATGGGTTTCCTTCCAGCTGGCAACTCCACCAGATCCCAAGCCTCATTTTTGTTCAAGGATGCCATTTCATCAACCATGACCTCTTTCCAGAGTTTTCCATCCTTTGAATCTACTGCTTCCTTCATAGTTCTGGGATCATCATCAGCAATAGATAAGAAAAGTTTGAGCAGAAAGAAGATGGACTATACCTTTCTGGTTGCCTTCTTTCTCGAACTGATCTTCTCACAACCAGAGTTTGTGGCTCTTGATCTTCTGATTCCTCTTCTGCTGTAGAGTATGATTCTTCCTCCTTTACCTCAAACTCTATCTTCTCAGGTTCCTTTGATGGGACTTCATGTTTAATAAAATTTTTCACCTCTTTGAACACCACATCTTGGTTGTACACAACCTTCCTTGTTACTGGGTTCCAAAGCTTATAACCCTTTAAACCATCCTTATACCCAATAAAGATGCACTTTTCAGATTTACTATCCAACTTTGTTATTTTCTCCTTTGGAACATGTACAGATGCATCACATCCAAATACCCTCATATGTGAAAGAGAAGGTTTCTTACTAGTCCATACCTCTTGCGGAGTCTTATCCTCAAACACTGATGAAGGTTATTTGTTGACCAGGTAACATGCTATCTCCACCACCTCTACCCAGAATTCTTGTCCTAACCAGGCACCACTAAGCATGCTTCTTTCCCTTTCCATCAATGTATTGTTCATTCTTTCTACAAATCCAATTTGCTGAGGTGTGTATGGAGTAATCTTATATCATGCTATACCACACTTCTTACAGAACTCTTCAAATTCCTTCTTTCAAAGCCCTCGACCGTTATCTGTCCTCAACGTGTTTATCTTCTTCTCTGTCTGGTTTTCCACTATAACCTTAAATTCTTTAAACCTGTCAAAGACTTCATATTTCTTCTTGAGGAAATATATCCATGTATTCCTTGAGAAGTCAGATATAAATGATACATAGTACGGATACTTACCCAGTGATGGAACCTTCACAAGTCCAAACACATCACTGTGCACAAGCTCTAATATTTGTTTTGCCCTCTTACCACCATAGGGGAAACTCACCTGATTATGCTTCCCATATACACAATTTTCACAGGAAAAAAATAATCCAGAGAGCTATTAGTCATACCTTCTACCATACCTTTACCACGAAGTATTTGAAGGCCCTTCTCTCCAATATGTCCAAGCCTTTGATGCCATAGCATGGTCTTTTCTCCAAAGACCACTAGATTTTATGCTCCACTTTCAGGAACCACGGAACTATTGCACCCATCAATAACAATGCTACCTTGTAGCTTGTATAGAGTTCCAATCTGAGCTCCCCACATAAATACCAGTGCTCCCCTAACCATCTTAAAGGTATCTTTCTGGAATACTATTTTTACACCTGCATCATCCAGCTTGCTTACAAAAATCAAATTTTTGGCCAATGCAGGAATATGCAGAACACTCGGAAGTGTTCTAATCCTTCCACCTTGCAACTTCAACTTTACTTTTCCACGACCAACGATTCTATCCTTCTTGTCATCCCCCTAGAAGACATCACCACCATCATATTTCTCATACTCACAGAACCACTCTCTATGGGGAGTGAAGTGAAAGGATGCACTTGATTCAATCAACCATGCCTCATGATATACATGTGTACTTGAAGAATCCAAGTACACATCCCCACCTTCATCTGAGGTGGTTTCACCTCTGCAGAAGGAGCATCATCAGATCCCTTTCCTTTGTCAAGAGCTTTAGATTTACAATTCCTTTTGTAGTTCCCTTCCTTTCCGCATTTCTAGCACACCACCTTTATAGGTTTTCCTGGAGATTTATATCTCCCTCTAGATTTAGATCTCCCACTCGATGACCATTTTTTTTTTTTCTATTCTGGGACTATCCTCGTAGAAACAAGGCATCACCATTCTGGCTCTCCATATTTTTGCGTCTCATCTCCTCCATCAGCAAGGATGACACTATTTCATCAAACTGCAAGGCAGTTGTTGGAAATAATACTGAGAGGGGGGGTGAATTAGTATTATTAAATTCTTTTCAATAAACCAACCAGATTTATACTTTAAATTATTCTTCTGATATTGATGATTAACTTGTATATCAGTACCATATAATAATGAACAAGAGCAGTGAAAAACAGATAGTCACACACATGAACACTAGATATAAGGTGGAAACCCAATGTGGGTGAAAACCACCTGCTGCAATATGTCTCTATCTTCTTTTTACAATGAATTTGTACTGGTGCAATCCTTTACCAGTACGCAGGCTGTAACCTGCAGAGAGCTACAACTCTCTCTCTTGTTCTCCAGTCTCTCCTGGAAGGGAGCTTCAACCCCCTACTTCTTTTAAGGACCAAGTTTCATTAATTTTCAGACTGGATCCAAGAAGATCAAATGATCATCAAGTATATGAGAATCAACTAATTTCCTTATACAACAAATCTTCAGAATCACCCAAGCACCAGATCAATATACATATAAGTATATTATGATAGTTATCCACCCGATCTAGTCAACCATCAATACAGAGGCTGATCATGCTGATATCAGAACATAATATTGCGTACCCAGAGGCTAAACATAATCAATACAGAGGATAAACATAATATTGTGCACCCAGAACCCTGCAGATTAGTCAAAGGCAGATAAAACAAATCTCTACCAGGGATCGCGACTTCACCAAAACATCTGTAAACATCTGCGCCTGTGCTTCTTTCTGATATGCGGGTATATGCGCCTGCACAGTCTTCTGCTCTGCGGGTGTACGCACTGTATCACTCCTACGAATAGATGATTTTCAGGCTTCAAGCATACCCAGACTGCGCCGATGAGATCTCAACCATCACTCCCCAACCGATCGCAAGAGTTTTGGATCTGTTCTTTCTTAAGATCTTCAACGTTCACCGATGTCTTGCCAAAGGATCTCCTTTCCCCTTTTATAGTCAAGCTCTTGTTAAAACAATGAATCGGAACCGTAGATTACCAATACAGGGGATCCGAAAACCTGGGGCTCAATAGCTTGGACCGATCACTTAATCAATGACTTAAGTGATAAAACAGAGAAAATGATGAAAAACAGTCCAAACGGTGAAGAGGCGGACTTCAAGCTTAATTCACCCGTAACTATAATGTATCGGGTCCACTCCTTATCGCAATCGGCGCTTGCACATAACATAGCCAATTGCCGATGGCCGATCCGATGGATCGGATGCGATATGGCATTTAACCATGCTTTATATTCCTGTCGGGTCCGCATGCTTATCGCAATCGGCGCTTGCACATAACATAGCCAATTGTCGATGGCCGATCCGATGGATCGGATGTGATATGGTAATTATTCATGCTTTATATTCCTATCGGATCCGCATGCTTATCGCAATCGAAGTTTTGGGGTGGACGACCCTTTATACATCACAATATACTGCAGATGCGATATAACAATAAATCAAATTTGATATGCCATCGGGTCCATATATTATCGCAATCGGAGGTTTCAGCGGTGGCACATAGCTGAACCCCCGATTAGCGATGCGCCGATATACATATATGCCAATATATATATATATATAAACTTTTTGCCGATAGAGTGTTTGCCTTATATATATATGATTTGGCCTCCGTTTGCCCTCCGATAGTGTTAAACACATATGTGCATAGTTGATGGTGTTATGAACTCTCGATAGCTCCTTAGCCTCCGTTTGCACCTCTTGATAGAGTTAAACACATATATGCATGTTTTTGGCCTCCAATAGTGTATTCCTTTGGCATTGATGCTCTGATAGCTGTGAATGCATATATATGGGTTTTAATCACCCGTTAACTCCCGATAGCTCTGTCTGCGCTCTCGATAACTCTGTCTGTTGCTCCCGATGGCTCCCGATGGCTCCCGATAAGCTCCCGATAGGCTCCTCTGGCTTGGTAGTGTCTTCCAAAGACCTCCTTGCATATGTGAATGCCTCTCTTGCTCCGATAGGCTCCCGATAGCTGTGAATGCTCCTCTTGTTTGGCATATATATGTGACATATACATATATATGGCTCCTCTTGTCTCCTCTTTGCTTCTCTTGGCTCCATCTTGCTCCGATATGTCCTGTTTTCTTTGTAGATTCATCCGATTGTATATAGGTGAGATGTTCTTCTATGAGTGGGTTGCCATCAAGTACAACACATGCATCATAATGCCAACAGCAGTTGCATTGCTACCTATTGTAATAACCAGACTATCCCACGAATCTGGTAGAGAACACAACAAACTGATGCACTTATCTTCATCTGAAATTTTAATGTCAATAGATAATAATTGACTTACCACAGTATTAAATGCGTTCAGATGCTCTGTCACTGAGTCTCCATCTTTCATCCTCAGGTTAAACAACTTTTTCCGTAGGAATAGTTTATTCACCAGAGACTTAGATTGGTACAAAGTCCTTAACTTGACCCACAAAGCCTTAGCCGTAGCTTCCCCTAATACATTCAACAATACTGAATCTGAGACACAAAATCATATTGTGCTCTTTCCCTTTCGATCCAACTTCTTCCATTCTTCATCGGAAACTCCCGTTGGTTTAGTACCTGGATCTACCGCGATCCACTGATCTTTATCTACCAACAGATCCTCCATCTTGAGTTTCCATAACTCAAAACTCTGACCATTAAATTTCTCTATCTCTATCTTTCCACTGCTTTCCATCTTCTTTCACCACCAGAATCGATCCCACAGATCTCCCACTGAGCAAGGTCTACCACAGGCCTGAGTGAAACCCCTCAGTAACAAAGGCATCCCCTTAAAGCCAAAATAGCTCTGATACCAAATGTAGGTTTTAACCCTGCAGAGAAATTACCTGCATATGAATTGTAAGAACGGAAAATAAACAATGCGAGAGCATAACACATAAAACGCATATATAAAGAGATTTTCCCCTAGATCCCAAAATTAGGACTACCAGCTTGATTTTTCATTATGTTCTTTTCAATGTTACAATACATATATATAAACGTCGAAGCATCGAATACCATGGACCGAAAAACCATCATGTCCAAAACCATGTGCGAAAACCATGCACAAAACCATAGTTAGATTCACCCCACCTAATATAGGGTCCAAAAAATGTTTCCCCCGGGCACTGCCCCAGACCCTGTAGAGGGAGGCTACTCGCCCCCCTCAAACCCCCTGTGACCCCCCCATTGCGCAATAGATGCAACGAAGGGGGGGCTCCGCCCCCCCTCTAACCCCCCGGTTAACTAGGGCATCTAGTCATGGAAAGAATATAACACAACCCAACAAAAATGAGTGCAGTACCGGCATGATGGGTTTGGTTGGCTTGTACATTCCCATGCATAGTGTCCTGACACTCCGCAATTGTAGCAAATAACTTTTCCTTGACCTCTATAAGGTCCTCCTCCTCATCAGCCTCTTCTGCACCCCTTATATCCTCCACATGCTCCCCTAGCGCCTTGATTCGGAGGCCGAGTTTCTATTTGCATTCGATATGTGGGCGTTCTCTCCTTCATCAATTCATAGCTATGGTAGTTACGCTAATCGTGGCCCACCGATTTACAGAAATTCAAGAATAATTATTGTGGCATTTGTGCAAATTTTTGTAGCAAATGACAATTGTCTGTTACATGTTTTCCATCTACCTGAAAAATAGCGGACCACAGCGCCAACCTGGCAATTGGTCTCACGGTAGCCTTTTGTCTTAGGGGTGTTGGCCCTCCCCCTATAATATAATTCACAAAAGCAAGGTAGTGATCTTTATCATGCCCCTGCATTTTACATTTTAGGCACCAAACCTCTTCGTGCACCTTCGGCCGAGTGGCTTTTTCCTTCTTCAAGCTCTGCAACTCCAAGCAGAGGTTCTGCAACTCCACATGGATCTTTTGAACTCCTAGAGCAGTGTCATAGATAGGTGTTTCATGTAATCGCAACATGATCTCCAGTGCTTCCACTTGAGTCCCTACGTTTTGCTCCAATAAAGCAAACCTTAGGTGGGGCAGGAGCGAAGCTACAAACCATTCGTGGTGTTGACTATCCATGAGATTCATGTTAGCTTCATGGATCTGGCACTTCAGTCTTTGATCCAGCTCCCAAGGTGTTTCTCCAGGCCTCATCATGATTTCCTTGAATCCAACAACTGATTTCAATTCAGACTTGGGCCTATTGAATTCCTTATTTAGAGTAGTCTGAGTGTTCGCTAATGATGCCAATGGGTTATCGGTGCAGTACTTAATGTACCATGTCAACGCATGATCTTGTAGAGAAGTAACCAACTACACCTTCTTTATATGATCATCTGTAATATTCTGTTCTGTCCATACAACCTTCGCAATGAACCAAAACTGATTTGGGTCCTCACTTCCCAAGCCCTTGAAAATGGGAAACTTCATGGTATTCGACATATTGAATGGTGGCGGAGGTGGAGATGATGTGGGTGAAGGCTTATGTTATGGAGGTGAAGATGGAGGTGGTGTGGGCAGATGAGGTATTCACGGAAAACCCCACTTTATCAACTGTACAACACTTCGCGGTGATGCTTGTACCATTCCTTCGTCATCACTCGAAGGAGGCTCTATCAATGGACTATATTCAGGACCTTCATTTTCCTGATTTCTAAAGATTCATCCACTTCACGTAGATCCAAACATCAAGGTAGTGGCATAACTCGCTTTTCACACAAGATCATTTTAATCCAAGTATTCAAAGATTTCAAATATTTACCTCGCAGTCCTTTGAAAAAATGTCGCTCTACTTCACTGTAGCTAACTTAGGTATCATCCACGACTTCTGTCACAAATCCTCCTATGACTTGATCAATCCATTGATCAACAACATGCACGATCTTATCTTTAGAAGCTTCCAACCTTCGCACTAGCTTTGGGGTCCACACTATTGGACCATCAAGCCTCCACCTTCCTTGGTCGTCTGCCAATTTAGCGATCCACTCGTACAACTCGATTAGGAAGGTGCAAAAGAAAATTTCGTGTATTTCTATGTATAGATACCGATCCAACCACTTTTCTTTTGTCAAGCACGGATTTTTGTTCTCTTGCAACAAGAATTCATGGATATTTCTATCCAACCACTTCTCAATTTCGTTCTTTGTCGAATTCCAATGATGCGACATCACACATCTCTTTATGCAGATCCCAGTCCTGGCAATGAAACCATTTTTTGGCTTAGTGGCTTCTAACCCAGGTTCAGAGTTAGTTGCACCAAACAAAACCCTACACTACTAGCCCTTTTGGCATCAATCCATGGAGCACCGACTGAAGTCTCACCCGAAGCAGTATGGGGGGATGCTGGAACCAAGTTTCTGCACACAACGATTAGCGTGATGCCATTTTAAGCCCTAAATCTGCCTTCGTGCAGATCGATAAACCTTTATGGCTTATCGATATATGGTTTATCGATATAACTCCCTCTAATCAGCCTCTAGACATCCATGAAGGTCTACGACTGTCTTTCGCGGACCTTGAACGAACTAATCTGCTACTTACATGCCTCAAAGATTACTCTTAACCCAGTAATTACTCAGACTGGCTTAAGTGTTTGATAACTTCAACAAAAAACAAGGTAATATTCACGTAAACAGTTAAGAACAATTGCTTTCATATAATAGTAGTATAAATCATGTAAAGTCACGCATCAATACATCATTATTTTATAAACCCATCATTCATCACGACATAAAGTGTATTCATATAAAACATAAGTAAAGAGATAAACACGAGTATTTTTACAACAATCTTCTTTATTAATACGTAGTTCAACTTACACACTCAGGACTTCCCTACACACTTAGCTACGGGGGTCGACGCACTCAGCTGCGAACTCTACTCTAGACCTTTGTGCACACAGCTGTAGAACCTTTCTTCCTAGTCTTCTCCTCTAATTCTCTAGACTTATCCCATATACAAACTCCATTACCTACCTTAGACATCCTAAGACGCACCTATTTATACAATCCCATGGTCCACGGACCATTGGTAGATCCTCAAAAAGCCGACTCAACTTACATAAAGAAGGGTAAAACCCTTTGTGATTCTTTAACTAATTATGCACTTCGCGACCACAATTTGCAGATACTTTATATCTTTATACAACAAAACTTGGGCTTTTTCCCCAAAATTGACCCTAGGGGACTCCATCCCAACATCCTGCACTTCCTGCACCATTTCCAAACCAACCATCAAGAAACAAGGCCTATATATTCCTCTACCTACCCCTAGTCGACCTTAGGAATCCATCTCCAAGGATTACATGTCGGGACTTCCTTCTACTAAGAATGGCAATGACTGTGTTTTCGTGGTTGTCGACAGATTCTTTAATATGAACATTTTCGTGGCCTACAAGAAGAGTGTCGCAACAGAATCCACTGCTGAGCTCTTCTATGAACAAGTGTGGGTATACTTTGGGATCCCACAGTACATTATCTCATATCGGGACAACAGGTTGCCAAGCACATTTGGTGAAGTCTCTGGTCAATGCTAGATACCAAGCTCACTAAGTCCATGACTTTCCACACCAAAACTTATGGCCAAACAAAGGTCATCAACAGGATGTTAGTACACATTATGTGCATGTACAACTCGAAGCATCTATGCACATGAGATGAAAACCTACCCTATGTCCAACATAGATACACTAAAGCTCTCCATAGCTCAATTGGCCACAATCCCTTTCAAGTGGGGTTGGGCTTCCAACCACTATGTCCCATTGACGTGGCCATACCATTTGTAGCTACTCAGGGAGATTCAGTGTTATGAAACCAGCTCACAAAAAGATAGAAAAGATAGATGAACGACTTAGAAATAAGCCTCTTCGAGGGTGCAACCTCCTTTACATTACACAAATGAACAATTCTTAGATGATACAAATGACAAGACCTCCTTTCTATATATAGGAGTCTAAGGGATCATAATATAATTAGAGCTGACATAACAATAATAATGTAAGGGCACAATAATAACAATAGTGGTCTTCTATGGGTTACAATAATAACAATATGGGGACTACATGCGCACAACAATATAATAAGGGGGTTGTACTAATAACAATAAGGGGTTACACTAGTAGTTGTTGGAAATAATACTAAGAGGGGGGGTGAATAAGTATTATCAGATCAATAATTTAATTTTCAAAACTGATTTGTATACTCTACTTCAGCTCAGTGAACTAGCGTGTATACGTAACTATACTTAATGAAACTGCCGTATATTCAGAGATCTTTTGATTTACCCAAATTATCATGTAGTGAACTTTAATCGGTATATCAACAATTCATTAGATAGTGCAGTAAAAGTAGAATAAAGCATCGCACATAAGCAACACACATAAACACCAAGATATAAGGTGGAAACCCAATTTGGGTGAAAACCACCTGCTGCAATCGTCTTTGTCTTCTTTTAATAATAAGAAAATTTTGTTTACAATTTCTGTAATGGTGCAGCATTATACCAGTATGCAGGCTTCTACCTGCAGAAGGCTACAACCTTCTCTCGTTCTCCAGCTTCTACTGGAAGGGAGCTACAACCCCCTAGCTCTTGTACTAACTGATATGTTTACTAGTACGTAGGTGCTGGCCTACAGAAGGCTACAACCTTCTCCTTTCCTCCAGGGACCACATTTCATAAATTTTTAGACTAGATCCATCAACAACATCATTCAATCATCAAATATATCTGCATCAACCAATCTCCTATTGAACTAGCCACAACTAAATCAATCAATCACTTTGACAAACCATCAATCTGATCTTTCAGAATGTTGTCACCAGAATACAGTACCCAGAACCCAAGCCAGAACCCAGAACACTGCAACAACAAACGGCAACAACTAAAACATAGATTATAAGGTATACGCTACTTTCTTGTGCTGAACCTGCGTGTATACGCGCTTTCCTCAAAGCCAACCAGCGTATACATCTGCAAATATTAATTCATAATTCTGCAGCTATACCGAACTTCAGTTATACCCAGATCATATCATTTACAGAATAATATACGCGTTAGTATTCAGATCTAGAATATTCATTGGTAAAAACACATAATGATAGTTCACTTTACGCCTTAAGATCCCGATCCATCATTAGATCTTATCCTCCATCAACTGCTAAGGTTCCTCCTTGGTTCAGATCCAGTAATGCACCATAACCCAATAACCTGCATACTAGATCTCACTTTTCTTCAGATATTCAATTCTTGATTGCCTTGGCCTAATGATCTTCTCCTCCTTTTATAGTTTTAGGACTTTCTCAATACCATAGACCAAAACCACTTAGGACCAATACCTTGGATCAAATACCTAGGGTCAATACCTCAGACCCGTTAACTTGGACCAATACCATGGATCAAAATACCATGGACCAAATACTTCGGACCAAAAACTTAGTTTTCCATGGTATACGCGTTTTTCCTTTTGTGAAACTATGTGTGTACGTATACGCGACTTGTATACAGTGAACCCATGTTAGGGTCCCACCCTAACCCCCTTATTTATGTCATGGGATCACGTCATAGTCAAGAGTCAATAAAGCCCATATTAATAATTGTAAGTGGTTAACCCGCAATTAATGACGGGACCACAGTTAGTTGCAAATGGGCCGTAGTATTAGATAGATGGTATTAATAAAACCCACGGTATTGATTCGTGGTATTGCATGTATGAGTCATATATAAAGGATAGAGACTCCCTGTGAGGAGCGTCGTGTCTTATTTTGTAATCGAGCTCTGCTCTATTGGAGGTTGCCCCCTCGAAGAGGCAAGTGAACATTACTCTCTGAATAATAAAATCATTGCTATTCTGTGTTCTGGGTATCTTTTCTTCGCATATTCTGTATTTGGGTATCATTTTGCAGGTTAAGAGCATAACAAGTGGTATCAGAGCACTTTCCAGGGCCGGTGGGATCTCCAATTCTTAGCAAAAAAAATTTGGCTAGAGACGTGTTCCGGCGTCTTTAAACCACGGGATCTGTCATTGAGCGCATAAACCTGCGGATTTGGGGAGGCATGCACACAGGAAATACAAGAGGTGGTCACGTCTGTTGGACTCCCTTGTAACCCCTGTGGGTACCCCTTCGAGTAGTAGCGCATTAGACAGAACCGCGCATGGACTGTCTTCCACGTACCCTCTAGGTATATCGGAAGCCCCCTAGGCTCCCTTGAAACCTCGCCATAGATAAACCGTCGGCCGTCTTGTGGCTACAGTACACCGAGAACAGCACTCGGAGAGATTACTCGCCTGTACGATAGGGTAGTCGGGTTGTACGGCTAAGGGTACGGTCGATCCTCCTTAGTTAGAGCCCTGAAATGTTGGGCCGAGTACTACTACCAGAACCTTATGTATATTGCGATCTGTAGCACCTGACACTCCTCAAGACCATAGTTCCCTTTCTATCGGGGGATCACACATCATCTATTCCAGATCCGCTTGTGCAAAGGGGTGCAGCAGCAGCAGACATCAGTCCCGCAGTCTCGAGTTCGCAGATCAGTCATTCTGATCTATTAGATCCATCAGAGCCGCAGCAGTAGTCTATTCCACCGCCCAGAGCTATCTGCTCCGCCATTCAGATCTCTCAGATCCACCAGATCGGAGTTGTTGTGAAGGGTTCCTATACCGGGGTATAATTTTCGCAGGACTTTTGGCAGCATTGACCTTCTGAGGAATTGGCGACTGCAGTATTGATCAGGAAGGAGTAAAACTCCGTTAGGAGTTTTCCGGGGCGCTTATTGGTGATCTAGCCCATCAGAATCAGGACGACGAGCTGAGCACGGTGGTACCATTCAATTATTAGTGAAAATTTTTAGGCGGTCCCAAATTTTCATCAAGTTGATGTATGGTAGAAACTAGAGCTCAAGCAATGGCCAATGAAAGGATGGACAAACTTGAAGAATCCATGCAAACCCTTAGCCGTCAGCTTGAAGGACTAAGTAGCCAGGTCGCGCAACTCATCCCGAAGGACAAGGAGCAAGCCCACGAGGAGGCGTATAATGGCAATGGATATAATGAGGGTGAGTCTAGCCACTCGCCTCACGTCTGGCACACCCACCAACCACCCAGTCAACGACCTCCCAAGTTGGATATGCATAAATTCGACGGTTCTCACCCATCCGCATGGATAGCACAAATGCAGCAGTATTTCAAACTAAATCGTATCTTAGATGATGCGACTCAGCTTATGTTGGGGAGCATGTACTTGGACAATGAACGGTGGCAATGGTGGGAATGGCATCAACGTTGCAATGGACCTTTTAGGACTTGGACCCAATTTACCAAAGCTCTTCAAGACCGCTTTGAACAGGAGGACTCTTTTTTGGGTCGTCTTACTAAGCTCCGACAGACTGGTACAGTGGATGAATATATTACAGCTTTTGAAGCCTTAGCCTTCCGCACTTGGGGTCTCTCAGATGCGTTCTACACATAATGTTTTATCAGCGGTCTTAAAGAAGCCATCAAAGCTCAAGTCCTATTGCACCACCCTCCCACATGGACGGAGGCTTGCAAGGTAGCTCGTAATGTGGAACGTGCATTAGCAGCCCAATACAGTCGCCCAAATTTCTCCGCTAAAGGTCGTCCCCCACAGGATCACAACACGACTCAAACACTTAAGGTCCAAAAGGTGTCACCTGCGGAAATGGCCGAAAGAAGAAAGCAAGGACTATGTTACTACTGTGATGAAAAATACTCCCCAGGTTTATAAATGCAAGGAGCCCAAATTTTTTCAAATAGATGCCACTGACTACAGCTCAACAGAGGAAGATCCACCACTTGAGGAACATGAGGCGCTAGAAGAAGACGACCAAAAGAAGAATGTCTCTAATGAACCAGTTATTTCGCTGCATGCGTCGGCAGGGATTTCTTCCCCTCAAAATCTCAAAATCAGAGGTTTTCTTAAACATCGCCCAGTAGTAGTCTTGATTGATAGTGGAAGTACCCATAATTTCATCCATCAAAAAGTCGCAGAAGCAGTGCATTGTTTTGTCCGAGCAGTTTCTAACTTCCAAGTCCAAATTGCGGATGGGGGCACAATGAAATGTGAAGGCTGCTGTGAAAATGTCAAACTTCAAATGGGGGATTATCAGTTGAAAACCCACATGTTTTCCATACACATGGGGGGTTGCGACATTGTCCTCGGCGCTGAATGGCTCCGCACCCTTGGGCCAATCACAATGGATTTCCAGGAGTTATATATGAGTTTTAAGCAGAACAACTCCACACATACCCTCCGTGGACTCCAGGCGGGAGCCCCCTCTATCATCAGCTCGCATCGGATGGAAAAATTGTTAAAAAAGGTCAATCATGGAGTGATAGCTCAATTTAATGCCATCCAGGTAGTCGAAACCAAGTCTCTGCCAATTCATCCTGAGATGCAACAGATTTTAAATAACCATCTGCCGGTCTTTGACAAGCCTCATGAGCTTCCACCCTTGCGAGGGGAACATGATCATAGCATCACCTTGGTTCCAGGGGCCCAACCCCCAAATGTGCGGCCATACAGATATCCGTTCACCCAAAAGAATGAAATAGAAAAAATAATCAAGGAACTTTTGGAAGTAGGTGTCATTCGTCCCAGCATTAGTCCTTATTCATCCCCAGTGGTCATGGTGCTCAAGAAAGATGGGGAGTGGCGGATGTGTCCCGACTTCAGGGCCTTCAATAAGTTGATAGTCAAATATAAATTTCCCATCTCGGTGGTTGATGATTTGCTGGACGAACTCAATGGGGCTCAATTCTTCACTAAGCTGGATCTTCGCTCAGGCTACCACCAAATTCGCATGAAGGAATTCGACATTCCCAAGACTACTTTCAGAACTCATGAAGGCCATTATGAGTTCCTGGTCATGCCATTTGGTCTTTGTAATGCCCCCTCTACTTTTTAGAGCCTTATGAATCACATTCTCAAACCATATCTCAGGAAATTTGTCCTTGTCTTCTTCGATGACATCCTCATCTATAGTGGCACTTGCGCTGCACATCTTCAGCATGTAGATCTACTCTTGCAACTGCTCTGCAAGCATAAATTATTTGTCAAGATGTCCAAGTGTTCGTTTGGCATGGAAGAAGTTGAGTATTTGGGCCACATTGTGGGGCGTGAAGGTGTCAAGGTGGACCCCAAAAAGATCCAGGCAATGCAAGAATGGCCTCAACCTAAAACCTTGAAGAGCTTGAGAGGATTTTTGGGTCTCACAGGCTATTCTCGTAAATTTGTCCGCAACTATGGCCGCATAGTGAAGCCCCTCACTCAACTCCTAAAGAAAAATTCCTTCTTCTGGAATGAGGAAGCACAACAGGCATTTACCGCTCTCAAAAACGCCATGTGTTCCACTCCAGTCTTAGCACTACCTGACTTCACCAAATCCTTTGTCATTGAATGTGATGCTTCGGGGACAGGTATTGGGGCGGTCTTAATGCAGGAAGGGCGACCTTTGGCCTTCACAAGCCAACAACTAAGTGGGAGGAATCTGGGCCAATCTACCTACGAAAAAGAAATGATAGCCATCTTACATGCATTCGAGACTTGGCGACCTTACTTATTGGGGCGACGTTTCCAAATCCGCACAGATCATCACAGTCTTAAATATTTTTTGGAGCAACGCCTATCCTCCCCACAAAAAAATAAATGGCTCGCCAAAATGCTGGGATATGATTATGAGATCATTTACAAGAAAGGGAAAGACAATAGTGTAGCAGATGCATTATCTCGCCAATTTGAGGAAGAAAGTACTCTGCTAGCAATTTCCCTCCCCATTCCAGAATGGATTGAAGAGGCTCGCAAGGAATGGTTTTCACACCCCAGGCTATCCCAACTCATTAGATCCAAATTCCACCAAGGGCTACTCGTGGCAGGATGATATTCTTCGCTACAGGGACAGAGTCGTAATATCACCAACATCCACCCTCAAAAGTCGCATTTTGGCAGAATTGCACTCATCTCCCATTGCAGGACATTCGGGCTTTCAGAAGACGTATGCTCGCACCAGAAGATCATTTTTTTGGACAGGTATGAAAAAGGACATCCTTACTTTCGTAGCAGAATGCGATGTTTGTCAACGCCACAAAGGGGAAACCGTCAACACACCAGGCACATTACAACCATTGCCCATTCCGACATCAATTTGGACGGAGGTTTCTATGGATTTCATTACAGGTCTTCCAAAGTTTGGGAACAAGTCAGTCATCATGGTGGTTGTGGACGGACTGTCGAAGTATGCTCATTTCTGTGCCCTACCCCACCCGTTTACACCAACTTTGGTCGCGCAATCTTTCATGGATCAGATTTTCAAATTGCATGGCATGCCCACCTCTATTGTGTCCGATCGCGACCCGATCTTCACCAGTAATTTTTGGCAGGAACTCTTCAGGATACAAGGCACTCAACTAAAACTCAGTACTTCCTATCATCCGCAAACGGATGGTCAAACTGAAGCCATCAACAAATGTCTAGAAACCTACCTTAGGTGTTTCACTTCAGAAAAGCAACACCTTTGGGTACAGTGGTTACCTCTGGCTGAATGGTGGTATAACACCAACTATCATGCCACCACCAAAATGACTCCCTATGAAGCAGTATATGGTCAACTTCCGCCTTCCCCTACTTCTTATCTCAAGGGGTGCTCCAAAGTACAAGCAGTGGATCAACTTCTACAACACCGCGCAACCATGCTAGCCCATCTTAGAGAGAATCTTCATTAAGCTCAGAACCGCATGAAGCAACAGGTCGACCAGCATCGCTCAGAGCGCCAATTTCAAGAAGGGGATCAGGTCTTTTTGAGGCTGCAACCATATAAGCAAACATCACTCAAAGACAAGGGTTGTCAGAAGCTATCTCCAAAATTCTACGGACCATACCAAGTACTTTAGTGCATTGGAGAAGTGGCTTACAAGTTGGCTTTGCCATCTACTACAAAAATCCATCCAGTTTTCCATGTATCGTGCCTCAAGAAAGTGATTGGGAACAATTGCCGAGTTCAAACCAGTCTACCTGAATTGGACGAAGAAGGGTCAATCTGGCTTCAAGCCGAACAGGTTCTAGACACACGAGACAAGCACCTGCGTGGCCGCATGATTAAGGAAGTCCTCGTCAAATGGAAAGACACCTCTCCGGAAGATGCAACTTGGGAACCAGCCACTATTCTTCAGCAGTTTCTGCAGCTTCAGCCTTGAGGACAAGGCTAGTCTTAAGGGGGAGGGCATGTTAGGGTCCCACCCTAACCCCCTTATTTATGTCATGGGATCACATCATAGTCAAGAGTCAATAAAGCCCATATTAATAATTGTAAGTGGTTAACCCGCAATTAATGACAGGACCACAGTTAGTTGCAAATGGGCCGTAGTATTAGATAGATGGTATTAATAAAACCCACGGTATTGATTCGTGGTATTGCATGTATGAGTCATATATAAAGGATAGAGACTCCCTGCGAGGAGCGTCGTGTCTTATTTTGTAATCGAGCTCTGCTCTATTGGAGGTTGCCCCCTCGAAGAGGCAAGTGAACATTACTCTCTGAATAATAAAATCATTGCTATTCTGTGTTCTGGGTATGTTTTCTTCGCATATTCTGTATTTGGGTATCATTTTGCAGGTTAAGAGCATAACAACCCACATGTATATGCGTCTTGGCCAATGGTGAACTTGCATATACCTCTCTTTCTTCATTCTGTGAAGTCTGATCTGTAACTTTGAGCTATTAAACTGCTATATTGTGATCTGTCATCTGAGAGAGTTGCCATCAAGGACAACACCTGTGTCATAATGCCAACAATCTCCCCCTTTGGACTTGATGGCAACAACCACACCAAGTCACTCTCCCCCTTTGACATCAAGGGCAAAGGGTCATGCTCCCCCTGAGTGCATGCTAAATTCTTTGATATGCTGAAGTGTGCTGATTGAGCTCCCATGATCGAGTCCATGCACCCACTGAGCACAAGCAAGGTCTACAAAAAAAATTGTTCTAAAAGAAGAATATGACTCTATACATGCATCACAAATGGCCTTCCTATCACCAATGACTCATACATACATCCATCTCCCAACCAAGTAGGGATATACCAAATTTGACTCATCCACCCAACCAAGTGGGGATATATCAATTGTTTATACATGTCAAAAACAAGAAACATTACATCATCCATCCCATGCATAGTGGGGTTACAAATTAGGTCTTTTTCATGACTATTACATTAAAAGATATACATGACATATATAATAGAGACCAAATATCTTAAACAAGACCATGATAGTCATCAGCAACATCTGTCAATCAGCATCCAGACCAGCAACCATGTTCTCCCCCTGAACCTGTTCCACTTGAAAACAAATCTGCACCAAGATATTCTAAGATAATGCCAACAATGCATTATTAGAAGCATATGCTCCCCCTGAACCTGTGTCAGATGTTTACTGTCAGATCTGATCATTTCATATATCAGAAGAGTTATCAAGGCATCATCATCAATCAGATATATATCAAGTTATCAACAACTTATGAGAGCCAACATATTTCCACATGTCATCAACAGATTGTAACCATCATCAAGCAGAGCAGATAATTCACTGAACCATATCAGACCCCTTTCTCCTGAGTTTGGCCCACTACTTTTCCTCAAACCAACATATACGCGACTGTACCCACAAAAACCAGTGTATATACGCGACTACGCTTCATGAAACTCACGTATAACCACCTTTCTCTGAAGAAGATAGGATTTAACAGCAGGATGATGTAGCAACTACTCCCAAATTTTGTCTGAGATATTCAAATGTCTCTCTAGGTAGTGGTTTAGTGAATATATCAACAACCTGTTCTTTGGAGGGAACATACTCCAATTTGACCTTTTGTTCAAGCACTTGTTCACGTAGAAAATGATATTTGATGGGTATGTGCTTGGTCTTGGAGTGCATGACTGGATTCTTTGAAATACTGATGGCACTTGTATTATCACATAGAATGGAGATGGGTGGAGTACATGTGATCTGAATGTCTTGCAAGGTTTGCATCATCCAAAGTATTTGTGTGCAGCAAGATGCAATAGCCACGTATTCTGCTTCAGCTGTAGATAATGCAATTGAACTTTGTTTCTTGCTAAACCAAGACACTAACCTAGAACCCATATAGAATGCACCACCACTAGTGCTTTTTCTGTCATCAACACTTCCTGCCCAATCTGCATCTGTATATGCATGAAGTGTAAGATCTGTATCTCTAGGATACCATAAACCAAATTTATGTGTTCCTTGAAGATATTTGAAAATCCTTTTGACTGCCTAAAGGTGTGTTTCCTTAGGATTTTCTTGGAATCTTCCAACTATTCCCACTGCATGCATGATGTCTAGTTGGGTACCTGTTAGATAAAGCAGACTACCAATCATGGATCTGTAAGTTGGTTGATGTACTGCTGTTGATTCATCATTTGAGCTAAGATTGCATCCTATTACCATTGGGGTACATACTGGTTTAGACTCTTCCATGCCATAATTTTCCAGGATCTATTTGAGATATTTGGTTTGTGAGAGAAAAATACCATCTTTATTTTGTTGAACTTGTAGACCAAGAAAGTAGGTAAGCTCACTAAGTAAGGACATTTCAAATTCTTGCTGCATTACTGAGGCAAAATTCTGACTCATGGATTCTTCATTGCTACCAAAAATGATATCATCAACATACACAACAATTATTAGCAATTTATTAGTGTCCATCTTTGTATATAGATTGCTATCTGTTGACCCCTTTGAAAAACCCTGTTGGTGGAGATATTTGTGAAGACGCTAATACCATGCCCTTGGAGCCTGTTTTAGACCATAGAGAGATTTTCTGAGTTTTCATACAAGTTTTGCATCATTTCCAAGTATGAATCCTTTTGGTTGTTCAATATAGACTTCTTCTTCTAAGTCTCCATTAAGAAAGACAAATTTTACATCCATTTGGTATACTTTGAATTTCTGAAAACTAGAAAGGGCAAGAAACATTCTTATGGCTTCAAGTCTAGCAACAGGTGCAAAAGTTTCTTCAAAATCTATACCTTCTTGTTGAGAATATCCTTTACAAACAAGTTTGGCCTTGTTTCTAATAAGTTCTCCATTTTTGTTCAACTGTTTTTTGAATATCCATTTAGTTCCTATGATATTCTTATCATGAGGTCTAGGAACTAATTCCCAAGTATTATTCTTTTCAATTTGCTCAAGTTCTTCATTCATGGCCTTGACCCAACATTCATCTTTGCATGCTTCATTTACATTTTGAGGTTTGGTGGAAGATAGTAATGCTAGATAGATTGAGGCTTTGGCAATGCTTCTTCTTGTCTGTACACTTGCCCCTTTTTCCCCTAAAATTTGAGTTTCCAGATGATTTTTCTGAACATACCTAGACGAAGTCTTTTCTTCTATCGTTATCTCTTCTTCTGGTGCTTCATTGGTTTCTTCTTTAGAATCAGTGTGATTTGATGTGAGAAAATGTTCCTCATCTTCTTCATTGTCATAACCTTCGGTTTTTACTTGTTTTGGATTTATGGATGCTTCATCAACCACAACAACAATACTTTCAATAATTTTCCCAAATCTTTTATTATAACATATATATCCTTTACTTCGGGATGAGTAGCCAAGAAGAATACCTTCATCTGCTCTAGGTTCAAACGTACCAAGTTTTTCATCAGTCCTTTTAATGTAAAATTTGCTTCCAAAATCTTTGAAGTATTTTACAGTGGGAGTCTTACCATACCAAAGTTCATGTGGAGTTTGAGTGTTGTTTACCTGAACACTTGCTTGGTTGAGAATAGTGATGGCGACGAATGCAGCTTCACCCCAAAAGGTTGCAGGAGTTCCAGATTCATCTAACATAGCATGAGCTATTTGTTCAACAGTTCTATTCATCCTTTATACCTCTCCATTTTGCTGAGGAGTCCTTGTGGTGGAGAACTGCCTTTTTATTCCATGTTGTTCACAAAAGTCAAAGAATTCATCTGAGGTAAATTCCCCTCCTCGATCAGATTTGAGGCATTTGATTTTGTGATCTGATTCATTTTCAACCAATGATTTGAAGGCTTTGAACTTTTCAAATGCTTCATCTTTATGCTTTAGAAGACCTATCCAACACATTCTGGAAAAATCATCAATGAATAATATAAAGTATTATTCTCCATGAGGTGACTTTTTCCTTGATGGTCCACATAAACTAGTATGAACAAGTTCAAGAGGCTTACTAGCTGACCCTTCCTTTTCGATGAAGTGATATCTGGTTTTCTTACCGAATTGATATGATTTGCATATAGTATTTTTAGGAATGTCGATATATGGAAGATCACGAATAGCCTGGAATCTGCATGCTTTTCTTATTTGAGAAAATCTTAGATGCCCCAATCTTCTGTACCATAGCCAGTTTTCATCATTTTTGCTTGGATAACACTGTTGTTGTCTTCCCTTGAGTATGTATAGGTTGTTTGGAGTTCTTGTACCTTTGATCACGGTTTCTCCTGTATCAAGCTCACGAACAACACATCCATTTAATCGAAACACTACTTCATTTCCTTGATCACACATTTGACTCACATTCAATAGGTTATGCTTTAAGCCATCAACATACATAACATTCCTAGCTTTAACTTTTTCTTTCAAGAAAACAGAGCCTTTACCTTTTATGACAGCAGGAGTGTCATTTCCAAATGAGACACTCTTTTCCTTTTCTAAGGCATTATATGATTTTTTCTTTGTCGCCTGTCATGTGTTTTGAGCATCCATTGTCGATGTACCACTGATTTTCTTGTCCTTCTGCATAGAAGGCTATACCACATCTTTTTGTTCATAGTTCTTTCTTTCTCCATATTTTGGGATTTAATGGAGTTTGCTCCTTTTGAGATATTTTCCAAAATTTACTCATGCATTCAGATTCTTCATGGCCATAGTTGTTACAGATTGAGAATTCTATATTTTTTTCAAGAAGAGAAAAGTTATTATAGGAACTTTTCTTGATCCATATCACATTCCTTTGATTTTGTGCTTCTCTAGTCATGATGGTTTTTTAAGCAACACATTGAGCAGCTTTGTGTCCAAAATTATGACATGAGAAACATTGACCATTAAAGAAGTTCCTGTGATTATCGTTGACCTGGTGATTGTAGTTTCTACTGATATTTGTCTTTGAAGCAAATTGAGTACGATTTACCTATGGTTGATTGTGGCTTCTGTTCATCCTTGAAGTAAATTGAGCCTGATTTACCTGGTGATCTGCTTTATGCCTTTGCTGATGATTGTCAAACTGTTCATTTCTCTTCACTGCATCAAGATAGCTTTTAGTGGAGGTTGACGGCTTCTATGATTGAGATGCTTCTTCAGTATATCCAAGACCTGTCTTTATCAGAGGATAACGCTGCACTTTGAAAAATTCATTTAAGGTTTCTGATCCTTTAGCAAATATAATATTAAGAGCTTTTGTTTTCTCAAGATCCTTTCTTAGACACACAATTTCACATTCTAGTTTTTCATTGTGTTTTTGTCTTTCAGCAAGTTGGTATGTCAAGGTATCTATAATCATATTCTTTTCTTCTAAACAGATTTTGAGTTTAGAGATTTATTCATAAAGGCCATCTTCATCTAAAGCATCCAAAAACTCATCATCTTCATAAGCCATCAGAAGTCTATAGTCATTATTATTTTCATCTTCATCACTATTTGATAGACCATCGCTATCTTCATGAGTATAGTAGCTCTTTTTACTTACACTTTGTTTTCTATTCCATTTTCCAGATTCCTTCCCTTTATCATATTTATCTTTATGAGGACATTTGGTAGCATAATGACCAACTCTACCACATGCAAAACATTTGAAAGGTAGTTTACCTCTGAATCTTCTGAAACCCCGTTGAAGCTTTTTGACAAAGTTTACTTCCTCTTCTTCTTCTTAAATATGTCCCGATTCATTAGTTCTTCTTTTCCTTTTGCTGAAGCTTTAAATGCAGCTTCTCTCATATCTTATGGACCTCCTTTTCTCATCTGAAATGCAGTTAAGGTTCCGTGAAGCTGTGTCATAGTAATAGTCTGTATATCCTGCTTTTCTTCTATGGAAAATACTTTTGATTCAAGTTTAGCAGATAAGTATCTTAAAACTTTTTCAACTAAGGTAACTTCCTTTATCTCTTCACCCAGATTCTTCATGAAATTAACAACCTCATCTATACGCAAGAATTAACTAGCTATACTTTCATCATTGTGCATCTTGAGAGCTTCATATTGAATTCTGGGAGCTTGCAGTTTAGCACATTTTACCTGAGAGTCTCATTTGTAGCTTAGAATGATTTTGTCCCATATTTCTTTGGCTAATTTGAGCTACATAACTTTGACAAACTTTGATTATGATAGACTTTGTAATAATGTATTGACAGCCTTGGCATTGGTTTAATATTGCTTTTTACCTGCCGTATTTGTAAGAATTGCTGATGGAAATGTATATCCTCCTTCCACGATTTCCCAGACATCTGTTCCAGTAGATTGAAGATAGGTTGTGGTTCTTACCTTCCAATAAACAAAGTTGCTCCCATCAAAGGTTGGCAGTTTGATGGATCCCCCGCTTTCTTGATTACTCATGATGATGGATCTACCTTCAAGCGATCAAGCTTCTTCTGAAGGACCTACTCTGATACCAATTGTTGGAAATAATACTGAGAGGGGCGGTGAATCAATATTATTAGATCAATAATTTAATTTTCAAAACTAATTTGTATACGCTACTTCATCTCAATGAACTAGCATTTATACGCAGCTATACTTAATGAAACCAGCGTATATGCAAAGATATTTTGATTTACCCAAATTATCATGTAGTGAACTTTAATCAATATATCAGCAATTCATTAGACAGTGTAGTAAAAGCAGAATAAAGCATCACACATAAGCAACACACATAAACACCAAGATATAAGGTGGAAACCCAATGTGGGTGAAAACCACCTACTGCAATCGTCTCTGTCTTCTTTTAATAATAAGAAAATTATGTTTACAATTTTTGTACTGGTGCAACCTTATACCAGTACACAGACTTCTACCTGTAGAAGGCTACAACCTTCTCTCGTTCTCTAGCTTCTACTGTAAAGGAGCTACAACCCCCTAGCTCTTGTACTCACTGATATGTTTACTAGTACGTAGGTGCCAGCCTACAGAAGGCTACAACCTTCTCCTTTCTTCTAGGGACCACGTTTCATAAATTTTCAAACTGGATCCATCAACGACATCATTCAATCATCAAATATATCTGCATCAACCAATCTCCTATTGGACCAACCACAACCAAATTAATCAATCACTTTGACAAACCATCAATCTGATCTTTCAGAATGCTATCACCAAAACCCAAGCCAGAACCCAGAACATTGCAACAACAAACAACAACAATTAAAACATATATTATAAGGTATACACTACTTTCTTGTGTCAAACATATGTGTATACGCGCTTTCCTCAAAGCCAACCAACGTATACATCTGCAAATATTAATTCATAATTCTGTAGCTATACCAGACTTCAGTTATACCCAGATCATATCATTTACAGAATAATATATGCGTCAGTATTCAGATCTAGAATATTCATGAGCAAAAACACATAATGATAGTTCACTTTATGCCTTAAGATCCCGATCCATCATTAGATCTTATCCTCCATCAACTGCTAAGGTTCCTCCTTGGTTCAGATCCAGCAATGCACCATAACCCAATAACCTGCATACTAGATCTCACTCTTCATCAAATATTCAATTCTTGATTGCCTTGGCCTAATGATCTTCTCCTCCTTTTATAGTTTTAGGCCTTTCTTAATAACATGGACCAAAACCACTTAGGACCAATACCTTGGATCAAATACCTAGGGTCAATACCTCGGACCCGATACCTTGGACCAATACCATCGATCAAAATACCATGGACCAAATACTTCGGACCAAAAACTTGGTTTTCCAAGGTATACGTGCTTTTCCTTTTGTGAAAGTGCATGTATATGTATACGCGACATGTATACAGTGAACCCGCATGTATACGCGGCGTGGCCAATGGTGAACCTGCGTATACCTCTCTTTCTTCATTTTGTGAAGTCTGATCTGTAACTCTGAGTTGTTAACCTACAATATTGTGATCTGTCATCTGAGAGAGTAGTGCAACACCTGTGTCATAATGCCAACAATAGTATAGGGACCTAACATGCTCCTCTCCTTCAAAAAGTGTTGTCCTCAACGCTTGAGTAGTTCTTGATGCTTCTGTATAAATTCTTGTCCTCCCATGTGGAATATTCAGCGGGTAAGTTATTCCACTTGATGAGATACTCTGAAATTGATCTATTTCGTAGCTTTCAATTTCTCACTTCTGTGATTGCTTCAGGTTCCAATATGATTTTTCCTTCCTTGTCAAGTTCTCACAATATTGTTTGAACTGGGATCTTCTGCAACTTTTGAATGAGTTCCCACTCCTTTGGGCATATGGATATATGTAAGGCCTGATGTTTGGAGGAATACTTCGTGGAATCAAATTAATAGCATGATCATGATCACGAATAGGTGGGAGGCCTTTGGGAGTCTCAAATACCTTGGAATGATTGTCCAAAACGTTTTGGATATCTGGAGAAATACATGATTTCGATGTGGGATCCTCTAGTGAACATAATTGTGCAATTACACCCCGTTGTTCTTTATTTAGAAGCTTTGTCATGCTGTTAGAGTTGATTATCTTTCCAGGTTTTCCTTTGATACCCCTCAATTCAACTTCCTTTCCTTCCCAAAAAAATTTCAAGAAAAGTTCTTGAAAATTAAAAGCTATCGTACCCAAAGATTGTAACCATTGGACTCCTAGTAAAACATCAGCACCACCCATTGGAATGGAAAGCATTGGGCTATTTAATACATATTCTCCCATGGATAGCTTGATATTATGGCACTTTCCAGAGAAATTTATGGTTCCTCCACTTGCAACCATCACTTGACACTCTGGTGCTGGATATAGGAAGCAATTCAATTCCTTGGCTATCTTACAATCAATAAAATTATGGGTACTGCCCATATCAATCAAGACTCTTACCTTTTTCTTCTTGATATGTCCTTCTATCTTGATAGTTTAAGGAGTGGTAATTTCTTCCAATGCATTACAAGGTATGGTCGAATTGATTTCTTGAGACTCGATGTGATGTTTCAATTCTTAAACATTTTTCTTCTTGATATGTCATTTTATATTTATAGTTTGAGGAGTGGTAATTCTGTCCAATGCATTACAAGATATGGTCAGATTCATTTCTTCTTTCTCGATGTGATCTTTCACTTCTTGAACCTTTTTCTTCTTGATATGTTCTTCTATCTTGAGAGTTTTAGGAGTGGTAATTCTTTCCAATGCTTTACAAGATATGGTCAGATTCATTTCTTCTTTCTTTTGGGTTGTTTCCTGGTGTATATACTCTTATTTTGACATTTCTTGATCCGTTTCTTCCTCCTCTCCACAAACAATGTAAAATATTTTCTTCTCAGCACACTTATGACCTTTAATGTATTTGTTATCACAATTGTAACAAAGCCCTTTTTGTCTTTTTTCTTCCAATTGTTGTGGTGTAACCCTTGTAGGTTGTGGAAGGCTAGGAGAAGCAACACTTCCATCTTTATAGTTGTGACGGGTAGACTTCCTTGTTGCCATAATTTTTCTTTCCACTTTGTAACAAAGCCCTTTTTCTCTTTTTTCTTCCAATTGTTGTGGTGTTGCTCTAAAGAAAGTGTTGCTCTTTGTATCCTCATAATGTGCTATCATTTCCTTCATGAAAATTGACCACGTAACAAGTTGTTTACAAGAACAAAGCCCTTTATACCATAAAAATTGATCCGGTTCTAAATATGAAGATGCAATACATACATTTTGTAACAGTGGTACACCATGTAGATCAAATTATTGCTCCATCTATAGTATCCAATTTACTGGATCCTTTCCATCAAAATTCCTCATATCACCTTTTATTGATTTCAGGAGCTCAATCTTGAAATGACTGTAACTCTATGCTTTCAGCTCTCAAAGTTCTGAAATTGTTTCTCGCAGTAGCCCTCTGAGTCCTCTTTCTAACCCCGCAAGTCTGATCAGAATTTGATTCTCCAAGAAAGAGTTATGCCAAATCTCCTAAGATGACTTGATTATATAATGTTTCAGTAGAGCGAACTTGTACGATGTGCCACATGTCACTGTTTCGACCTTCAGATCTGAAAACTATGCACAGAAAGATACAATCCATCCCCTTTCTATAACTTCTGATGAAATTTCAATTTGTTGCTCAGAGAGAAAGTTATGACGATTTTCCCAAGGTCACCTATTTAGGATGTAATTCGGGAGTCTGCAAAAACCCTAACTTCCTCAGATCATATATCTGAAAATATAGTGAGACAAGATCTGAAATTCATACCCGAGATTCAGAAGGATTTCTTCTCAATGGGTTCTTTCTTTAGCTTCTGAAACTTCGTAGCGAAATGGTTATAGCAAAAATACCACAATGACCTGTTTTAGATGAAATTATGGAGCTTGCAAAAACCCTAACTTCCTCATATCATATCTCCGAAAATGTAGCGAGACAAGATTTGAAATTCAGACATGTGGTTCAGAATGATTTCTTCTCAAATGGTTTTTTTTTTTTTAGCTTATGAAACGTCGCAGAAAAAAGTTACAGTGAAAATACCACGATAACATCGAAACCCTAGAATCCAAAGCTCTGATACCAACTGTTATGAAACTAGCTCACAAAAAGATAGAAAAGATAGATGAATGCCTTAGAAATAAGCCTCTTCGAGGGGGCAACCTCCTTTACATTACACAAATGAACAATTCTTAGATGATACAAATGACAAGACCTCCTTTCTATATATAGGAGTCTAAGGGGTCATAATATAATCATAGCCGACATAACAATAATAATGTAAGGGCACAATAATAACAATAGTGGGCTTCTATGGGGCACAATAATAACAATATGGGGACTACATGGGCACAACAATATAATAAGGGGGTTGTACTAATAAGAATAAGGGGTTACACTAGTAGTATAGGGACCTAACATTCAACTCATGTCCAGTCCGAAGCTGATAGTGCTAACAACGTCATTGAGCACATTCAACACATTTTCCAGAAGGTCCATGACATATTGGAGAGATGCAATGCTATGTACAAGCAGCGACATGATCCACATCAGGTGCCAAACAAGTTCCAAGTGCGCTACAAATTTTGGCTAATTTGCAAAAGGAGCGCCTCACTCAGCCCAACTGCAAGCTTCGCCCACTCCGATATGGGCCATACACAATCACTAAGGATGTAGGGGATAATGCCTTCGAGTTAAACATTTCACCGTTCCTTGGCCTGCACCTAGTGCTCAATGTGGACTACCTTCGAACATACTTTCCACCATTACTTGACACATCCGACATTGTAGAACAACTCAAACCGTATGGAGTTAAACCCAGATTGCATGGAACAATCCACAACTGATCAGATCATGGACATGCATATGAAGAACACTTGGGAACAAAGTATCCAATTATATCGAGTTGTCAAAGCAGGCCAACTCCTTCACCACGGCAAGTGGTTCACCAAGTCTTGTAGTGTTTTCTTCTCAATGATGTATGAAAAGAACTCACTTAAGATCATGGATGACAAATGATCTCAACAATAGAAATGACTGCTAAACATTGTAGATCTGCAGCTATTGATAGAAACAAAACCTGCCAAAATCTTGATCTATGTTGCAATCATAGTTAAACAGTAAAATGAAGAGTAATAACCCCAAAACATCCAACTGAAACCAGATTTGTAAAGAATTATTTTATTATAAAACCTGTGAAGGGAACAAATATATGTTACAAGTCCCTCTCTATGGGATGGGTTCTTTCAACTTCTGTAGAGTCTCTCTCCTCTATAATGCAAAAACCCAACAAAAAATATGGTGTGCGACAATGAAAATAATCAGAGGTACAACAGTGAGTGCAACAATGAAAATAATCAAAAGTGAATAATGAATGGAAAACCCTTCTATTTATAACAAAATATTGAGTTATCATCAAATAATGAGCAATAATAAAATATTATTGATCCCATTCTTGGAATAACCACCTGGAATATTTTATTATATTTTTTAGGAGGGAAAAAGTATTTAAACTTTCATTTAGAAATAATAAATAAATAAATGATTTATTTATCATCTCAAGAAATTAGTTAAGGAATAATAAACAAATAAGGATTTATTTAATTATTCCCGAGAGATTTAATCGAATTTTAACAAAGAATAATAATTAATTAGTGATTAATTAATTATTCTTATAGAAAAATAAGATAACTAATGATTTATCTGTTTATTTTTCATGATTGGGTCAAATTTGACAAGGAATGATAATAAAATAGTGGTTAAATTTATTATTCCTAGAAGAAAATCAAATAAATAATGATTTATTTAATTATTCTTCATGGGTTTAACTATAAATTACTTAACAAAGGTGGTTTATTAGGTAACTTCTCATAGTGAAAGCAATTTTACTATGGTAAAAGTGGCTTTACATGGTGTATTTCGATCCATCTAGTAAATTAGGCTAGATGATCAATTTTTTTGTGATAATAGATTGCCCCCAACTTACGAGTGTTAGGAGAAAAACGTATGACCAAATTATGTTGTAAAGACACAATCACTTAGACAACACAAAGGAGTCAAGGAGAGAGAGAGAGAGAGAGACCAATGAAGCTGAAGCTGAGAGCGGCAGAGGGGCAAGACTAATGCCAGACTTCTTTTTTGTTGTTGTTGTGGTACCGGACCTCAATGAGGCGGGGGAGGCATACCCATACCTGCCGAGATAACTTAGTACAAAAATAATGTTTTCCCAGAAATATGAAACTGAGCAATAAAGTACATGCTGAATGGTACATGACATGCTGGCATAACAGGGCTAGAAAATAATACAATGTGTCCCATATACATAATGCACCTAGCAAAAACATGAGCCAGGACTGAATACAATAATATATGAGTACATGAGATACAAAGTCCCTTCCCTCAAAAAATGGTTGGGAGGGAGGTTAGAACAACCAAAGAAGCCTTGCTAAACAAGGAAGGGCTTTGCAAAACTGAATGGATCATCTGGAGGAGACATGCATGCTATGAACACTATGATTGGTAAGAACCGAACCCATCAACTATGCAGAAATGCATCTGAGGCTGTAGCATAGTAGGTATGCATCTGGGCATGTGGGAGGATACCTAAAGGGCCACCCCCTCATGAGGCCTGAAACATCTAACATAACCTGGGAATCATCGGTACAATCTGTTGCATCACTGGACCATCAAGTGTATGGATCATGAACATGAAATGACCAAGTCAAAGGGCAATAATGGGACCCTCTTCTCAATCCAAGGTGCTGAATAAGAATGGAATTTTGAACCGAGATACACCACCCTCTAGGTCATTCTTATGGAATAAATGAGCTGATGTCAACAGAATAGGGCCCACGATAGATGAGGCAATGAGGATCCTCTACTAAAGAACGAGGGAAAATAATAATGTGACCAATGGACTGACACCAGGGATAATGGGAAAATGATACTAAGGGACAAACATATGACTACCCTTGTGAGAGCATAAAGTGCATGGTTGACCTGGTAGCAACTGACTCAATTCCGGAGGGGATGGGGACAGTATGACTGGAGACCAAAATTGGCAACACAGAATGGATGGTATGTAAATATGGATGGAATACTGTGACATGATAAGATTGGACATGAAATAGACTCCAAGGATGCAAGGGTGACTCATCGCGGATGCTCTGAACAAGGGTGACTCGATGACGTTGCCACACATACTAGGCCCGGAGGGGGTCATGAAAACATGGGGAAATGATGGTTACACATGAAGACAATCGCCATATGGTATGAAAAGTATTTAGAGGAGGTGCACCTCAAAGTGTAAGTTCGCTTTATGAAGAAAGTCAATTTTGAGGGGTGATGAAGTGACCTTCTTGGAAAAATGGTTTCCAAGTGAAGTGTCAAATCATCTAAAACTGAAGAATACCCATTTTAGAGCTCAGTGAGAGCTTTCGAATGGTTCTAACGATTTTTCAAACTGAGCTACGGTCTAGTCACAGTAGGCGACAAAATAATTGTGGATTTTTCTATGAAAGGATATTTTCCCTCCAATATGAGAGGAGGAGAAGGCCCTAAATCTTATGGAGATCATAGCAGAGAAACCTACCTTCAGAATCGGGATCTACGACTTTTAGGAAAGTGGCCTTACTTGTCTAAAGATGGCCTTAATTCTTCTTGGAACGATGGTTCCTGGTGGAGAATTAAGGGAAGGGGAAAAAATGAACTGCTAGAGGAGGTATAGAATCATCCTCACCCATTAACTCAAACATGTTGGGTTGTGTTATATTCTTTCAACGACTAGCCCACGTAGTTAACCGGGGGGTTAGAAGGGGGGAGGAGCCCCCCCTTCATTGTGCCGATTGCATAGCAGGGGGAGTCACAAGGGGTTTGAGGGGTGTAGGTAAATTTTGGTTTTGGACCCTATGTTAGGTTGGGAGGACCTACCTATGGTTTTGTGCATGATTTTTCGCACATGGTTTTGGACGCGATGGTTTTCAATCCATGGTTTTGGACGTGATAGTTTTCGGTCCATGGTATTTGATGCTTCGACATGTATAAATATGTATTGTAACATTGAAAGGAACATAATGAAAAATCAAGCTGGTTGTCCCGGTTTTGGGATCCAGGGGAAATCTCTGTGTATATTTGTTTTATGTGTTATGCTCTCGCATTATTCCTTTTATGTGTTTTATAATTCATATGTAGGTAATTTCTGTACAGGGTTAAAACCTACAATTGGTATCAAAGTTTTTTTGGCTTCAAGGGGATGCCTTTGTTGCTGAGGGGTTTCACTCGGGCTTGTGGTAAACCCTATTCAGCGGGAGATCTGCGGGATCAATTCTGGTGGTGAAAGAAGATGGTGAGCAGTGGAAAGATAGAGATCGAGAAATATAACGGTCAGAGTTTTGAGTTATGGAAACTCAAGATGGAGGATTTTTTGGTGGATAAAGATCAGTGGATCATGGTAGATCCAGGTACTAAACCAATGAGAGTGTCCGATGAAGAATGGAAGAAGTTGGATTGGAAGGCAAAGAGCACAATAGGATTGTGTGTCTCAGATTTAGTATTGCTGAATGTATAAGGGGAAGCTATGACGAAGGCTTTGTGGGACAAGTTAGGGACTTTGTACCAATCTAAGTCTCTAGTGAATAAACTGTTCCTACAGAAAAAGTTGTATAGCCTAAGGATGAAATATGGAGACTCAGTGACAGAGCATCTGAATGCATTTAATACTGTGGTAAGTATATTATTATCTGTTGATATTAAAGTTTTAGATGAAGATAAGTGCATCATTTTGTTGTGTTCTCTACCAGATTCATGGGATAGTCTGGTTATTGCAATATGTAGCAATGCAACTACCTTGCAGTTTAATGAAATAGTCTCATCCTTGCTGATGGAGGAAATCAAATAGAAAAATATGGAGAGCCATAATGGTGATGCCTTGTCTGTATGAGGACAGTCCCAGAACAGAAACAAAATGATGCAAGCCTAGAGCTTGCCATACCCAGGATCATTAAACCACATCGAACATTCAGTGCTTGGTTCATGACGGTTGTTCTTTCATGATTTATAAACTATGCTTTAAAACCCATATTTTAAACTCACGGTGCTATAAACCACAAATGGTTCTCCAATGAACTCTTAAAAGAGACTTTGTCATGCGCACACCATAGACAAACCATGCATTCATACACACGACAGTGTACCATTACAGATAATTTATAAAAAAACATGACCCAATTCAAAAATCAACAAAGACTGCGCTATACTATCATCTCAATTCTCATGATAACCGTCCATACCAATAAAAAATCCCCAGGCCTCTCCCAGGACACAACTACCAGGACCTTTCTCCTTTCATGCGTATAAAAGCTTGATTCAAGACTGCGCCCTAACTGACTGGAGTTCAAATGCCAATTAACACAACATTATAATTGTAATTTGACCATGTGCGAAAGCATGCACCGGGAATGGATAGATATATATCTCTGATCTTCCAACCTTCCGCAACCGAGGCTATACCTATATATAATAGTCATGGTTAACAAGTCGGCACATGCATAACAGTTTATGGAACCTTTTTATAACAATACAATGATTTGAACATACACCAGCCATCTGAGTAACGAATCTTCAAATTTAACCTGCGCACACATTGTTATATATATATCAATGGTTATACGCATACAATATGCAGACAACGCCATCGCAGGTTGTTCTCTCCATTGATTACTATGATTACAGGCTTCCGGTTGGAGTGTATATAACTGAAGTTGCGCAACCAACCAACCAACGGCTTTACACAATTACACGCAGCTTTCTCTTGTATCGCCGCCCTGTTGCGCGTTGTCTCAAATCAATAACTTACATTCCTCCGCATCACCTGCACTCTTAACTCATAATCTTCCACGCGGATGGCAAACAAACAAATGTTAATATCGTTTTAATCACAGGTAACTCAGGCTCTCCCTTCAAGGAGTCCCACGCCTCAATCCTTTAGACGACCGAACTATATGTATATCAGTCAACGGTTATAAATCTGAAACAATCATCACAAATGCTTCCGCTGCGCAAGTAACATACAGAACTCTCCTTTATCTCTGAGAATTCAGTCCAGATTGACACGGCCTTTGAACTTTAGTGCGGAGCTGACCATCGTAACCCGTAATTGCGTATTGAACAAACATGACACCCGCCATTCAATAAAAGAATCAATGATTAATATAGGAATTAAAAACCATTAATTCCAGTCCATAATTTCCGAATCACAATAACGCCGAGCGCCTGTCTATAACAATAATACGTGGAGGAAAAAAAGCCATTCACACCTTCCAAACTACAGTTAAAGTAAACCTCATCTTAAAACTGCCATTAAAATCTAATCTCATATAAATACCCTCTGCTATTGAACTGCTATCAAGTTGCGCCCTTTATTAGCAATAAATATGGTTTCGATCTTGTCACAAATCAAAGGCTCAATATGATACTCGATCGCTGTATATCTGCCCTTTTACACAGTTGGCTGACATGGTCCAGCGTTTCCGCTGCGCCATTAAGGAAAATTACCAGAGTTATGTATGCGCCCTGGGAAAATAAAACTCAAGCAATAGAACCGTGAATACACAGTATTATAGCGAAGGGGATTAGAACCATCAGACGTCCATACAAGTCGAATTCAACATGATCATATTCACATTAACAAACATTTACAAGAGTTTTCTTCATGGCCAGATATGCAAATCCATGGCCCTTTTACAACTACCCGAAGGCTTCCAAGGAGAACTTCTCACACTCACTCCCTCACGCTCTTCTCTTTTTTTCCTCTAAAACTTCTTCTGTTTATACAATTTAAAAATATCATTAAATTAAATCCTCAATCCCCTTAGTATCTCAACAAATCCCTAAATCTCTCAACATCCCTAAAAGATAGATTCTCATCCCTAAGACTTAGAAACTAATTCCAACTTAGGCTCATAATTAATTCCTAAATATCCCAAGTCTAATTTCCCTCATGTTTTCCAATTATTTGGAAACATTACAAATACTCTCAAGATCTCATAAATATTTACATAATATTAATAATTTCTCAAAATCATGAAACCCCTAGATTTAAATAAAATACAAAGTATTTTTCGGAGATGATGCTCCTGCATCAGACTCCCCATGAAAAAAAAAATTCATGACCACCTGGTCATAAGTCTGGATATCTCCCCCTGGATCCCAAATTTTATTTTGTAACCTTTCTTTGCTTGTCAATTGCTTTACTGCTGTTGCTATCTGCTGTTGTCTTCCAGGCTTCCATATTTTATGTTGTAGTGCTCCACTTGCTCTGCTCTTGCAATCTTTCGCTGTCTTTCTCTTGTTGTCTTTCCTTTCCTTTCTTGCTGCCACCCAATCATCCATGCCCTCTTGTTTTCTAGAACAGAAAACTTCTTCTTCCTCCATTTGACTTCTCAATTGAGTCAAATGTTGTGCAACAATACCTACATTCACAAAACACTTGTTAGAATAAAAATCAGAAGGCATCAGTGCCTTATCCTCCTTTGCCAGCACTTCAGTATGCTGTTCTGAAGTATCCTCCACTATCAGCACATCAGTATGTTGATTCTCTTTGCCCAAAGAATCCTCTGAAGAATTCTCAAGACTGTCAACCAGTCTTTCTCCCACATCATTTGCTTCCATGATATCTTTCTGCACTCGTTCACTGTACTGAACTCTTTCTTCTGCCATCTCTCTGTCATACTCTGAATTCTTCAACAAATATTCTAGCAATGCAATTTCTTTGTAACATTGCTGAAGCATAACATCACCATCACTTACAGTCCCTGCATGCATACACAACTTGTCAGTTTGAAAACTACAAGTCCCAACAACTTTAATCTTCGGTTCGTATACCAGCTCTTCCAGCTGATTATCTTCTTCATTCACATGAACTTCCTCTTCAACAAAACCTGTAATCACATTACAACTGTCAGCTATAAAAACACAAGAGTTCACATTATCCAGCTGATCTAGATCTGCCCAATAGTTCAAGAAATCATCAATGCTCTCCTCCTCTGTTTTATCAATGGAAACCTCCTCTTCCAACTCAGCTGCTCTGAGTTGTGTACACTTCAACTGTACATCCATCATCTGCTCAAGCTTCTTCAGCTCTTCCATTAACTGCATGTTTATTTGTCGATCTCTTTTCTGTTGTAGCTTCTGCCATTTCACTTTCTTTCCCTTCAGTGGAAAGATCCATCCTCTATTCTGGTTTTCCTGCTCTTGCAGCCATTCCTCTAGTACCTGCAATTGCACTTTCATTACTGCAATCTCTCTTTCTCTGACTTCTGCAGTCATCTCATCGCTGTGGCATTCCTCTGAACCTCTTCTTTGATCCTCCATGATCATCTTCTCACTTGCCATGAGTTGCACTAGCCTCTGCAACAAGCTCTCCTGTCTTGCTGCCACTTACCTCACCAAGCTCTCCTCACTCAGTCTTTTGGTAAGTACTTGGTTCGCTGCCTCTGGAACCTTTTGAGCACTCTCTCTGCTCTCTTCAGGCTATCTCTTCAACTCACCTTCTTCTTCAGGACACTGCAATTGTCCTCCTTATTCAGCCTTTAGCTGAATTCCAGGTTCAATGCCATCTTCTCTGCAACCAGAACTCTCATCACAAATTTCAAATCAGAAAAAAAATCATTTCACCTTCTAAGATCTTGCATGATCTTTTCCTCTCTGTAATCCTGTTCACTTGCAATTATGTATGCTGCATATCAGATTTAAAACTCTGATCTTATCACAGGCAATTAATAAAAAAAAACTTCATCCTTCAAACAGAGCTATTCCAGCTCTGATACCAAAAATGATGCAAGCCTAGAGCTTGCCATACCCAGGATCATTAAACCACATCGAACATTCAATGCTTGGTTCATGACGGTTGTTCTTTCATGATTTATAAACTATGCTTTAAAACCCATATTTTAAACTCACGGTGCTATAAACCACAAATGGTTCTCCAATGAACTCTTAAAAGAGACTTTGTCATGCGCACACCATAGACAAACCATGCATTCAACACACGACAGTGTACCATTACAGATAATTTATAAAAAACCATGACCCAATTCAAAAATCAACAAAGACTGCGCTATACTATCATCTCAATTCTCATGATAACCGTCCATACCAATAAAAAATCCCCAGGCCTCTCCCTGGCCACAACTACCAGGACCTTTCTCCTTTCATGCGTATAAAAGCTTGATTCAAGACTGCGCCCTAACTGACTGGAGTTCAAATGCCAATTAACACAACATTATAATTGTAATTTGACCATGTGCGAAAGCATGCACCGGGAATGGATAGATATATATCTCCGATCCTCCAACCTTCTGCAACCGAGGCTATACCTATATATAACAGTCATGGTTAATAAGTCGGCACATGCATAACAGTTTTATGGAACCTTTTTTATAACAATACCTCTTCCTCGGCGATTTAAACATACACCAGTCATATGAGTAACGAATCTTCAAATTAACCCTGCGCATACATTGTTATATATATATCAATGGTTATACGCATACAATATGCAGACAATGCCATCGCAGGTTGTTCTCTCCATTGATTACTATGATTACAGGCTTCCGGTTGGAGTGTATATAACTGAAGTTGCGCAACCAACCAACCAACGGCTTTACACAATTACACGCAGCTTTCTCTTGTATCGCCGCCCTGCTGCGCGCTGTCTCAAATCAATAACTTACGTTCCTCCGCATCACCTGCACTCTTAACTCATAATATTCCACGCGGATGGCAAACAAACAAATGTTAATATCGTTTTAATCACAGGTAACTCAGGCTCTCCCTTCAAGGAGTCCCACGCCTCAATCCTTTAGACGACCGAACTATATGTATATCAGTCAACGGTTATAAATCTGAAACAGTCATCACAAATGCTTCCGCTGCACAAGTAACATACAGAACTCTCCCTTATCTCTGAGAATTCAGTCCAGATTGACACGGTCTTTGAAATTTAGTGCGGAGCTGACCATCGTAACCAGTAATTGCGTGTTGAACAAACATGACATCCACCATTCAATAAAAGAATCAACGATTAATATACGGGATTATAGCGCATAGGAATTAAAAACCATTAATAACAGTCCATAATTTCCGAATCATCACAATAACGCCGAGCGCCTGTCTATAACAATAATACGTGGAGGAAAAAAAGCCATTCACACCTTCCAAACTACAGTTAAAGTCAACCTCATCTTAAAACTGCCATTAAAATCTAATCTCATATAAATACCCTCTGCTATTAAACTGCTATCAAGTTGCGTCCTTTATCAGCAATAAATATGGTTGCGATCTCACCACAATTCAAAGGCTCAATATGATATTCGATGGCTGTATATCCGCCCTTTTACTCAGTTGGCCGACACGGTCCAGCGTTTCCGCTGCGCCATTAAGGAAAATTACAAGAGTTATGCATGCGCCCTGGGAACATAAAACTCAAGCAATAGAACCGTGAATACACAGTATTTTAGCGAAGGGAATTAGAACCATCAGATGTCCATACAAGTCGAATTCAACATGATCATATTCACATTAACAAACATTTACAAGAGTTTTCCTCATGGCCAGATATGCAAATCTATGGCCCTTTTACAACTGCCCGAAGGCTTCCAAGGAGAACTTCTCACACTCACTCCCTCACGCTCTTCTCTCTTTTTCCTCTAAAACTTCTTCTGTTTATACAATTTAAAAATATCATTAAATTAAATGCTAAATCCCCTTAGTATCTCAACAAATCCCTAAATCTCTCAACATCCCTAAAAGATAGATTCTCATCCCTAAGACTTAGAAACTAATTCCAACTTAGGCTCATAATTAATTCCTAAATATCCCAATTCTAATTTCCCTCATGTTTTCCAATTATTTTGAAACATTACAAATACTCTCAAGATCTCATAAATATTTACATAATATTAATAATTTCTCAAAATCATGAAACCCCTAGATTTAAATAAAATACAAAGTATTTTTCGGAGAAGATGCTCCTGCATCACAAAAATAAGTCATCAAGAGGGAGGTCTATATCTAGAGGGAGATCTAAATCTCTAGGAAAACCTGCAAAGGTGGTGTGCTGGAAATGCGAAAAGGAAGGGCAATACAAAAAGGACTGTAAATCTAAAGTCCAGGATGCCTCGCGAGCCTCCTGATGCTTTTAGAGATGAGGCCTTTCGGTCGACGAATTGATAAAGGAAAGGGATTTGATGATGCTCCTTTTGCAGAGGTGAAAACCACCTCAGATGAAGGTGGGGATGTGTACTTGGCTTCTTCAAGTACACATGTATGTCATGAGGCATGGTTGATTGACTCAAGTGCATCCTTTCACTTCACTCCCCATAGAGAGTGGTTCTGTGAGTATGATAAATATGATGGTGGTGATGTCTTCTTGGGGGATGACAGGAAGGCTAGAATCGTTGGTTGTGGAAAATTAAAGTTGAAGTTGCAAGGTGGAAGGGTTAGAACATTTCCAGATGTTCTGCATATTCCTGCATTGGCCAGAAATCTAATTTCCGTAAGAAAGTTGAATGATGCAAGTGTAAAAACAGTGTTCGAGAAGGATACTTGAAAGATGGTTCGGGGAGCACTGGTATTGATGTGGGGAGTTCGGATTGGAACTCTGTACAAGATGCAAGGTAGCATTATTGTTGATGGGTGCAACAACTCTGTGGTTCATGAAAGTGGAGCAGAAAATATAGTGGTCTCTGGAGAGAAGACCATGATGTGGCATCAAAGGCTTGGACATATTGGAGAGAAGGGCCTTCAAATACTTCATGGTAAAGGTATGGTAGAAGGTATGAGTAATAGCTCTTTGGATTTTGATTGCTGTGAAAATTGTGTATATGGGAAGCAAAATCGGGTGAGTTTCCCTTCTGGTGGTAAGAGGGCGAAACAAATATTAGAGCTTGTGCATAGTGATGTGTTTGGACCTATGAAGGTTCCATCACTGGGTATGTCTGTGTACTATGAATCATTTATAGATGACTTATCAAGGAATACATGGATATATTTCCTTAAGAATAAATCTGAAGTCTTTGATAGGTTTAAAGAATTTAAGGCTCTGGTGGAAAACCAGACAGAGAAGAAGATAAAGGCGTTGAGGACAGATAACAGTGGAGAGTTTTGCAGTAAGGAATTTGAAGAATTCTGTAAGAAGTGTGGTATAGCATGGCAGGAGACTACTCCATATACACCTCAGCAAAATGGAGTTGCAGAAAGAATGAACAAGACATTTATGGAAAGGGAAAGAAGCATGCTCTGTGGTGTCGGGTTAGGACAGGAATTCTGGGCAGAGGCAGTGGAGACAGCATGCTACCTGGTCAAGAGATCACCTTCATCAGTGTTGGAGGATAAGACTCCACAAGAGGTATGGACTGGTAAGAAACCCTCTCTTTCACATCTGAAGGTATTTGTATGTGATGCATATGTAAATGTTCCAAAGGAGAAAAGAACCAAGTTGGATAGTAAATCTAAAAAGTGCATCTTTATTGGGTATAAGGATGGTTTAAAGGGTTATAAGCTTTGGAACCCAGTAACAAGGAAGGTTGTGTATAGCCAAGATGTGGTGTTCAGAGAGGTAAAATATGTTATTAAACATGAATTCCAACCAAAGGAACCTGAGAAGATAGAGTTTGAGCTTAAGGAGGAAGAATCAGACTCTACAATAGAGGAGGAATCAGAAGATGAAGAGCCACAAACTCCAGGTGTGAGAAGATCAGTTCGAGAAAGAAGGTAGCCAGAAAGGTATAGTCCATCTGCTTTCTGTTCAAATTTTTCTTTATCTATTACTGATGATGATCCAAGAACTGTGAAGGAAGCAGTAGACTTAGAGGATGGAAAACTTTGGAAAGAAGCCACAGTTGATGAAATGGCATCTTTGCACAAAAATGAGGCTTGGGATCTGGTGGAGTTTTCGGCTGGAAGGAAACTCATTAGCAACAAATGGGTGTTCAAGAAGAGGACAAATGCAGAAGGAAAGGTGGAGAAATACAAAGCTCGATTGGTAGCAAAAGGTTATTCCCGGGTGTCGAGAATTGATTTTGGTGATATTTTTTCTCCTGTTACCAAGGTAACTTATATTTGATTACTTTTATCTATTACTGCTGCTTTTGATTTTGAGGTAGAACAGATGGATGTGAAGAAAACATTTCTTCACGGGGATCTGAAAGAGGAAATCTACATGAAGCAACCTGAAGGCTTTGCGATGAAGGGTAAGAAAGAACTGGTATGCAGGTTAAAGAAGTCTTTGTATGGGTTAAAACAATCACCAAGGATGTGGCATCAGAAATTTGATACATTTCTACGGGGACTTGGCTTCACCAGAAGCAAAGCAGATCACTGTGTGTATTTTAAATTAATTGGTGATCGTGTTAGTTATCTGGTATTGTATGTGGATAATATGTTACTGGTTGGAAATGACAAAGAAATTATCCAGGATTTGAAGACCCAATTGTCCTCCAAATTCGACATGAAAGATCTTGGTACTGCAAATTATATTTTGGGCATGGAAATTAAAAGAGATTGGGCAAAGAGGAAGCTCTGGTTAAACCAAAGGAAGTATGTCGAGACAATATTGCAGAGGTTTAATATGCAGGATAGTAAACCAATGAAGGTGCCTTTTCTTATAGGTGTAAAGTTATCTACTAAACAGTGTCCCAAGACACAAGAAGAGGAAGAGGATATGTCTCGTTTTCCATATGCAAGTGCAGTCGATAGCCTGATGTATGTGATGGTTTGTACTAGACCAGACATTGCACATGCAGTGGGAGTATTGAGTAGGTTTATGTCAAAAACAGGGAAGGAGCATTGGACAACAGTGAAGCCGGTTTTCACGTATTTGCGTAGCACTAGTGATTATGGTTTTTGCTACCAAGGAAGACTAGGATTGGATAGAGTGTTGAATATTCATGGCTTTGTTAATGCAGACTGGGGTGGAAATCTGGATCAGATAAGATCTACAAGTGGGTATGTGTTTAACCTATTTGGAGGTGCAGTTAGTTGGATGTGTAAGAAACAATATGTAGTGGCACTATCAACTACAGAGGCAGAATACATGGCAACCACTCATGCAAGAAAGGAAGCAGTTTGGTTGCAGAGATTGTGTTCAAGTATGGGGTTAGTACAGGGATCTATAAGGATAGGTTGTGACAGGAAAAGTGCAATTTTCTTGGCAAAGAACCCTGCATATCATTCAAAGACAAAGCACATTGATGTTCAGTATCACTTTGTGAGGGATATGATAGAAGACAAAAAGGTGTTGCTGGTAAAGGTGGACACTTTAAAGAAGATTGCAGATGTATTGACAAAATCTGTGAGCTCTGAGAAGTTCTCTTGGTGTAGAGAAACAATGGGCATTGCAGGGCTAGATAAATGACTAAGCTCTCTTGTGGCCCCCTATGGAAAGAAAACAAAAAGTGGGAGAATGTTGGGTTGTGTTATATTATTTCCATCACTAGCCCATGTAGTTAACCGGGGGGTTAGAAGGGGGGGAAAACCCCACCTTCGTTGCGCCGATTTCATAGTGGGGGGAGTCACAGGGGGTTTGAGGGGTGCAAGTAACCCCACTCTATGGGGTCCGGGGCAGCACGCTGGAAAATTTTGGTTTTGGACCCTATGTTAGGTTGGGCGGACCTTCCTATGGTTTTGTGCATGATTTTTCGCACATGGTTTTGTACGCGATGGTTTTTGGTCCATGGTTTTGAACGCGATAGTTTTCGGTCCATGGTATTGGATGCTTCGACATGTATAAATATGTATTGAAACATTGAAAGGAACATAATGAAAAATCAAGCTGGTAGTCTCAATTTTGGGATCCAAGGAAAAATATTTGTGTATATGTGTTTTATGTGTTATGCTCTCGCATTGTTTATTTTCTGTGTTTTAGAATTCGTATGCAGGTAATTTCTGTACAGGGTTAAAACATACAAAACATGGGGACATAGAGTAGAATATTTGAAGATATGGTATCAAACATCTACGATATGTGATGTGCATATGGCTTTCCGGAGAGGCCGGTAGGACAAACTATCCAAGGAATGGGAGGATAATCAACCATACCTAGATTCAGTGGGATCTAGGTCGAGACTTAATTGAGAATATGGCTAGGGGAAAACCATCATGCCCCCAAGCATGGGATGTTGATCTAGTATGCAAAGGTGGGAATGATGCCCCCTAGCAGGAGGAGTTTGTGGAGCTCCATTGTGTGTCAAGTGCTCGTAAAAGGGATTCAAGCATCTTGGTCCGACTTGGCACGAGATCCTCCAAAGGGGCCTATGTGCCCCCCAATACGCTATGGACGTACTGGATGTATTTAGAGTTATGGCCCCAAACACTTTTATGATACATAATATGATTATGCATTTTTTATATGAAAATAATATGAACAAGAATACGATAAATTAATGGCACATAACACAAGATTTATCTGGGGAAAGCCACTGCTCAAAACCCCGCTATCTGTATTGCATATATCATAAATATGAGTGAAGATACAAAGCTTGTTCTCACTAGAAAAATTCCACACAAGTATGCTCAACTCTCTCAACTCACAAGATAGCTCTTGGCCAAAACTTAGCTAATTCTGCAGCTCTCCAAGCCCCTAATCTCTTGTGTGATTCCTAGGATGAATAGCCTGTATTTAAAGGGAATTCATGCTTCCAAAACTACGAAATCCAAGCATAGGATCAATCTCTGATGCATGCACGATATTTACACTCTAGTAAATAATACAACTAATAGTACATTGTACCTGCACTCTAATCTCAACCGGGTCTCTCTCAAAATTGACATGCATGAGTTTCTGATGACGGAATCTTCAGTTAACTAGAGTGACACTTGTGGATGAATTAGTGCACCAACTGATTGTTAACTCTCTATTAGTTCCGCAAATAGTTTGGAACCAATTTAACTGAACTTAACTCAGTAAACTGAGTGATCTAATTTCCAACTCAATTTAAACTCATACTAGACCCCTAAAACTTAGGGAGAACATATACATGACTACAAAAAGACTTCAAACTTGAAATTCCTAAGCTAATTAAGTTAATTAAACTTAATTAATTATTTCCAAGTTGCTATGAGAATAAAATTCGATTTTAATTCTCAATTTAATTCAAGGACAAATTAAACTAGAATTTCTTGTTGCCATTTCTCAACACTCCCTCTCGACAAGAAAGGGATTATCAACTACCCCGATCCTGTCTCTGTGAAACTCAAATTTACATCTTGACAATTCATTTGTCAAAATGTTAGCATCTTGCTCCTCCATGGGAATGTACTCTAACAACATAATCCACCTCAATACACAATCTTTGAGATGATGATATCAGATATCAATATACTTGGACCGATCATGAAAAATTGGATTTTCAAAGAGTTTGATACAACTCTGATTATTGTAGTAAATCATAGTTGAAAACATCCTCTAACCAAACAGACTAACTAGGATCTTCCTCATCTAGATGGCCTCACATGCTGCCTGACTCGCAACCATGTACTCTTCCTCTACCGAACTGGGTGCAACTAATCTATGTTTCCTGTTGTACCAAGAAACTAACGCTGACCCAATACTCAAGATGCCTCCTGATGTGCTCTTCCTATCGGATGGACTCCCTGCCCAATTTGCATCAGTTAAGCCTTGAAGATTCACTCCCTTTGTCCATCTATACCATAATTGATATTGAGAAGTGCCCCTGAGGTATCTCAACACATGTTTTTTCGCCTTCCAATATAGCTTGGTAGGCCTAAACACACTTGACTAAGATGGTTAAGCGAATAGCACATATCTGGTCGTGAGTTCAACAAGTACATGAGTGAACCCACAAGTTGCCTATAAACAATAGCTTCCACTACTTCCCCTGAAGTAGCATCCTCCTTCCTCCAGTTACCTTCTAGAGGAGTCTCCATGGGTTTGTTGCTCTCCATGCAGAATCTCCTGAGTATCACGTTGGCATACTTTCCGTGAGACACAAACAAATCCCCATTTCCCTGCCATACCTCCATGCCAAGAAAGTAATGCATGAGCCCCATGTCCTTCATCTCAAACTCTCTTGCAAGGTCCTCCTAGCAAGACTTGATCAACTGATCATCACCTGTCAGTATGAGATCATTAACATAAAGTACAATGATCAAAATTTTAACTTCCACCACTATGTGGTACAAGTTTGCATCCGCTTAACTCTTTGTGAAGCCTAACCTGGTGATGTAGTCATCCATCTTGGTGTACCAAGCACGGGGTGCTGACATTAGCCAATACAACACTCTCGTGAGCCGACACCCATGTGACTCACGGTCAAAGGTCTCAAAACCTTCAAGCTACTCTATGTACACATCTTCCTCAATCATGCCATTAAGGAAGGTTTTCTTCACATCCATCTGATGTATCTTCCAACCCATATGTGTTGATAATGCCAATATAGATTTGATCAACGAGTACCTTGCAATAGGAGAAAACGTCTCATCATAGTCAATCCCCTCTGCCTGTGAAAAGCCATGGCCACAAATTTAGCCTTATGTTTCTCCACACTACCATGTGCAACATTCTTTACCTTGTAAAGCCAACGGGATCTCACCAATGAATTGTCCTCCAATCTTGGGATCACATCCCAAACACTGTTACGAACTATGGAGTCATACTCCTCCACCATGGCATCAACCCAAACTAGCTGTTGCACTTCTTCCTTAAAGGAAGATGGCTTTGTCAAAACACATTCACCCATAAGAGACATGTATCCAGTGTCCCTCTCAGGTGACCTCCCCTGCCTGCCCTGAGAAGTGAGTGCTCCCACATGTTAGAAAATTATATATTACAGAGCAATGGAACACATAAAATATTGCAGAAATATAAACACAGAAAAGGCATAAAATAAGAGAGACACAGATATACGTGGTTCACCCAATTTGGGCTACGTCCATGGAGAAACAGCCAGTCCTTCTTTTTATATTATCCAGCAAACTGAATAGATACAACCTACAGTAGATCCACTGTAATTCCCTCTTCACTCTCAATGTCCTCTCTTTTCCTCACTCAGAATACAAATATCCATAGACGCAATACAATTCCCTCATATATAGCAAGGGGTTGCCTTCTAGGGCAAGAAACCCTAAATTAAACATAACTTCCACCGTCAGATCTCTGCCTAATGAACGACCTAGATTAACTACAAAATTACAACATTTTACAAGGAAATTTTACATCTATTCTTAGCTTCAGGGGCGCTGCTAGCGGGGGGGACTCCCAAAGGTCGCAGCCACCCCCCCGGGACCCCCCCTGCAGCGAATATTTTATGGACGGCGATGTCGCCCCATTACGAACTGGGGTTCAATGCAGTGATACCTTTGAATACAGAAGATAATCAAGCTCCACACTCAAAAATCTCCCACTTGGAGATTGATTATAGCAACTCCACCGCTGCATCATTTGTTGGACAATGACTCCACTTTGGACCTGGTTGTTTCTCATCTTCTTCATCATACTTGAATACCAATTGAAACTAAGCAAATTCTCAATTTCTCCCTCGTTACACCTTTTGTTGACATATCTGCAGGATTCTGGCTAGTGTGTATCTTTTCCAGCTTCAACTGTCCATCTTCCAACGCTGCCCGTATGAAATGGTACTTGAGCTGTATATGTTTAGTCTTGGAATGAAATGCAGAGTTCTTTGCAAGATGTATGGCACTCTGGCTGTCACTGTATAACTTGCCCAACTCCTACTTCTTACCCAATTCATCCAGAAACCTTTGTAACCAAATCATTTATTTACTAGCCTCTGTAGCAGCAACATACTCGGCTTCTGTTGTTGAGAGTGCAACAACACTTTGAATTTTTGAGACCTAACTAACAGTTGTTCCACCTACGGTAAACACATACCCTGTTGTGCTTCTCCTGTTATCTCTATCACCCACCATATCTACATCAACATATCCCTGTAGAGCAATGTTTGAACCATCAAAGCATAATGCTTGATTTGTGGTACCTCTCAAATATTTGAGAATCCACTTCACTGCCATCCAATGTTCTTTTCCTAGATTTTTCATGTACCTACTTACACCTCCCACTCCATGTGCAATATCAGGCCTTGTGCAGACCATTGCATACATTAAGCTTCCAACTGCTGATGCATATGGAACTTTAGACATATGAGCCATTTCTTCCTGAGTCTTGGGACACTCCTCCTTAATTTGAAATGGATAGCCATACTAACTAGTTTTGCATCCTGCATATTAAACCTTTTCAACACCTTTTCTATGTACTCACTTTGAAACAATGTTAATTTGCGATTCTTCCTATCTCTAGTTATTCTCATACCAAGAATTTGTTTTGCAGCACCCAAATCCTTCATTGCAAATGAGTTTGCCAATTTTATTTTGAGCGCATTTATTTCTTGCATGTTAGACCCCGCAACAAGCATGTCATCTACATACAATAACAATATAATATAGCTGCCATCATTTTTCCTTTTGAGATAAACACAATGATCAGAGTGGCACCTAGTATAACCTTGTTTAGACATAAACCTGTCAAATTTTAGATACCACTGCCTTGGAGCCTGTTTTCAACCATACAAGCTCTTCTTCAACATGCACACTAGTTTCTCCTTCCCTTTTACCTCATATCCTTGTGGTTGCTGCATATATATCTCTTTCTCCAAATCCCCATGGAGAAAGGTTGTCTTTACATCTAACTGCTCAAGATGCAAATCTTCAGCTGCTACTAGACTTAAAATAGTTCTGATTGAAGTCATTTTAACAACAGGAGAAAATATCTCATCAAAGTCTATACCCTTTTTTTGTGCAAACCCTTTCACCACAAGTCTAGCTTTATACCATTTTCTACCTCCATCTTCTTCCTTCAACTTGTAAACCCATTTATTTTGCAATGTTGTTTTACCTGCAGGCAACCTGACTAAGTCCCAAGTCTGGTTATGTGCTAAGAAGTCCATCTCTTCTTTCATGGCTTGCTCCCACATCTTCTTGGTTTCTACCTGCACTACTTCTTCATAACATTCTGGTTCACTAGAATCAGTCAACAATACATAATATAATGAAGGAGAGTATCATTCATGGGGTCTACTTATCCTGGTAGATCTTCTAACACCACTTTCAGGTGTTTGAGGTGCTTGTTGCTGTTGTGGTTGTTGTTCTGGCTATTGATCATTATGATTTCCAGGCACCATCACTTTTCCTGTGATCTCATCAAGCACTGTGTATTCTCTGTTTTCTTTTTCCTGTTTCTTTTCCTGTAGCTGATCCTTATAAAAAACCTTTTCATTGAATATGACATCTCTGCTCCTAATGATTTTGTATTTTTCATAATCATAAAAGCGATAACCAAAATCATTAACACCATATCCAATAAAGGTACATTTCTTTGATTTTGCCTCAAGCTTTGTTCTATTTTCTTTATTAATGTGGGCAAAGGCTTCACAACCAAAAGTCTTTAAAAAAGAGTAGTTTACCTTTTTACCTGTCTATGCCTCCTTTGGAATACCACCATCCAAGGAACTTGAAGGCTCTCTATTTATTAGATAAATAGCAGTATCTACAGCATCTGCCCTAAATTTTAAAGGCAATCCTGCATGCAATCTCATGCACCTTGCACGCTCCATGATTGTCCTGTTCATCCTTTCTGACACACCATTTTCTTGTGGTGTTCCTGGAACTGTCTTCTCTCTACGAATTCCATTCTCTGAACAGTACCTATCAAACTCTTTGCTGCAATATTCACCTCCATTGTCTGATCTGAGACACTTCAACCTTTTTCCTGTCTCATTTTCAACCAAAGCTTTCCATTTCTTGAAAGTATCAAATACATCAAATCTATTTCAAATAAAATAAATCCATGATTTTCTGGTTGCATCATCAATAAAAGTAACATAATAACAAGAGCCACCAAGAGATGATACCTCAGCAACTCCCCATACATCTATACGCACAAGCTCTAATTTTTCGCTCTTCTTTTCTTTCCCAACTCTAAGGAATCTGAATCTCTTCTATTTTCCATAAACACAATTCTCACAGAATTTTAAATCAACATGCTTCAAACCTGGCAACAAATTTCTTGAGTGAAGAATCTGCATCCCCTTCTCACTCATGTGCCCGAGCCTATGATGCCACAATGTCGTATCTTCTCCTGTGGAGGTTAAAGCATTAACAGAATTAGAAATACCATTGCATAAATACAATGTACCAACATTTCCTCCTTTCGCTATTACCAGGGATCCTTTACTGACCTTCCAGGTTTTATCTGTGAAAGTAGTTACACAACCTTCACCTCCCAACTACCCTGTTGAAATTAGATTTTTCTTCAAATATGGAATATGCCTTACCTCCTTCAATAGCCACTGATTTCCATTTTGCTGTTTTATGAAAATTGTACCCATTCCAATGATTTTACAGGGTTTATCATCACCCAATCGAACCTGTCCAAAATCTCCTTGAACATAATCATAAAAATGTTTCCTATCAGGTGTGGCATGGAATGAGGCCCCTGAATCTACCACCCAAGCATCAATAATATTTTCTAATCAAAGAATCAAAGCATCTTGCAACACATCACCTGTTACAGTCGCTTCATGATTATTTTCTTGCTACGCGTCTCCTTCTTTTCCCTTTCGAGACTTGTAGTCTTTCTTAAGGTGTCCTTTCTTCCCTCATTTCTAGCACACTATCCCTGATCTGGACTTGGATCTACCTTTTCTTGACTTACTGCGATATCTAGGGCTCTTTCCTCTTTCTATTTTTCTTCCCCTAGTATCTACAGTCAAAGCATTACCTGATGTCTCACCGGAGCTTTTCCGTCGCATTTCCTTGCTAAGGATTACACCGACAACATCATCAAACTTTAAAGTATTAGATCCAGAGACAAAACTTAACTAACTGATAACTGTATTAAACTCATTTAAATGATCAGCAATAGATCCACCCTCTGAGATCTTCATATTAAATAAATGCTTCATAAGAAATACCTTGTTTGAGGCTGAGGGTTTTTCATCTAGTTTGGCCAATGTCGACATTAAACCCTTTGTTGTCATTTCCTTTGAAATATTAAACGCTACTGACACCGCTAGGCACAACCGTATTGTTCCAAGTGCTTTTCTGTCAAGAGTATCCCATTCTGTTTCTGTCATACTCATCGGATTCTTTGTCTTTCCACTCAATGGTTGGTACAAATCTCTCTGGTACAAATAATCTTCCATCTGCATCTTGCACAGCTGGTATTTTTGGCCATTAAATTTTTTGACCCTAAACCTACCATCTTCCACCATTTCTCCCACTCGAACCAGGAACCCTTCTCTCCTATGAGTTTATCAGCCAAAAAGGACCTTCGGCTCTAATACTAGTTGTTAGAAAATCATATATTACAGAGCAATGGAACACATAAAATATTGCAGAAATATAAACACAGAAAGGGCATAAAACAAGAGAGACACAAACCTACGTGGTTCACCCAGTTTGGGCTATGTCCACAGAGACACATCCAATCATTCTTTTTATATTGTCCAGCAAACTAAACAGATACAACCTACAGTAGATCCGTTGTAATTCCCTCTTCGCTCTCAATCTCCTCCCTCTTCCTCACTCAGAACAAAAATATACATAGACACAATACAATTCCCTCATATATAGTGAGGGGTTGCCTTCTAGGGAAAGAAACCCTAAATTAAACACAACTTCTACCATCAGATTTCTGCCTAATGAGCGACCCAGATTAACTACGAAATTACAACATTTTACAAGGCAATTTTACATCTATTCTTAGCTTCGGGGGCACAGCCCCTGATCGCCCCACTAGGGGGGAGCTCCCAAAGGTCACAACTGCCCCACCCTAGACCCCCCCTATAGCGAATATTTTACAGGCGGCATGAACTGGGGTCCAATGCGGCGATACCTCTGAATACAGAAGAGAATCAGGCTCCACACCCAATAATCTCCCACTTGGAGACTGATTATAGCAACTCCACCACTGCTTCATTTGCTGCACAATGACTCCACTTTGGACCTAGTTGTTTCTCATATTCTTCATCATACTTGAAGACCAATTGAAACTGAGAAAATTCTCAGTTTCTCCCTGGTTACAACTTTTGTTAAAATATCTATAGGATTCTAGCTAGTGTGTATCTTTTCCAGCTTCAACTATCCATCTTCCAACACTAACCGTATGAAATGGTACTTGAGCTGTATATGTTTACTTATGGAATGAAATGCAGAGTTATTTGCAAGATGTATGGCACTCTAGCTGTCACAGTATAACTTGCCCAACTCTTGCTTCTTACCAAATTCATCTAAAAACCTTTGTAACCAAATCATTTCTTTACTAGCCTTTGTACCAACAACATACTCTGCTTCTATTGTTGAGAGTGCAACAACACTTTGCAGTTTTGAGACCCAATTGACAGTTGTTCCACCTATGGTAAACACATACCTTGTTGTGCTTCTCCTATTATCTCTATCACCCGCCATATCTGCATCAACATATCCTTGTAGAGCAATTTTTGAACCACCAAAACATAATGCTTGATTTGTGGTACCTCTCAAATACCTGAAAATCCACTTCACCACCATCCAATGTTATTTTCCTAGATTGTTCATGTACCTACTTACAACTCCCACTGCATGTGCAATATCAGGCCTTGTGCATACCATTGCATACATTAAGCTTCCAACCGCTGATGCATATGGAACTTTAGACAGATGAGCCATTTCTTCTTGAGTCTTGGGACACTCCTCCTTAATTTGAAATGGCTAGCCAAAGGTATACTAACTGGTTTTGCATCTTACATATTAAACCTTTTCAACACCTTTTCTATGTACTCACTTTGAGACAATGTTAATTTGTGATTCTTCCTGTCTCTAGTTATTCTCATACCAAGAATTTGTTTTGTAGCACCCAAATCCTTCATTGCAAATGCGTTTGTCAATATTATTTTGAGCGCATTTATTTCCTGCATGTTAGAACCTGCAACAAGCATGTCATCTACAAACAATAACAATATAATATAGTTGCCATCATTTTGCCTTTTGATATAAACACAATGATCGGAGTGACATCTAGTATAGCATTGTTCAGACATAAACCTGTCAAATTTTAGATACCACTGCCTTGGAGCCTGTTTTCAGCCATACAAGCTCTTCTTCAACCTGCACACTAGTTTCTCCTTCCCTTTTACCTCATATCCTTCTGGTTGCTGCATATATATCTCTTCCTCCAAATGCCCATGGAGAAAGGCTGTCTTTACATCTAATTGCTCAAGATGCAAATCTTCAGCTACTATTAGACTTAAAATAGTTTTGATTGAAGTCATTTTAACAATAGGAGAAAATATCTCATCAAAGTCTATACCCTTTTTTTGTGCAAACCCTTTCACCACAAGTCTTGGTTTATACCTTTTTCTACCTCCATTTTCTTCCTTCAACTTGTAAACCATTTATTCTGCAATGTTTTTTAACCTGCAGGCAACCTGACTAAGTCCCAAGTCTGGTTATGTGCTAAGGAATCCATCTCTTCTTTCATGGCTTGCTCCCACTTCTTCCCGGTTTCTACCTGCACTGCTTCTTCATAACATTCTGATTCACTAGAATCAGTCAACAATACATAATATAATGAAGGAGAGTATTGTTCAGGTGGTCTACTTATCTTGGTAGATCTTCTAACACCACTTTCAAGTGTTTGAGGTGCTTGTTGCTGTTGTGGTTGTTGTTCTAGCTGTTGATCATTATGATTTTCAGGCACGATCACTTTTCCTGTGATCTCATCAAGCACTGTGTATTCTCTGTTTTCTTTTTCTGCAGCTGATCCTTATACAAAACCTTTTCATTGAATATGACATCTCTACTCCTAACGATTTTGTATTTTTCATAATCATAAAAGCGATAACCAAAATCATTAACACCATATCCAATAAAGGTACATTTATTTGATTTTGCCTCAAGCTTTATTCGATTTTCTTTATTAATGTGGACAAAGGCTTCACAACCAAAAGTATTTAAAAAAGAGTAGTTTACCTTTTTACCTGTCCATGCCTCCTCTTAAATACCACCATCCAAGGAACTTGAAGGCTCTTTGTTTATTAGATAAACAGCAGTATCTACAGCATCTTCCCAAAATTGTAAAGGCAGTCCTACATGCATTCTCATGCACCTTGCACGCTCCATGATTATCCTGTTCATCCTTTCTGACACACCATTTTTTTGTGGTGTTCCTGGAACTATCTTCTCTCTACGAATTCCATTCTCTGAACAGTACCTATCAAACTCTTTGCTACAATATTCACCTCCATTGTCTGATCTAGGACACTTCAACCCTTTTCCTGTCTCATTTTCAACCAAAGCTTTCCATTTCTTAAAATTATCAAATACATCAGATTTATTTCTAATACAATAAATCTAGGGTTTTCTGGTTGCATCATCAATAAAAGTAACATAATAATGACAGCCACTAAGAGATGATACCTGAGTAGGTCCCCATACATTTGTATGCACAAGCTCTAATTTTTCGCTCTTCTTTTCTTTTCCAACTCTAAGGAATCTGACTCGCTTCTGTTTTCCATAAACATAATTCTCACAAAATTTTAAATCAACATGCTTCAAACCTGGCAACAAATTTCTTGAGTGAAGAATCTGCATCCCCTTCTCACTCATGTGCCTGACCCTATGATGCCACAATGTCGTATCTTCTCCTATAGAGGTTAAAGCATTAACATAATTAGAAATACCATTACATAAATACAATGTACCAACATTTCCTCCTTTCGCTATTACCAAGGATCCTTTAGTGACCTTCCAAGTTTTATCTGTGAAAGTAGTTACACAACCTTCACCTCCCAACTACCCTGTTGAAATCAGATTTTTCTTTAGATCTGGAACATGCCTTACCTCCTTCAATAGCCACTGATTTCCATTTTGCTGTTTTATGAAAACTATACCCATTCCAATGATTTTATAGGGTTTATCATCACCCAATCGAACCTGTCCAAAATCCCCTTGAACGTAATCATAAAAACGTTTCCTATCAGGTGTGGCATGGAATGAGGCCCCTCAATCTATCACCCAGGCATCAATAATATTTTCTAATGAAAGAATCAAAGCATCTTGCAACACATCACCTGCTACATTTGCTTCATGATTATTTTCTTGCTACACATCTCCTTATTTTCCCTTTCGAGACTTGCAGTCTTTCTTCAGGTGTCCTTTCTTCCCGCATTTCCAGCACACTATCTCCGATTTGGACTTGGATCTGCCTTTTCTTGACTTACTACGATATCCAGGGCTCTTTCCTCTTTCCATTTTTCTTCCCCTAGTCTCTGCAATCAAAGCATTACCTGATGTCTCATCGGAGCTTTTCCGTCGCATTTCCTTGCTAAGGATTGGACCAACAACATCATCAAACTTTAAAGTACTAGATCCAGAGACAGAGTTACTAATGGCCATAACTAAACCATTCCAACTTTCTAGCAATGAGCACAAAAATAACAGAGCCCTAACTTCATCATCAAAAGTTACCCCTACAGAACGTAACTGACTGGTAACTGTATTAAACTCATTTAAATGATCAGCAACAGATCCACCTAACATCTTCATATTAAATAAATGCTTCATAACAAATACCTTATTTGAGCTTGAGGGTTTTTCATATAGTTTGGCCAATGTCGACATTAAAATCTCTGTTGCCGTTTCCTTTGAAATATTAAACGCTACCGACACTGCTAGGCACAGTCGTATTGTTCCAAGTGCTTTTCTATTGAGAATATCCCATTTTGTGTCTGTCATACTCGTCAACTTCTTTGTGTTTCCACTCAATGGTTGGTACAGATATATCTGGTACAAATAATCTTCCATCTACATCTTTCACAGCTGGTAGTTTTGGCCGTTAAATTTTTTGACCCTAAACCTACCATCGTCCGCCATTGCTCCCACTCGAACCAGGAACCCTTCTCTTCTACGAGTTTATCAGCCAAAAAGAACCTTCGGCTCTGATACCAGTTGTTAGAAAATTATATATTATAGAGCAATGGAACACATAAAATATTGCAGAAATATAAACACAAAAAAGGCATAAAACAAGAGAGACACAGATATACGTGGTTAACCTAGTTTGGGATACGTCCACGGAGAAACAGCCAGTCCTTATTTTTATATTATCTAGCAAACTAAAGAGATACAACCTACAACTGATCCGCTTTATTCCCTCTTCACTCTCAATCTCCTCTCTCTTCCTCACTCGGAATACAGATATACATAGACACAATACAATTCCCTCATATATAGCAAGGGGTTGATTTCTAGGGCAAAAAACCCTAAATTAAACATAACTTCTACTGTCAGATCTCTACCTAATGAATGACCCAGATTGACTACGAAATTACAACATTTTACAAGAAAAATTTACATCTATTCTCAGCTTTGGGGGCGCTGCCCCCATCCCCCCGCTGGGGGGGACTCCCAAAGGTCGCTTCCACCCCCCCTGGACCTCCCCTATAGTGAATATTTTACAGGCAGCATGAATTGGGGTCCAATGCAGCGATACCTTTGAATACAGAAGATAATCAAGCTCCACACCCAACAATCTCCCACTTGGAGACTGATTATAGCAACTCCATCGCTGCTTCATTTGCTACACAATGACTCCACTTTGGACCTGGTTGTTTCTCATACTCTTCATCATACTTGAAGACCAATTGAAACTGAGAAAATTCTTAGTTTATCCCTGGTTACAACTTTTGTTAACATATCTGTAGGATTCTAGCTAGTGTGTATCTTTTCCAACTTCAATTGTCCATCTTCCAATGTTGACCATATGAAATGGTACTTGAGCTGTATATGTTTAGGCTTGGAATGAGATCCAAAATTCTTTGCAAGATGTATGGCACTTTGGCTATCACTGTATAACTTGCCCAACTCCTGCTTCTTACCCAATTCATCCAGAAACCTTTGTAACCAATTCATTTCTTTACTAGCCTCTGTAGTAGCAACATACTCTGCTTCTATTGTTGAGAGTGCAACAACACTTTGCAGTTTTGAGACCCAACTGACAACTGTTCCACCTACGGTAAACACATACCCTGTTGTGCTTCTCCTGTTATCTCTATCACCCGCCATATCTGCATCAACATATCCTTGTAGAGCAATGTTTGAACCACCAAAGCATAATTCTTGATTTGTGGTACCTCTCAAATACCTAAGAATCCACTTCACCACCATCCAATGTTCTTTTCCTAGATTGTTCATGTACCTGCTTACAACTCCCACTACATGTGCAATATCAGGCCTTTTGCAGAACATTGCATACATTAAGCTTTCAACTGCTGTTGCATATGGAACTTTAGACATATGAGCCATTTCTTCCTAAGTCTTGGGACACTCGTCCTTAATTTGAAATGGCTAGCCAAAGGTATACTAACTGGTTTTGCATCCTACATATTAAACCTTTTCAACACCTTTTCTATATACTCACTTTGAGACAATGTTAATTTGTGATTCTTCCTATCTCTAGTTATTCTAATACCAAGAATTTGTTTTGCGGCACCCAAATCCTTCATTTCAAATGAGTTTTCCAATTTTATTTTGAGCACATTTATTTCCTACATGTTAGAACCTGCAACAAGCATGTTATCTACATACAATAACAATATAATATAGCTGCCATCATTTTTCCTTTTGAGATAAACACAATGATCAGAGTGACATCTAGTATAACCTTGTTCAGACATAAACCTGTCAAATTTTAGATACCAAAGCCTTGGAGCCTGTTTTAAGCCATACAAGCTCTTCTTCAACCTGCACACTATTTTCTCCTTCCCTCTTACCTCATATCCTTGTGGTTGCTGCATATATATCTCTTCCTCCAAATCCCCATGGAGAAAGGTTGTCTTTACATCTAATTGCTCAAGATGCAAATCTTCAGTTGCTACTAGACTTAAAATAGTTCTGATTGAAGTCATTTTAACAACAGGAGAAAATATCTCATCAAAGTCTATACCCCTTTTTTGTGCAGACCCTTTCACCACAAGTCTAGCTTTATACCTTTTTCTACCTCCATTTTCTTCCTTCAACTTGTAAACCCGTTTATTCTGCAATGTTGTTTTACCTGCAGGCAACCTGACTAAGTCCCAAGTCTGGTTACATGCTAAGGAGTCCATCTCTTCTTTCATGGCTTGCTCCCACTTCTTCTTGGTTTCTACCTACACTGCTTCTTCATAACATTCTAATTCACTAGAATCAGTCAACAATACATAATATAATGAAGGAGAGTATCATTCAGGGGGTCTACTTATCCCGGTAGATCTTCTAACACCACTTTTGGGTGTTTGTGGTGCTTGTTGTTGCTATGGTTGTTGTTCTGGCTGTTGATCATTATGATTTTCAGGTACCATCACTTTTCCTGTGATCTCGTCAAGCACTATGTATTCTCTGTTTTCTTTTTCCTATTTCTTTTCCTGCAGCTAATCCTTATGCAAAATCTTTTCATTGAATATGACATCTCTACTTCTAATGATTTTCTATTTTTTATAATCATTAAAACGATAACCAAAATCATTAACACCATATCAAATAAAAGTACATTTCTTTGATTTTGCCTCAAGATTTGTTCTATTTTCTTTATTAACGTGGACAAAGTCTTCACTGCCAAAAGTATTTAAAAAAGAGTAGTTTACCTTTTTACCTATCCATGCCTCCTCTGGAATACCACCATCCAAGGAACTTGAAGGCTCTCTGTTTATTAGATAAATAACAATATCTATAGCATCTGCCAAAAATTGTAAAGGCAATCCTGCATGCAATCTCATGCACCTTGCATGCTCCATGATTGCCCTGTTCATCCTTTCTGACACACCATTTTCTTGTGGTGTTCCTGGAACTGTCTTCTCTCTACAAATTCCATTCTCTGAACAGTACCTATCAAACTCTTTGCTACAATATTCACCTCCATTGTCTAATCTGAGACACTTCAACCTTTTTCCTGTCTCATTTTCAACCAAAGCTTTCCATTTCTTGAAAGTATCAAATACATCAGACTTATTTCGAATACAATAAATCAAGGTTTTTCTGGTTGCATCATCAGTAAAAGTAACATAATAATGAGAGCCACCAAGAGATGATATCTGAGCAGGTCCCCATACATCTGTATGCACAAGCTCTAATTTTTCGCTCTTATTTTCTTTCCCAACTCTAAGGAATCTGACTCTCTTCTGTTTTCCATAAACACAATTCTCACGGAATTTTAAATCAACATGCTTCAAACCTGGCAACAAATTTCTTGAGTGAAGAATCTGCATCCCCTTCTCACTCATGTGCCCGAGCCTATGATGCCACAATGCTGTATCTTCTCATGTAGAGGTTAATGCATTAATATAATTAGAAATACCATTGCATAAATACAATGTACCAACATTTCCTCCTTTCGCTATTACCAGGGATCCTTTAGTGACCTTCCAGGTTTTATCTGTGAAAGTAGTTACACAAGCTTCACCTCCCAACTGCCCTGTTGAAATCATATTTTTCTTCAGATCTAAAACATGCCTTACCTCCTTCAATAGCCACTGATTTCCATTTTGTTGTTTTATGAAAATTGTACCCATTCCAATGATTTTACAGATTTATCATCACCCAATCGAACCTGTCCAAAATATCCTTGAACATAATCATAAAAATGTTTCCTATCAGGTGTGGCATGGAATGAGGCCCCTGAATCTACTACCTAGGCATCAATAATATTTTCTAATGAAAGAATCAATGCATCTTGCAACACATCACCTGTTACATTCGCTTCATGATTATTTTCTTACTTCGCATCTCCTTCTTTTCCCTTTCGAGACTTGCAGACTTTCTTTAGGTGTCCTTTCATCCCACATTTCCAGCACACTATCCTCGATCTAGACTTGGATCTGCCTTTTCTTGACTTACTGTGATATCCAAGGCTCTTTCCTCTTTCCATTTTTCTTCCCCTAGTATCTACAATCAAAGCATTACTTGATGTCTCACCAGAGCTTTTCTGTCGCATTTCCTCGCTAGGGATTGCACTGAAAACATCATCAAACTTTAAAGTACTAGATCCAGAGACAGAGTTACTAATGGCCATAACTAAACCATTCCAACTTTCTAGCAATGAGCACAGAAATAACATAGCCCTAACTTCATCATCAAAAGTTACCCCTACAGAACTTAACTAACTGGTAACTGTATTAAACTCATTTAAATGATCAGCAACAAATCCACCTTCTGACATCTTCATATTAAATAAACGCTTCATAAGAAATACCTTATTTGAGGCCAAGGGTTTTTCATATAGTTTGGCCAATGTCGACATTAAACCCTCGCTGCCCCTACTATGCTTCTATTCTTCCTCTCGGCCACCCAATTCTGCTGACAGTTATGGGGTGTCGTTAACTCCCATTTAATCCCTTCTGCTGCAAATAAGTTCTTAAACTCATTTGAGACATACTCACCACCGTTATCACTCCATAGAGCTATAACCTTCTTTCCCGAATCTTTCTCCACCAATGCTTTAAACTCACAAAACTTTGTGAAAGCTTGATCCTTTTTCTGCAAAAAAAATATACAGCATTTGCGAGAATAATCATCATCAAATATAACATAATACCTGTGCTTGGCCGTGAATACTGTCGAGAATGGTCCATACACATCTGAATGGACTCGTGCTAAAATAGCCTCTTCTTGATTGTCTTTGTTGTGAAAGGAAGACTTGGTGTATTTTCCCAAAGGACACCCCTTACGTGTATCAACTTTCTCAAGCACACCTATGGAAAGATCAGTAGAGATCTGTTGCAATATCTTCAAAGCCCCATGATTCAAGTGGCCCAACCACCTATGCGACAACTCGCCAACGTCTCGGCTCTACAACCTTTCTACTTTAGTGCTCAAATAAGCACACTCCTATACCTCTAACTTATAGAGATTCTTAACCTGAATCCCTATCTTATTTACTTGACCCATGGTTATGTGTCGAAGGAACGCCTTTCCTTTCGAGAAGATTACATCATAGCCTCTATCCCAATGTTGCACGAAGCGGGAGCGAAGCGGAAGCACGGAAGCGTCATTTTCCAAAAATCTAGGAAGCGAAGCGTCCGCGGAAGCGTCTGCTATATATATATATATATTTATATTTTTTTGCATTTATACTCAAAACAAACATCCCAAATACCAAATTAATTGTAGAAGACATGAAAACATGCATATTTTTGCATAAATCAAGATAGATATGGCATCCATGATTCCATTGTAGTTACTAGTATGTACAACAATCATCTATATTCTAGCTATTACAAACATACATCAAATTTTTAAGCATATTATAAAACATAAAACATTTAAGCATATTATAAAACATAAAACATAGAGCATATTATGATTTATCTAGCAAGTGAGCAACTGTCAACATTTGTCATGTCCAAAATTCAAATAATAATGTTTACAAAATATGTCACTTGGTCACCGCCAAGCCAAAAAGGTTCAAAATTCAAATTCAGAAGTCTACAAGTCTAATGAGTAATCTATGACAAAAAGTAGTAGATTGTGAATATATCTACTAATCTCTCCTCCTTCCACCAAGAATAGAACGTGGTGGCGGGCCTCCACGTGGTGGCAATGAAGAAGATGGTGCCTGTGGAAGTCGTGGCACTGAAACTGATGAAGAAGAACCCCCTGCTGTTGGTGCTGAACCATGGAACCTAGGAACCAAGGGACCAGATGGGGGTGGGGGTGGTGGCATATCAACACGGTCATCACCATCCTAGAATCGCTCAAAAATTTCATGCAAAAAAAAAAACACTAGTTAACAAAAAAATTAAAAACATGAATAATTGAATTAGAGAAATGCTTTATAAGGGAAAATTGGAAAATTCATACCACAATGGACATACCTAGAAAAGAGCATCCTCTAATTGCTCTAGTCGCAACACTCCATCCTCCAAATTGGGCTCCTCTGGATTCTTGTCCCAAATCAACAAGTCTTTATTAGACTTTGCATCTTCACAGTAATGGGACAACAATCGCAAGTTGTAATGAACATAAACCAAGCTCTCTGCCCGGTCTAAACTCAACCTGTTCCTTTTAACACTGTGGATGAAAGAATAAGAGCTCCAACACCTCTCTGCAGAAGAAGTGTTTACCACCTGTGATAGCACCCGCAATGCCAAACTCTGTAGAAGTGGAGTACCCCCTCCATGCATGTTCCACCACTCAAGAGCAGAAAAAGTCTCTCGATCTTTAATTGCATGCATGCTCCCAAATGGACCAGTGTTGAGCGTATAGTTGCTCACCTGTCTCCGTACCAATGCAGCCTCCTCCTCATCAGGGATTAATTTACTCAATGCAGCCATATATTTTTGGTGAACCTCTTGATCTTGGTGTGGTTTTCTCCTGCTTCCCCCCCCTAGGTGCTGGTGTTGAAAGCCATGATGGATGATAGTATTTAGGTGTCAAAACATATGCTAATGCATGCAATGGAATATTTAGCATTTCCCATCGGTTTTGCACCTCTACACGAATATAATTGCACAAGGTGGTATCTCTAGGCTCAACAATGTCTTTAATCTGCCCCAACATGCTATCCATTTGCTCATACACCTCCCCAATTACTGGTCGATCTGAATCTGCAAACTTGATCATGTAATAAATTGGTTTGGTGAATTGCAAAATATATTAACCTGTGACCAAAAGTAACTGTCAAGAACAGTGTCCTTGACTGCATTAGCACCATCTGTGTCAGTGTTAATTTCATCCCATGTTTCAGCACACACCAGATTAGTTAAAGCTTGTCTCACCTTCACTAGCCGCCTAAAGGTGAGGTAATAACTAGCAAATCTTGTCTTTGCAATTTTAAGCAATTGCAACTTGGAGTAAGTGCCATAGAAGTAGTTTACCCTTGTATGCCCTGTGATGAATTTAATGAGCTGCTTCCCTTTCCTGTAAACCTCAGCAATCCACTCACAATCTTTGTGTTTCACAATATCATGCATCAAAAGGTTCAATGTGTGAACCAGGCACCCAGACCAAAAGATGTGTGGATGAGTACGCTCAATAATTTTTCCTGCTGCCTTACAATTTGCTGCATTATCTGTGATCACTTGAACCACATTATTCGGACCAACATCTTTGATTGATTTCAATAGGAGATCTGCAATGTTTTGTGCAGTTGCACTGATGGAGGAGGAGTCATGACATGCAATAAATACTGCACCACTAGAAGAAACACCAAGAACATTTATCAAATGTTGGTTTCTAATATTTGTCCACCCATCTGATACAATGGATACCCCAAAATCCACCCACTCATTTGTAAAACATGTCAAAGCTCTTTGAACCTTAGCTTTTTCTCTTTCTAATAACATTGTTCTAGCTTTCTCATAGTTGGGGGCCTTGTATCCTTTTGGCTTCATTGATGGCCTTTACCATGTCATGCCAATAGGGAGAGCGAAGCACATTGAATGGTACACCGCAAGCACAAAGAAAACGGACTATCTTTCCATCCACATCATCCCTCCCAGCAACATTAAGGAAATCCCCTATTGTTCTTCTACCTCCAGAGGTTGCAGAAGTACCATGAGGAGATGAGCAACTACCAAATTTAGAGGTTGCACTTGATTCAGAATGAGTTTTTGGTTTCTTGTTTTTTTGTTGTGCAGCCATCTCTATTTGGATGTATTTTCTTCTTTCTTCAGTTGAAATGTTTGGGCAAATTTGTACCCCCACAAAACCCTTTTTTTCATCACTGTCCAGCACCCCACAAAGATGCCTCCTCAGACGGGTATATGAACCACAATATGGTTTTCCTCCATGACAACCATGAGGGCACACAAATTTGTAAGATCCACCACCCTTTCCCCCATCAAGTTTGGTCACATAGTTCCACAAGGGTGTTGATGTAGCTTTCCCATCTTGTGTTTCAGTGTCCCCTTCAAGTTCATCCCCTTCCTCTTCAAACCCTTCCTCCTCATCATACATTGGGTCACTACTATTAGGACCATCACCAATGTCCTCTTCTGTTTCTTCCCTTCTATTCTTCACCCTTGCCATCATTAAAACCAAGAGTGGAATGATACATAGAAGCCAAAAGAACACCATCTTGGAATATGGATATAGGTGGTGGCCAACCTGTAAATAAAGGAGCAAGTAGAAACAATGGGAAAGAGTAGGAGAGGGAGGAGAAAAATACAAATTTTTTTTCAAAAAAACAAGGGAGTTTGGGGTTTCAACTTACCTCTTTAGCTCTTGTAGATGAAGTCCTCCAAGCTCTTGCTCCAAGCTCCTCCTCCTTCTCCTAGCTCCTCCTTCTTCACTCCTCCAAGCTCTCCTCTCTTCTCCTCTCCTTTCCTCTCTTCTCTTCTCCTCTCCTCTCTTCTCTTCTCCAACTCTCATAAACTCAAAGTGAGAAAATGAGGAATGAATGGGGGCTTTATTCTTTTCATTCCTCACCCTAAACTCACCCTAAACTCACCCTAACCCACCCCCTCAATGCTAACTTAAGTTAACTTTAAAAAAAAATTAAAAAAAATGATGTATTTTTCCCTTGGCCGCGCGGTTTTGGAGGAAGCGCTCCGAAGCGCTGCGTGAAGCGCACGCTTCCAGGCCCGAAGCGTGGCGCTTCGGAGGCCCGAAGCGCCATCCGAAGCGCGCTTCGGGGCCCACGCTTCCTAAAATCCAGGAAGCGCTTTAAAAATTCCGAATCGCGCTTCGCAGTTTTTGGAATCGCGCTTCCGGGGGTGCTTCCTGAACGCTTCCGTACGGAGCACGATTCCAGCCTAGGATCCGGAGGGGGGGGGGGCGCTTCCTGCAACACTGCTCTATCCTAAAGCATGGAAATAGATACCAATTTCTTCTTCAGTCTGGGCACATAAATAACATTCTTCAAGGTGAGTGGAGACCCATGCTCCCTCTAAAAAGTAATCATGCCCAATATAATAACACTATACTTCTCGTTGTCACCCATCTCGAAATGCATCTAGAGATATTTCTCCTCTGGGTCATTGAATAACTCTTTGTCGCCAGTAATGTGGAATGAAGCTCCACTATCTCAATACCATACACTTCCCATCATTGATGACACCATGCATGTAATGAGGGAAAAGTCCAATTCAAATTGAGAGGCCAAAGGCTCATGCACCACTCCTCCTAAGGACTTCTTATTGGACTTCTTAAGTGGACAATTTGTAGCGAAATGGCCCAGCTCATGACAATGAAAGCACTTAACTTTCTTAATGTCTTTCTTCTTACCTCCATGATAAGAATCTGATTTGGAATGGGAAGCTTTCCCTTTCCCCTTCTTCTCCTTAATCGCTAATGCATAGTTCTCTTCATCATCTGTCTTTGATGAAGAGCCATCCATGGTGTTCCTCCTCATCTCCCCCTACATCAAATCCGACAACTTCTCCCAACCATTGACAAAGTCCTGATAACTATGCCAACTCTTTGGGAGTCCTAGAAGATCAATACTCACCTTATCATCCTCAACAACTGTGATTCCAACACTTCCAAGTATTTTGGAATCGTCTCACCTTTCTCCATTTTTATTTTTCAAAGTTTTTCCTTCAATGCCAATTTCCTTTGGTCACCGTTGTTCTGATACAATTCTGTCAATGTTTTCTACTCGAGACAATGTGGCATCAAACTCCCTCAAGGATTATGTGCCTCGCCTTCGCCACACACTTCTTCCATTCAACCAAATTCTGTGCATCTGATGTTGTTATCTTAGGAATTTATTGATCAAAAAATTCCTTCAAGCCATTATCCTCTAGCACAATCTTCATTCTATCCCTCTAGGCTATAAAATTTGAGCTGCCTTCCAAGGCATACTCGAGCTTCAAACTGTAGAATGCCATCTGCCGATCTTGAAGTATGTATTGCAATTTCGAAATTCACATGTAACCCAAAACTCAGAACTTTGAAATTTCCTCAAGTATACTGTTCCCAACTCTGATACCATTTAGAAAATCTTGTAGATTCATAAGCTCATGCAATGTACTAAAGCACAAGACAAGAATCTAATTCTACTTTCAACCAACGGAAGCCAATATATTGATGAAAACAATATGAACAAGAAGAAGATAAATCAATGGCACATAACACAAGATGTATCTAGGGAAATCCACTGCTCAAAACCCCACTATCTGTATTGCATATATAAAAAATATGAGTGAAGATACAAAGCTTGTTCTCACTAGAAAAATTCCACACAAGTATGCTCAACTCTCTCAGCTCACAAGCTAGCTCTTAGCCAACACTTAACCAATTCTGCAGCTCTCAAAACCCCTAATCTCTTGTGTAATTCCTATGATGAATAACCCGTATTTTCCAAAACTATGCAATCCAAACATAGGATCAATCTCTGATGCATGCATGATATTTAAACTCTAGTAAATAATACAATTGATAGAACATTATCCATGCACTCTAGTCTCAACTAGGTCTTTCTCAAAATCATCATGCATGAGTTTCTAATGAGGGAATCTTTAGTTAACTGAAGTAACACTTGTGGATGAACCAGTGTACCGACTAACTATTAACTCTCTATTAGTTCCACAAACAGTTTGGAACTAATTTAACTGAACTTAACTCAGTAAACTGAGTGATCTAATTTCCAACTCAATTTAAAATCATACTAGACCCCTAAAACTTAGGGAGACCATATATATGACTATAGAATTACTTCCAACTCGAAATTCCTAATATATTTAAGTTAATTAAACTTAATTACATATTTACAAGTTGCTATTAGAATAGAATTTGATTTTAATTCTGAATTTAATTCAAGGACAAATTAAACAAGAATTTCTTATCGCCATTTCTCAACAATTACATTGCTACTGTTTAGTTCATTACTAGGATGTATTTAAATCCTTCAACACTGTTATTATGAACTCAATGGTTTGGATGCAAGAAGAGTTAAAGTGTATTCATTATCACTAAAATAAATCTCTTGGAAAGCATCAGCAACCTAGTTGAAAATGAAGATTAGATGAGGATCCACTATCAAGAGCTTATAGTTATTCTAAAGCATAACATTTAAATTCAAATAGTTAATTCTCCATAACTATTCAAGATGCAGAAAATAAAACTCATATATCTCATTGCAAACAAATGAATAGACATTGAAAACCACTATGTTTCCAAGTCTATTCTCTACAGTCATCTAGATGCAATTTCTAGGCATCCAATACTGAGATAATTTTGAGAACAATGATTTGTTGAACAAAAGTCTACCATTGCATTCCATTGAAAATATTAAAAGAAAAAGGGAGATTCCTAAGATTTCAAGAAAAACGTAGAGTAAGTACCAAGAAGGAAATGGCAACACAAAGAGAATTGAGCGCTCAAAATAATTCACCCATGTGCAGGATAGAATGAGTTGTTAAAGAAAAGGTGTCAGAAAGAAAAAGTAATAAAAGATTAATAATGATAGGTACAGAATGGAAAAAGACGGAATGGGAATAGTATGACAAGAGACATAAAGATAATAAAAATGGACAAGCCAACATAAATATGTTACTAATGCAAATGGTTGAATGGATAGTGTTGGAATATAATGATGAAATTAATACATGCTCTAACATTGAATTTCTGAATACAGACACGTTGAACGTTACCACCTGCAGCTCAACCTGATCCTATTGGAGAGCAGCTCAATGTATATTATTTGCGGCCTAAACCAAGACAAAAATAGTATTATTATTATTTTCTCCAATGTTATTGTTGCTGCAAGAGACAAATGGGTATTTTGCAGCCAGAAAAACCTGTTATTTGCAACTAGAAAACCTATCTTTTGCTCAACGTACATGCCTCAACCTATATTATTTGTAGCTCTTATTATTTTATCCAGGAAATTTCCTTTGAGCTCGAGTGTTATATTGTTTCAACGTTTATGATCCAAGGTATACTACTCAATGTATATGCTCCAACGTTATATTGTTTCAACGTTTATCTGTCCAATGTAGATTATTTGAACGAATATTGCTTCAACGCATTATCGATTATCGTCTCAACATATATCAATATTGTTTCAACATATATCGATATCGTTTCAACGTATTATCGATTATCATTTCAACATATATCGACATATATCGACATAGTTCTTACTTGAACGAATATTGTTTCAACATATATCAATATAGTTCTTACTTGAACAAATATTGTTTCAACATATATTGATATTGTTTCGATTCAACTTATTATCAATTATCATTTCAACATATATCGATATAGTTCTTACTTGGACGATTATTTTTTCAAGTATATTGATTATCATTTTAATGTATATGTATTGTTGCCCAATGAATATTTATTGCTACTCAAAGTATATGCTCCAAGATCCGAGCTCCAATGTATAAAAATGGACAGTCATTTAATCCAAGATCCAATGGTCAAAGTATATTATTTACTCACTATATATATTCTATCCAACGTATTTAATAATCCATATGCACCATATGCAGCGTTATATGCAGGATACAATGTGCTTCTATACACCAGAAGGCATCGTTCAAATATAAGCATTGTCTTGTGGCACTCTCACGGTTTGCAGTAATCAATATGACACATACTTACCTTCTTACATTGGCACATCATCTATTAATTAACATTCATCATATATCAATCTATCATGCATGTTGGAGTAGGAAGCCACAACATGTTCTAAGGAGTACTTATCAAAAATTTTTAGCCCATTTGACAGGGCTAAATCCGGACCTTCCGAGATTTTTGGCTAAGCCATTTGAGGCACAGACCTGCAGCCTCTTGATAAGACTTGAACACTGCATATAATATCAATTGTGTGAATATTTGCATCCTTCTAAAGATGATTTACCCATGTGACCGAAATAATTTTATGCATATGTAGGTGTTCCAGTGAGTCATTAAAGGTCTTGACTATCCCAGATGAATTAAGATGCTATTGCTACAAGAGTTTATGTTGTTGATATTCAAATTTTGGTATGAATAATGTATTAAGGAAATAGGGTTTCATGCTTAATGTTGGTGAGTTTTTAATGTAAATGCTATGTTCATTATAAGAAACATTGTGTGCTAGTGGAGACTATCGAGCATCGTAATGAGGATTCCAATCTAGTCATCTTTAGTCACATCCTTAGTTTGCAATTCCAATAAATATGGCAAAGTAAAACTCATTTAGTATATTTCTTCATTATACCGAGCTACACAATTCCAAGTGTATGGGGAAGCTTCCTTAGGATGGGCATATTGGACACTAAAAGACATCGGTAGCTGGCACTGGGATTTGGAATGGATGGTGAAAAATCATAACCTTCTATTGTGCATCAAATCAAAGTTAATTTTTTTTCCTGGGAGGAGATCAATTAATGATATTTTATCATATAACTAATTTGATGAATGTGTCTGGTTTGAGAATAAGTAGCTGCAACAAGAGCCATGAATGAAATAATGCCACAATCCAAGGCCAAAACTAATAATTTTAGTTGCTATGAAAGGTGAATTTCTTTGTTATCTTGGGCAACCTACTCCCATTTATGATCAATTTTTCATATGCATCATTAAAGAGCATTGAGCTTAGTTACTGTTGAGCAGTGTTCATCATGGATCAACTTTCAATGTTCATCCCTGGAAATTTTGAAATCTTTATATATATATATATATATATATATATATATATATATATATATATTGAATTTAGGGTTTTATGCCCTAATTCATCAAAGATGCTGGAATGATATATTGAAAGCATTTATGGGTATATTTCTTCCATCATATATTGGAAATCTACTTTATTATTCACATATGTTCGAATACTATATGCACACATATGGGTTTCTTCAATCCCCCTTGTCATTAGTGTCAAAGGGGGAGGTAAACAAAAGAGAAAGGAGAGGAGAAGTGTTTTTCCATCAACACCAAAGGGGGAGATTGATGGAATTATTGTCATTGATGGAAAAAGGCTAGAAAAAGCAAGGTATGCAAGAGAATAAGAAAGTTATGAAGGAGAAACATAGGAAGAGCAGTTGACTGATTAATGTTGATGAATATTGTTAATGTAATTGCATAGGCTGAAAGTGATGTGAACTGCAAAGGTTGAATCTGAAGGTTGAACATTGTTATGTGTGTGTGTGTGTTTATTACTGAACAGAAAATGTAGACAATAAAATAAAATTTTATTTGTCTCTTGTAATCATTACAAATTGAGTTGTTTTAATTCAACTATATTTTATATTACAAATTACTTTTTCAAAACTAAAAGTGAAGAGATAAGCTTGTGAGCAGTTTTTGGAAGTCCAAGAGACAATGCTTCATTTTATATTCTTGCAAAGAATACAAACAACTAAGATGGCTTGCTTATAAAATATATAATGTGGAATTGTAAAAGAACCTTTTTGGAAGAAAAACAATCTGCATAAGAAAGTGGATGAGTAGCAAGGGAAGAGATACAAAGTGAAAAGGAGAAGCAGTGAAACAGTAGACTTGAAAATAAAACTATAAGTGAGGTAACCATCATTTGTGACATGATGTTGTGATTGAGAAATTTCTGCCCATTTTTATATTGTATCTTGAAAAGGAACAATTTGTAGCATGTTGAGGTAGGAGCCTCCTGTATGTTGTAGCCTACAGAAAACTTGTGGGAGTTGGAGCTTCCTTGCCTCTTTTAGGTTGGATCCTACAAAAATATGATGTAATAAGGAGTAGCAACTTTCCTTCACATCACTTTCAACCCAAAATTCATGGTTTTCTCCCTTTAGGGTTTCCACTTATATATAGTGTCTTCATGTGTTTATTCTTGCATGTTGTGTGAATGTTTTGAATAATTGATAAATAAATCTACAAATTTCTCTCCTCGACACCTGTAGAAGGAAGTCAATAATAATTAAGCACAAACATAAACCATTAATTGCATAAGAAGAAGTTTAAGTTGAGCATAAATTATAATATTGAATTACTGATTCACCCCCCCCCCCCCCCCCCACCCCCTTCTCAGTAATATTCAATCATAAATATCAGCAATTGTTCACACATGTCAGTCACACGTTCCAAAGATCAATACATCATGTCTATTATTTTGAAATCAACCTTTACCAATACTAACGACCATTTCTAATAAAGTCACAGTCATTAATCATAATACTACAACTAGTACTCACATATACTCAAGCACATATCGAATGTCTCAGCACATACTGTGTTAGTACAACCGTCTTAAACAAGATCGTTCCTTCATGTAATATTATAAACACATACTCATATCATGCAATTAATCAAACATTCAAAAAACAGATAAATGACATAATCAAACACTCAAATACCAAATACATGACATAATCAAACTCATACCTCAATGTATCTCGGAGGACGCTATCACATCTACACAAGTAAGTCTAGATTAGTATGACACAATATCACAAATATATAAACTCATACCTAAATATCATAACCATAACCATATGCACAAGCCAATACAAAATAGAATGATACATTATAGCATCAATACCTTAAGTATAATTACCATAACCATCATGCATATGACCACAATGCATATAACAACAAGTTACTATCCTTCATGACTAACCAACACATGTACATATGATCACACTATTTAACTAACATCTATCATACATGTAACCACAACAACCATAGACTAATAGACATGTCCATAACCCTAATGCTTATAACAACCATTAACCAACATACCTGCATACCCACCATACAAACCTATATGAGGATCTTCACCTACCCTAAGGTCTAGTGCTTCAACCTCACTTTGATTATTTGCATCTCCTACTTTATCTCAGCCAACACATTAGCATCATAACAACCAAGAGCATAATGATGACACAAACTACATAACGACCACCACGATGCATATCTAACCTACTATGCATTCATAACCATAACCATAACAATGCATGCACAAGAACATATAGACAGTGACACACATAACAAATGAATATACAACTGACATGCATTCATGACAAGCACATCCCAACAAAAACACAACTACAAAAATGACCATGACCATGCATACATAACACACACATATACAACCTACATACATGCATGAAAAAAGAGATTCCATCCATCCAGTTGAAGGGTTGAACCATGCTCTGATACCACTTCGTGGTATCAAATATCACCCAAAGAGAACAAAACATGCTCTGATACCACTCTGTAACACCCTCCTCCCACATTTAACCAAGATAACCGATCCACTGAGGTAAACATGTGATGAAGAGTTACTATTATATGATTCAACTCTCCAAGTATAGTTAAGGAACTGGAATGGACAAACCAAAACCAAAGTGAGCTTCCTCAAGAGCTAAAGGACCCCTAGAGGCTAACCAACCACTCTAGGTGCCAAACCCCTAAGTTAACCTTCTTTTTGACTAAAATAGACCTCTAGTCGCACCCATGACAAGCCCTCCAAGTGGCTGTAACCAACCAGTTGCTCCCACAACAAGGCATCCATGTGACTGCAACCTTTTACAGGAAATTTTGTGCTACTGACCCCGAATTTTGAGCCACTTTTTCAAGGCTAGGACTCAGGCATCTGCCTTGTTACAGGGAAAAGTGTCTATACAGAACTGCTTATCCCACTAAGGTGTGGTAGCTACCTTAGAAACAAACAAAGTAAAGTCTACTTTCGTTTTCCTTTATGAAAGATAGATGAGAGAAGAATAAAGGAGACCAACCTCTGTCTTGCGCTTGACTCCTTGTTCGGTTCCTCTCTCTTCTGATAGTCCTTTGCTACTTGCCTTCTCGCATACCCAGCTTCACAGAGTACCTGTAGGATCAAAGCAGCATAAAACTATACAAGAACATGGATCTATTATCATAAACAATCTAGGGTCAGATGTAAATTGACCATACAAATGCACAAAATATAGATTACACAAAAGTATGAAGGAAAACTTGAATAGCTTTATTGATAATCAAGAAAGAGCCAAGATAGTTACAACCAGTTGTTCTGACCCAGCATCATCCTCTCAGCAAGTAAGCCCTTCTTCATCTCATACAAAGCTTAGATCACCCAACACTATGATGTTGCCTCAAGAAACTAACAGCAATTCCTTACAAGATGCAAAATTCCAGCCTCTGGATCTCTGGGATGAGGGATCCATATATAGATATCTGTAATGGAGATGAGTCAGCTTGTGATTTGATTAGTGTCTTCCCTTTGATAGTTCTTGCTTCCACTTGGAGATTGATGATCTCTTACTCATCCTTGGTCGAATTCAGAGAGGCAAGTGTCACAGGAGAAGTTTCTGGAAGATTCCATGCTTCTCTACCTTGCGGATTGACACTGCCATTTGTCTCTTCTCGCCCATTTCACCCCATAGAAGGGCTTTTTGAAATGCAATGCACCCACTAAGTGTACTTAGGTGAGATGCATCGCACCCTGGCCATGGAGCAAGTGAAATGATCCTGTTTTGACCAGTTCTGAGTAGTTTTTCATGGAGAACTTCTGGGAGAAGCTGTAATCAGTTGACCTTGTTCCTTTAGGGGTTGGAACAACACTTTTAGGGAATTAGGAGCCCTTATTTTATGGACATTTTATGCCTGGGGTTGCAGGGCCCAAAAATATCTATAACAGTTTCCCCCTAAAGCATGAGGTCGTTAATCTTTTTTGATGTCGGGTGAAATGCTTTATCATGAGGATCCGAAGTTCTTTCAAGCTGGGAGGAGACCTGTAATAAGATACAATACAATACATTATCTTCATAATATTTTCATGATCTAGCTGAGGCGGGCATTCCCATGCTCAGCTTTATAAATTAATTTTCATGTACATAGGACAGATAATCGTCTGAGTGTAGACTGATGATTCTGGTAGAGCCATCATCCCTTTGATTGGATGATTATCTGTGCAGCAATGATGTACATTCGATGCCTTTATTTTCCTGAATATATATCGCAGCCCGGATGGATGAAACTAGATCTAGGGTCTTCAATATCGTTCGATCTTCACTCGAAGTACAAGTCGATCCATGTGAGAGATGTTCTGGAGTCGAACATGGAAAGACATCGCCTGATTACCAGCCAATGATGTAAGTTGTTAACAGGCGCGAGAGGAATCACCGATAATGATAATGACCCTCAAGGTACTGCAGTACAATTCACGTGGCATGAATAAAGGACTTGGCGTCGAACACCACGCAAAATCTTTCGGTCGAAGGCCATTGATGTAAACCTTTCGCCGGAAGTGAGAAACTTGCCATTGAGGCATGCAAGCTTCAAAGTACTGAAGGGGTGTTCCTAGATCGACTTCTTGGATAATGAGCTGATGTCGACAAGAAGTGATCTGTCATAGGAGGGCCTTAATGAATCCCACATCGATGACACGGAACGGAGCAAATGATTTTAATGGAGGTGAAAACGGTCTGGTGATATAAGGTTCAGGGTGGCGGTCATGAAAGAATGGAGCGTAAATGTATTGCAGCGGGTGAGACACAGGCGAATTCTCTGAGTGACTTCTCTTGAACATATCGGCGACACTGACATGATGGATTGGTAGCATTAACCCCAAATGTGGATGGTGTGATGTGACCATGGTGATGTGACCGGTGAATGAAACAACCCAGCCCAACTTGGATGCGGAGTGAAAGTGTCATGCTCAAGAGCGACTTGCTACCAACAAAGTTTCTTCAAGTTTTCTTCCCAATTTTTCCCCAGTCATTGCTGACCAGTACCTCTTTATTTTTGTCAAGCTTGAGGAGGATAACATATGCTTGTTCTATAATTTGCCCTTCGGGCAACCCCATCGCTATGTTTTAACGAGCCTAGCGATAGTGAAACTCGTTCTTGTCTGCTATGGACAAGTTTGTCGCTATTAGGTTTTTAACGAGTTTAACGACAAAGATAACTCGGTCCTTTTCATTTTTAGAGAGTCTGAAAAGGGACGTAAAGGGAACTCCAAAACTCCTTTTTCGTCATCTAATCACTTAAGTCCGAAAAAGTATAAAACAATACAGAAGGGATGAATTTTCGATACTTTTTAACGAGCCGAACAAAACAAGCGCTCGATCTTTTTGTGTAATAATCCCTCAGGTCCAAAAAGATTAAAATCTGTCAGGCCAGGGTAACTCCAGGATGAGCGGGAGAAAAGAACTGATGATTTTATTCATTAGCTAACATATTATTTATATACATACATATGATGGATCAGTTCATCTTCTAGATGACTGTCCAGTTCACCCATCTGTTTCGGATTAGGTGTCAACATTCCCCCCCTTAATCTGAAGGGATGTTGGTGAGTCCAAGCATCATTCTGAATCTTTCAAGCTTTTCTCTTCCAAGCGCTTTGGTGAAGATGTCTGCAATTTGCTCGTTTGTGGAACAATGACAGAGATGGATTGTTTTGGCCTCAACATGATGTCGGATCAGATGATATTTAGTATTGATGTGCTTAGTACGATCATGGAACTTTGGGTTCTTGGCCAACTTTATTGCAGATGTGTTATCAATCATGAGTGGAGTTGATTGTATTTGTTTTACCTGCAAATCTTCAAGAATTTTCCTAAGCCACACAATTTCTTGTGTTGCTTCAGCTGCTGCCACATATTCTGCTTCTGTTGTGGAATCTGCTGGTACTGATTGTTTGCGTGATCTCCAGGAGACAGCTCCTGATCCAAGACTCATAGCATATCCTGAAGTAGATACCCCAGTTTCTTTGTCTCCATCTAAGTCTGAATCAGAGTATCCAATCAAGTTGAAGTCGTCCACCTGTGTATACTTGATTCCAAGGTCTTGAGTTCCCTTCAAGTACCTTAGAACTCTTTTTGCAGCAGACCAACGTCCCTCACAAGGCTTTTGCATAAACCTGGAGAGGATTCCAACAGCAAATGAAATTTCTGGTCTGGTAGTAGTGAGGTAGATGAGACTTCCTACAAGCTGTCTATACTTTGTTGCATCCTCAAATTCCTTTCCTTCAATAGATGTGAGCTTCAAGTTTTGTTCCATTGGAGTAGAAAGGGGATTGCACTCTGTCATGCCAAATCTGTTTAACAAATCTCCAATGTATTTCTTTTGAGAAAGAAATATGGACTTTGGATGTTGGGTTGCTTCAATGCCAAGATAGTAATGAACATAGCCCAAATCAGTCATTTCAAAAAAATTTCCTAATTCTTTCTTTATGGATGCAATATAGCTTTCATTGTTCCCTGTCATTAAAAGATCATCTACATATACCACAAGATATACAACTGTTTTGCCAACTTTCTTGACAAATAAAGTTGCATCATCAAGATCAAAATGATTGAAGTTGAGTTTCAGAAGATGCTCAGTTAGTTTTTCATACCAGGCTCGTGGTGCTTGTTTGAGGCCATACAAGGACTTCACAAGTTTGCATACTTTGTGTTCATGTCCTTTCACAACAAATCCTTCAGGCTGGGACATAAAAACATTCTCTTTTAGATCTCCATTCAAGAATGCAGTTTTTACATCCATTTGATGGACTTTCCAACCGTTCTGAGCAGCTAGTGCAAAGAGTGTCCGGATGGTGGCCCATTTTGCTGTGGGAGCAAAAGTTTCCTCATAATCGACCCCTTCCTTCTGTGCAAAACCTTTTGACACAAGCCTAGCTTTGTGCTTGTCAAGTGAGCCATCAGCTTTGTACTTGTTCTTGTAGACCCACTTGCAGCCAATTGGTTTGGTTCCAAATGGAGGATCAACCAGCTTCCAAGTGCCATTCTTTATGAGGGCATCATACTCCTTCTGCATTGCTTCTTTCCATTCATCATGAGAAGCAGCTTCTTTGAAGGAAGTTGGTTCAAAATCTGTAGACAAGTTCAATTCACAATCATAAGTAACATCCATATCAACAGGTGAATTAGAGTTATCTACATCACCTCCATCTTGTCGGTTTGTATTTCTGGTTCCTGTTTTTCCAATTTCATCAGGATGAACACTTTCAAGTGTCTTTGTCAGCCACTTTGGGGGACCTTTCTGAGATGGTCCAGGCTGCTCTGTTGATTGAGTTGGGTCTGAATCAAGATTGAGTCTCCCAATTCTATCAACTACATCACTTAAAGCATCATCCGTTGTTGGAGTGTCATGCAGGGGAGATTGTTCTTCAGAAGAAGATTCCACATGTTGATCTAGTATAGGAATCCCCCCTTCAAGATGTGGAATCTGATTATCAAACTCTTGAAATGATTTCGGTTTTGTGAATCTATCCAAGCGATCAAGTTGCCGCTCAACAACACTGTCAGATTTGGATGATTCAAGAAAAATGACATCTCTAGATAAAACAAACTTTTTATTTACTTCATCATAGAGGCGGTATGCTTTAGATGTGTTTGAATACCCCAGGAAGATACACTTACGACTTCTAGCACCAAGTTTGTTTCTATGTACCTTTGGTATTAAAGCATAACAGGTGGAACCAAAAATCCTGAGATGTTTTACCGAAGGAACATGTCCATACCACAATTCATAAGGAGTCTTGTTTCTTATAGCACTAGATGGACATCTATTCTTTATATATGCAGCACATAGAACAGCATCAGCCCAAAACATTGTCTTTACATTTTTGAAGAAAAGCATGGATCGTACCATATTCAAAATTGTTCTGTTCATTCTTTCAGCTACACCATTCTGTTGAGGATTATAAGGCACAGTTGTTTGATGTTTAATCCCATGTTGGCGAAGATAGTGTTCAAATTCATTTGATGTATATTCTTTTCCATTATCAGTGCAAATAGACCCAATATGAGATTGTGCATCATTTTCAATCCACTTATGAAAATTCTTGAATGTTTGAAAAGCATCAGATTTGTTCTTCAATAAATAAACCCAACACATTCTGGTGTAGTCATCAATAAATGTCATGATATACTTATTTCCATTTGCAGAAGGAACACGCATTGGACCACATAAATCTGAATGAATAAGTTCAAGCTTCCTATGTGCTCTTGAATGTGAATCATGAAAAGACTGTTTGCTATGCTTTCCTAGAATGCAAGCATCACATTGTTTATGTTTTCTAGGAATTGTAGGCAAACCAGCAACACCATTTTTCTTCAACAAGCGGAGACTATCATAGTTTAAATGTCCAAATCTAGCATGCCATAATAAACTTGATGGAAGTGTACCTTCTTCATGATGAGAAATATATGAAAAATGTTGTGCATGAGCAGAGGTTCCTTGCAGTTTAAGAAGTCTTTCTTCTTCTATACCCCTCATGACAAGTGAATGGTCAGATGCCTTTCTTACCTCAAGCTTTCCATCAAACATATGAATGGAGTGACCTTGCTGGCGGATGTGGACCAGGGACAGCAAGTTTCTCTTGAGCTGTGGGAGATATAGAACATGATCCAGAAGAAAGTCTAGAAGACCAGGCAGTTTAAGCCTGACTGTGCCAAGCCCTGATGGCTTGATTTTTGACTGATCTGCAAAGTATACTACTCCATCAACATTGTCAGTGAAATCTTCAAAAAAATCTTTCCTATGAGTCATATGACAGGTTGCTCCTGAATCAAGCAACCAGTCATTTTTCGAAGAAGTAAGTGAAGCATTAAACAGATCTTCATTTACTCCAATGTTACATTGTGCCTCAATATAGTGAGCGGATTCAGGTGCTTTACCTTTGTCTGTGTCATCAGTTTTACCTTTCTGCTGATTTCTTCTCTGCTCAATCTTTTCCCATGGTAGTTTGCATGTAGAAGCATCATGAGATCCATTTCGTTTGCAGCGAATGCAATGTAAGTCTGCCTTTTCTGCTTGAGAATGTCTGCCCCCCCTGCCTCTGAAGTATCTTCCTCTTTCTCTTGAATGCATACTGTAACAAAAATTATTTCTGCTGATAGAAAAGTAATTTTGCTAATAAAAAATTACTTCTGCTAAAAATCCTCACTTTACAGCCTTTAAATCCCTCTAATATGTGACAGAAGGCATCAGAATTTCATTGAAATATTATATCACTTTATGCTTCAATACAACATTATAAAAAACTGTGCAACTGCCTACACATGCTTCAATACAGCATTATAAAAAACTGTGCAACAGAATCTACTGAAAAATTGAATGTCTTTAGAAGACTGAACAAAATCCCGACATTGAAGCTAATTTTAAGAAAATTCGCCAAGGAAATTTTGCAGTTGGGCAAAGATGATCCGCGGAAAATTATGCATGCAATCAAAGTAGGGCTTGCATTATCAGTTTCATGCGTATTCGTGAAACTTCACATTCCATCTCCGAGCAATCGTTGCATAAGTCAATAGTCTTTACACTTCCCTCACCAAATCGACAAACAATCAATAATATTCAAAAGCTCTTTGAGATAACCGCTTGCCCAAGAGTAATACAGTGGAATTTAATAGAATTGAAAGAGAGCGTGAATGAATGGAGCGTAAATGAATGAATGGAGCGTGAATGAGCTTGATACACACCGTATATTCAAACGTGAATGAATGGAGCGTGAATGAGCTTGATACACACCGTATATTCAAACGCTCAGGCAGCATAAAACTGCGTAATACACACCAATACACACCGTATATTCAAACGTGAATGAATGGAGCGTGAATGAGCTTGATACAAAACGCTCAGGCAGCATAAAACTTCATAGTTCAACCCAAACTACGCTTTCCAGATAGCAGGTAGCCTCCAGATTCGTCACAACGATTGATATGCAGTTCTGTCGGGCTTTGGGAGAAGAAAAGCGGCTATGGCATATGCCTTTTAGAGACAGCTTCAAACTTTTAAGCAGTCAAAAACATCACAATGAGTTGGACAAAGAATGAGCGGATACCATGAGCGGATTGTTAAATTTTAAACGACTTTAGAACCACAGTGGGCAACAACGAATTTCCTTTTAGTGCCCCGTTCCTCCATCACAACGGCATCATCTCTAACTTTTTGAAATAGTGCTGGCAAATTTTTCAACACTGTATCGACAAAGATACATCAAAGATCTCGATTACAAGGTATTTGGTGTTAAAGAACTTGAAGCGTCAGGCATTCACGCGCAGAGAGGGGCAGCGTTGAATACCATTCACTGTCAGGCACCAGTATTCATGCGTAGAGAGGCAGCAAAGCAAAAAAAAAGTATAACAACGCTTCTATGCATTCATCAACGCTCAGGTAAAAAACGCATCAACGCTCGGTGTATTGCACATTCAGCAGGGCAGAGGGCGCAGTGTCAGGGCAGAGAATGAAACGCATGACAGAGGCAGCGCTCAGGTATGAGCAGCTCTCAGGACAGCAGGAGTTACAGCTATTTCTGGGACCTGTGCTCTGATACCATGTCAGGCCAGGGTAACTCCAGGATGAGCGGGAGAAAAGAACTGATGATTTTATTCATTAGCTAACATATTATTTATATACATACATATGATGGATCAGTTCATCTTCTAGATGACTGTCCAGTTCACCCATCTGTTTCGGATTAGGTGTCAACAAAATCTAAAGGAGGGATAGCACTTCCGGTCACTTTAACGAGCTGGAGAGGCCAATGGCTCGGCAATCTTTTCATATTTTACGAGTCAGTTGAAAAGAGCTTAAAGGAGACTCGTCTTTTGAGGAACGAGTGATAAAATTGGGTAGCAATTGATTCCAGGTAAGGTTTGGAATTTTCCAATCACGGCAGTGTTACAAGGATGGCTAATGGGATCACTCTTCGTAGCTGTTCCTCAAAAGGGGTAAACAACCAAATGGAGGTGAACGATTGGCCAATACAAAGTGGAGGTGATGGTGAGAACACGACCAAGGCTTTAAAGGCTGAAGTATTACATTCACGATGGTTATTTACCTGTTCATTTTTTAATGAGCTTAAACGTGGGAGGAAACATTTTCTCATGTCTTATGTTTATTTTTTAACGAGCATGAACTATGTGCTAAAACTGCTCGATGCGGGTTTATTTTTTAACGAGCTTGAACCCTGCGGTAACACTGCTCGTGATAAGTTTGCATGCCCCTAGCATAATAATGAAAATATAGGTGCATGCCCCATAAGCTTCATTGCATTCAACTTGGTGGCTGGAATGAAGGTTTACCTTTGATATCTTTGAAGGACTCGACTTGGATTTTACGAGCTCGTAATCAAAGACTCGATTTGGAAAGGGAGTTGTTTCATTTTTTAATGAGGTTGATTTAGTAAAAGAACTATCCTCATAATCCACCATATTTACAGTATTTGATAGAAAATCAAAAACTGAAGGATGATTAAGGTCGCGGGAATAATCTTCGTGGTAATCCGGAAGATGGGAATGATGGTGGTAATCTTCCCATGGTGCCTTTCCTAACATCATTGACTGAATGATTCCTTTGTCTATAGAATGTACATGTGACCAAGGATCTGAAGAGGTACCATATTCCTTGGACCTATCTATCCAAACACTCGATGAGCGTTGATTTGGGTTTGCCCCCCAGGCCAACCAAATTGATTGCTACAATATTTCTATTAGGGCGATGATCCATGCTGACTAAATGTTTAGGAATCTTCCGAATCCATTAGATATAGAAGATTTCATATTGCAGGTTTCCACTGTGGCCACTTCCGCCAAATTACTCGGAGGCGATAGGGCAAAAGTACCCATTAAGGTAGGGTCTTTTACGAGACCTACTCCGATATTTTGAAGCGAATGATTGCTTCCATGGATCATTGGAATGCTTCCCGTAACTTGTGAACTGTTGGGGAGAAATGTTTGTTGGTCAACGATTATAATTCCTCCTTGAAAGGGAAATGCAATCTTCCTGAAGTATGTCGACACAACTGCAGCCATGGCATATATCCAGGACCTTCCCAGTAGGATGTTGTAATCGAGGTTTCCGTTGATTACTTCAACATCAATTTCTACTGTTTTGCCCCCTAGTTCAACTTGCAAGTTACTTAAAATCCCGTATGGAGTGTATGATCGTCCACCAAATGCTTTTAACATTTTTGACGATCGTGACAAGGGTGGTGAGCCTAAATTTTTCCAGCGACTTATCGACATAATACATGTAGATTCCCCCTCATCAATAATTGTTCGATGAACAGTTTTGTTGAGGGCTTTCACTTGAATAAGGAAAGCTAGTCGAGCTGGTAATTGAGGGTCATATCCTTTGTGATTAAAGGATACAAGATTGGAATCCATTGGGTCAATCCCACCTATCACTGATAATAGATCCTGCTTTTGGGAGAGACAATTTTGCGATACCTCAAGCATCGACATAGCGGACGGCGATTGGGCCAGGTCCTCTACTATATTATAATTCTGTGCTACTTTGGCACAAGGATTAAATGTCAATTTGTGTACTACTCCCTTTGGATGCTTTATCATTGGTTCAGGAATGATGGGTGGCACAACTTCGGTCAAAGTTGTTGTTGAACTACTAGGTTGTTCATTAGCCTTGTTATTCGACAGCTCTGGATTCCCACAATCTTTATTCCTTGTCAAAGCATCCTTTTGTTGCTTTGAGATAGACAACATAAGCACTTGGGATCGAGAAGAATTTTGATTAGCAACCAGTTTGGTTCCCGGGTTTGGAAACGGATCAGTCAATACTGCTGAGGTTTTTGAACTCTTAAAGAGTTTCTTAACTTCAACTTTATGTGGACAATCTCTCGTCCGATGATCCTCATCACATATATGACACCCCACAGGGGGTTTCCTTTGCACAGAAGGGTTTGCAGAAGGTTTTCCAGGAGATGACTCATCCTGCTTCTTCTTTCTCCCTTTCTTTTTCTTCTTGCCCCCTGGTTGCTTCAGTTGTTTACCCTTGTCGGTCGACACAGCATTCACCTCCGAGGCAAGAAGTTCTTCATTTTCATTTTGATCAGAAATCTTACGGGCTTTCTTAGATGTAGCCTTTGTCGATTTCATGCTTGTCGTACCTATCATGCCATCGCCGGCATGAGAGTCTTTGTTTGATTTAGGAGGGGGAGGAACGGAAAATTCCAGTCTAGGAGCATCAGGTATTTTATCGTAGAGCGTGCTAGACTAAGTATAGATCAAGTCTAGATATTGTGCACGAGAAATAAATTGCTCTTCAGTGACGACTCCTCCCTTTGCCACATCTTCTGTGATAGAAGGTAATAATGACTTAATAAACCATTCAGCTAGCAGCTGATCAAGAACATATGTTTTTACCATTCTGCGACGACGTCGCCACTCATGAATATGATCAGATATGTGAGTGGTCGTCGTTTGTTTGAAATTGGTAAGGAGTTCTGTTCCCGTTTCGTACCTTATGGGTAACTGAAAATGGGTTTAAAAGGTTGTGGCTAGGGTACTGAAGTTATCAAAAAAAGCTCTAGGTAATTCGATATACCATTTTGCTGCCGGACCAGTTAACGTTCTCTGAAAAAGGCGAAGCCTAATCGAATCATCGTTTAGGGTGTTTGATGAACACCACAGATGAAATGTCATCACATGATTTGACGGGTCTTCACCCGGATTTCCATTAAATTTAGGAATATCTGACGGAAGTTTATGCGGAATCGCTGGCCACCAAGGGGCATAAGTGTTACACTAAAAAATGTCACCTTGACTACTTACAGTTAGTATGGCTCCAATCAACAAGTCATGCTACCCTCTTAGGCAAGTCTCATGCCTCTGTTATCCATCTCAAACTCAAAGAAGAGAGAAAGTCTTGTAAAAATCATGTTTATCTCTGGGGTCGCAGGTTCTCTCTAGCCTTACCTGCGGGGACGCTGACCATGTTCACAAAATCCGCGTCCATAGACGCTCTGTATGTTAAGGGACAGGTGCGTCCCTCTGTAAAAGGCAAAATGCGCGAGTTTTATCTTGAAAAAGTTACTTGTGGTTACTTCTAGAACATTCTAGAGGTCGGTTTGATGAAATGGATGCGCCTCCAGTTGGTTCATGTATCTCTATTAAGGGGGAACTTATCCCATCAATAAGGGAGCTATCCCACCCATAGAGGGGGATGATCCCATTGATAGTGGACCTGAATAACCTCTTTACAGCACTATAAATGAAGGCATTGAGCCAGAAGGAGAAGAGGTTGGAGCTATACATTTTCTTTGGGTAAATGCTGCAGGATTTAGGTCTTCCATTAGAGCCTTTGTGAGGAGAGATTGTCTTCACTTGATTCTACTTGGGAGAGGGTGAGCTTTGTCAAAGTAGAGGAAAACCCTTGATGGACCCTGGGAGGAACTTGCACAACACCAAGGCCAGGTTGTAAGAGTTTCTTTGTTTCGTTATTAATACAAACTGGTTTATTTTTCTCAATAGCTTGTGTTAATGAGTTATTTCATGTGTTCCTTGGTCTGCATGTTGAATATATGTTTTATTATATGAAATGCAAGTGCTTGGTAATTGTTTGATTGTTTGTGGTTGCAGGAATTGACTTGAAGGAGGAGCTCATCCGGATCGTCAAGAACAGACTTCAACAACAGCGTTTTGGAATAAGGTAAGCCTAAACACTTGTAGTTTTCATGTTGTAAAAGGTGTATTTAGAGAAAGATCACTCCATTTTGTCTTGTTTGTCATTAGAATGTCTTAGACTTCTAGGAAGGTCAGTCGTGTCCGCACCCTTGACAGATTCCGTGTGACAAATTGGCGACTCCACTGGGGATAGTTTCCATTAATGAGAAGAGTTTTTTCCTTTGTGTGAACTTTGCTCTGAGAAAATTGGTTTATTTTTCTGGTTTTTGGCTCTGTGTTTCTGTTTCTGGGTGGGTTAGCTTAGGATTAGTTTTATTTTGGTTTTTCTTGAGTTTTTTAGAAGGACGCACCCTCTGAGTGCTGCACAGTGCGTCCCTGGACGCACTTTCGCAGCGTGCACAGAGCGGGCCCGCGCCTGTGATAACGGGTTGCCTGCGTCTTCCTGTAAAATTTAGGAAAATTCCATTTTTTGCATTTTTTGCTCTTAGATTTTGTTTTTTCTTAGTTTTTACTGCCCAGATCCACTGGTTACCTGCCATAAATCTTCACCTAGGCTTGTTTCCTTGGCATTCCTACTTTAGCTTTCATCAATTGGGTGTTTTGAGTCTCTTTTTTGAGAAATTCTTGATTTGATTTCCTTTGGTCATTACTTGGAGGTTTGTCTCAGTCTTTTCACAATTTTGCATCTTTTTGCTTGTGTTTTTGCAAAAAAATTTCCCTTTCATTCGCCGGGGGGGGCTAAATTGTGTATGAGTGTTAATCGCCTTTGAGTGTTTTTATTTTTGATCTTTGGAACTCTCACCCAATTTTCTCGACTTGCACTTGATTGGTTCTTAGATTACATTAGAATCATCTTGTGTTTGAGAATTCTCTTGCATAGATCACATTTGCATAATTAGAGTTCTCAGTTTCAGAATATGAATGAAAAATGTGCATAGATTACATTTGCATACTTTTCATGTGAATTGTGCATAGATTACAATTGCATAGTTTACATTCTGAAAAATCAATCGTAGATTTAGATCAGCTTTCTTTGATTTGAATTTACACAAAAATAAAAATAAAAATTGGTTTGGAATTGATTTGCATTAGTTTTTCTTGATGAAATTAGTGCATTAGAGAATTTGTTATATTTTCTCTTAATGATCAATTTTTTGCATTGTTGGAAGTGAATGGAAACTCTCTCCTTACTCTAGTTAGGATTCATCGAATTGAAAGGATTGCATTATCATATTCGATTGCATTCAGTTGAGTCGGGTCATAACACCATTGGTTTCATCTCCATTTACCCATTTGAGTAATAACAGCCTTAATAACACAGCGCTTAATTAAAATTCATCTAGTAATTTTTACATTTCTAGGGCTCTGAAACACCAACATAGCTTAGGCTAGGGTCTTGGAGTAGGTAAGTACTTAACTCTCCAAGACTACAAAACCAAACAGATAGTTTATCTTGAGTAGAATAAATCCAATTGTTTCAATTGCACTCTGGGAAAGCTCCTCTTAAAGGAGAAGCACGAGCTCGTGTCCGAACCAGTGAGGGGATCATTCCCCCCTCGTTGGGAACGACGCCAGACAGTACGTATTACAAACGGTAAACCTCGGATTAACCATTGTCGAGGAGCCAGGGGTCACTTATCGGTAAACCTTGGATTGTTGTCAAGGAGCCGGTAAGGGGATTGAGCTTGCTACTCTGCCCTTGCGTGCTGTCGGAGTTTAGACTGTTCCCCCAGGTGTATTTGTTACTGTTGGTGACCTTAGTGACCATAATCTTTAGGGTTCTACCAAGGTGACGGTGGAGGGAAGGTCCCACTGTACCTGGAGCAGACGTCGGTTATACTCACTTGGATTTTCCGGGGGGTTCACTTCACTTCGAGACGGTTAAAGTGGAGGAACTTGGTCCGGTCTATTCATTAAGCAGGTTGCCGGGGTAACTGTTCCACCCACCATTTCTGTACTGAATTCTGCGAGGTTGGGCTTCATCACCAACTAGTGTTTTCGGTCCGGAGAGCTTACTGTTTGTGTGTGGTTTGACTCCTAGATTTGATAGCGCGTGTTAATTTGTTTGTTTTTACTTTTAGAGACCATAGGTGTGAATTGTGAATTTTAGTTGTTAAGTGTGAATTGTGAATTGTTAATTTTAGTTTTAAATTGTTAATAAAATTCACTGAAGTTGAATATAATGGCAAATGTTCCGGAATTTATCAACCTAGGAACCCCTCCTAATGAGAATCCTAGTACTTTTCCTTACTTTGGAAATGTTGGTCCTCCTTATATGGCTACTTTGTCATTACCTGGATTTACAATAGGTTTACCGATATGGTTATTTTCAACTTCGTTGGCCCAAAGTACTCCAATTGTTCCATCTCAACCGGATGCTTCACCTCAACAGAGTTCACCATCTCAACATCACCAACCTTCTGTTGACCCTTTACCTTCTTCGCCTAATTTTTCTTCCTCCATTTCTTCCTCTTCGCCTGGTAAAAGCCTTGATGCTAGTAACCAGGAGGCTAAGAAGAAGAAGAAAGGGAAGAAGAAGAAGAAGAAGAAGAAAAAGCAAGATAAGAAAGAAGTCAACCAACCAACTGTGGCTGTAAGTGTTAGTTGTGTTGAGGAAAATTCCGACATGCATCGTAAACCCAAATACCCTTGCAGGCTTTGTAAGGGTGACCACTTCCTTGTCAATTGTCCTGGTATTTCAAAGGTCTTGGAAGTATGGTCAGAAAAATCCCATCAACTTTCCGTTGATCCATCAACCAGTGATAGTCAGGTTCCTGGGAAAAAGGGTAAAGTTAGGTTTCCTTGTAAGTTATGCAAAGGGAGTCATCAAACTCACATTTGCCCTCACATGGATGAAGCCTCAACATTGTTGGAAAAACTTACTGTTCCACAGCAAGAATTTCCAACTGGTTACCGTAAACTTTCTCCCAACCTACCGTCAACTGACGGAGTGATTGATTTAAATTCAAGTACAGTCGATCACACTCTCCCATTGGAGAGTGAAACTCATGTCACTCAGGTTGATGATCCGTTAGTTGATCAAGTGGTCGATTCAATTTCACATTCGGTCGATCACACTCTCCCTTTCGAGAGTCAATTTCATACCGCTGATGTTCTTCTTGTTACATCAGATTCTTCTATGCCGGGGGGCATTTCACCTGTTTCTACAGAACCCCCTCCAAGCACTGAGGTCTTTTCCTTTGATTGGAATAGACTGACAGAACCTCGTCTTCCTTCCTCCATCCCTTTCCAAATCATTGTCAAGGCTGGTGGTAGGGACATACATCGTACTCAGGTAGATGAAGGTGCTTCTGTTAGTATTTTATCCTCAAATGTTTGGAAAGCTTTGGGTTCCCCTCAGCTTGCGCCTATTACGCAGAATCTGAAAGCTTTTAACAGAACCATTAGTGAACCTTTAGGGATCCTTCCTAAGTTTTCCATTACCTTGGAAGGTAAAACTGTCTGTATTGATCTTATGGTAGTTCGAGGTCCCTTGGATTTCAATTTACTCCTTGGGCGAGACTATGTTTATGCAATGAAAGCTGTCGTATCGACACTCTTTCGCGTGATGTCTTTCCCTCACAATGGCAGTATTGTGACTGTAGACCAGCTTTCGTTCCCTAGTCTTGTTTCAACTACCAATAATATGACACCCCTAACTGTTCCTGATTCTAAAGTGGTATCTACCCTGCCACGGGTTAATTATGTGGCAACCGGTCCCATGTTTTCAGTTACCAATGTAAGTGAGCCTCTCACTGTTGATTTAGATCCAGTAATTGACATGGAAAACTCTATGGGATTATTTGAACACGATGTTCTTATCCCTTTTGAGTCCCTTGACATGTTTTCCTTCCCAAGAAGTATTCTTCCTTCGGATGAAGACCTCTTGGAAGCCATGATCAAGGTGTGTCCATTGACATGTCTTTCCTCCAGTTGGAAGCCATGATCAATGTTCCGAGGATAGTTTGTTCCTGTCTCAACCTCGTTAAAAAATGAAACTGGAGTGTTTCGAGGAAAGTTCCTTTTACTGTGTCAACCTCGTTAAAAAATGAATCAGTGTGTATGAGGATAGTTTGTTCCTCTCTCAACCTCGTTAAAAAATGAAATTGGATGTTATGAGGAAAGTTCCTGTTACTGAGTCAACCTCATTAAAAAATGAATCAGGTAGATTTTAGGCTATATAGATAGTTAGAAAGTAGGATTTTGAGAGGAAAGTTCCTGTTACTGAGTCAACCTCGTTAAAAAATGAATCAGGAGTGAGGAAAGTTCCTTTTACTGTGTCAACCTCGTTAAAAAATGAATCAGTGTGTGCGAGGATAGTTTTGTCCTGTATCAACCTCGTTAAAAAATGAAATAGGCTGCTACGAGGATAGTTTGTTCCTCTCTCAACCTCGTTAAAAAATGAAACTGGATGGTACGAGGAAAGTTCCTTTTACTGTGTCGACCTCGTTAAAAAATGAATCAGTGAGTACGAGGATAGTTTTTTCCTGTATCAACCTCGTTCAAAAATGAAATACGCTAGCATGAGGACAGTTCTTTTACTGAGTCAACCTCATTAAAAAATGAATCAGCTAGATTTTAGGATATGTAGGTAGATTGTAGAATGTAGGATTTTGAGGATGGTTCCTGTTACTGAGTCAACCTCATTAAAAAATGAATCAGGTACGAGGAAAGTTCCTGTTACTGAGTCAACCTCGTTTAAAAATGAATCAGGTATGAGGATAGTTCTTTTCTTGTGTCAACCTCCTTAAAAATGAAACAACTCCCTTTTCAAGTTAAATATTGAAAGTAAACCTTCATTTCATCCAGCCGGTTGAATGCAATGACGCCTGGGGGGCATGTACCTCATTTTGCATCATTATGCTGGGGGCATGCGAACTTTTTGAGCATAGTTCCTTGTCTTGTGTCAAGCTCGTTAAAAAATGAAACAAGGGTAGGTTAAGTAGGTAAATTCTAGAGAGTAGTTATGAGCATAGTTCCTTGTCTTGTGTCAAGCTCGTTAAAAAATGAATCAAGGTTTTTAGAGCACAGTTCCTTGTCTTGTGTCAAGCTCGTTAAAAAATGAATCAAGGTTTTTTAGAGCACAGTTCCTTGTCTTGTGTCAAGCTCGTTAAAAAATGAATCAAGGTTTTTAGAGTAAAGTTTTTTGTTAGGTAGATTGTAGAAATAGTTATGAGCATAGTTCCTTATCTTGTGTCAAGCTCGTTTAAAAAATGAAACAAGGGTTTTGAGGACAGTTCCTGTTACTGAGTCAACCTCATTAAAAAATGAATCAGGTTTGAGGATAGTTCCTGTTACTGAGTCAACCTCGTTAAAAAATGAATCAGGTATGAGGATAGTTCTTTTCTTGTGTCAACCTCTTTAAAAATGAAACAACTCCCTTTTCAAGTTAAATATTGAAAGTAAACCTTCATTTCATCCAGCCGGTTGAATGCAATGAAGCCTGGGGGGCATGTACCTTGCTTTGCATCATTATGCTAGGGGCATGCGAACTTTTTAGAGCATAGTTCCTTGTCTTGTGTCAAGCTCGTTAAAAAATGAATCAAGGTTTTTAGAGTTAAGTTTTTGTTAAGTAGATTGTAGAAAGTAGTTATGAGCATAGTTCCTTGTCTTGTGTCAAGCTCACTAAAAAATGAAACAACTCCCACAAGTCTTTCCAAGATCTTGAAAGTAAAGCTTCATTCCATCCACCTCATTGAATGCAATGAAGCTTGGGGGGCATGTACCTCGTTTTGCGTCATTATGCTGGGGGCATGTGACTTATAACAAGCATAGTTTTTCGTTTCAAGCTTGCGTAAACATGAAACCGAATCCGAGCATAGTTCTTTTCCTGTGTCAAGCTCATTAAAAAATGAAACAAATCCTCCTCTACTTGAGTCGAGAGATTGACTAGATCTCATAGATGTTAAGTATTTAGGTTAGTTATTTCAGTTTTTGCATAATTTTCTTACAGTTTTAGGTCGAGTCTTTCAAATGATCTCGTAACTCAACCTTCATTTCATCCAACTGGTTGAATGAAATGAAGCTGGGGGGCATGCGCTCTAGCAATTATGCTTAGGGGGCATCAAGCACAGTTTTCTCTCTATTTCAAGCTTGTGTAAAAATGAAACTACTTTGAAGCATAGTTTTTGTCTGTTTCAAGCTTTTGTAAAAATGAAACCTATCTCGAGTCAATTTCAGTTATTTTCAAGACTCGTTAAACTCATGAAAATCCCGAGATTATTTTGCTATCTTTCATTCTCGTAAAACAAACGAAAATGCCGAGTTCTTTCCGTCTTTTCCTGCTCGTAAATTAAATTGAAAGTCGGCTATATGAGTACATTTTTATCATTTTTTCGAACTCATTAAAACTTACGAAAAAGTGAAACCTTGGAGTTCTCTTTTAAGCCCTTTTCTGACTCCTAAAACATGAAAAGATCGCCGAGTGTTTCTTTTACACTCGTTAAAACGGAATTAAAAGACAGTCCCCTTTTAGCTCTTTTCTGACCGCAAAATCAGGAAAAGATTGCCGGGTTTTTGTCGTTTCAAACTCGATAAGGAAATAAAACGACGTGTCCTTGATCGCTTTTTACTTTTCAGGTCAACGACACTATTATGAAAGTACTCCTTGGTCGCAAGATCAAGCGGTTCCCCCAGGTATTATTTTATACTTTTTCGGGCTTGAGGGACACAAATATACGAAAAAGTTCAACGTGGAGTTTCCTTAAGTTTTTTCAGACTCTCTAAAATTGAAAAACGCCGAGTTTCTCCTATACTGGGCTCGTTAAACTTTTACAGTAAAGGACCTGTTCAATTACAAACAGGAACGAACCACTCCTTCCTAGGGTTCGCATTTAAACTAGGTTGGACTCGTCCGAAGGATGAGCTTATAATCAAGCATATGTTATCCTCCTCAAGCTTGTTAAAAATAAAGAGGTACTTGCCAGAAGTGGTGGGGGAAAAAAGAGAAGAATGAACCTATTTGTCACCTTTTGCCTCAGAAGAAACTTTATTACTGCTCTTGAACACGACACTTTTCATTCACCTGGGTTGGGAAATCTTTTACCTCACAGTTGACTAAATCACTTTGAAAATCTTTAACCGGGTTCAGGGATCAACTTTGAGTTATTCGTCACCAAACCATCTGTTGTGTCGTTATGTGTTCAAGAGGTCTGCAAGCAAAACTTTCATCTGCAAAATACTTGTCATCCATTGACCATCCCTGAGTCAGTCCTTACAGCAACATTTCTTCAACTTGAACAATGATTTCGTGTTGCAGGCTTGCCTGCAACGGGTCGCTTTCTATTGACATCGACACATTATCTAGAAAGATGACTTAGGAATCGACAGTACCTTGAAGTCTGCATGCATCAATGGCAGGTTTCTCGCCTTTGACGTCAGTTTACATCATTGACTTTCGATCAGAGGATTCCGTGAAGTGTTCGACATCAAAACATCTATTCACATTTCACGGGTTGTGCTTGGTACTTTGAGAACCATTGACATTACTGGTGGTTTCTCTCACGCTTGTTAACAGTTTACATCATTGACTGGTAATCAAGTGGTTTCTACCATGTTCGACATCGAATCATTTAATCACATGGCTAGAATCGTACCAATTGGGAAGTAGAAGTGAAGACCCTGGATCTAGTTTCTACCATCCAGGCTGCGAGGAGTTTTGTATTCATTATCTATGTAGACTAATCATAAACAGATGGCTGCGTCCATACTGTGTCTACAAAAGTCTATAAAAATGATGTACTGCAAGATCATTCCTGTATCAGAATAGTTAGTCCATTAGTTAAAGTTTTGAATCTGAGTATGGGAATGCCTACCTCAGTGATGATATAATCTTATCCATGTATTTTGTGTTGAAAATTGCAGGTTCCAACCAGGCCATCCACAAGGCAATCCTTGAAATGATAAAGCGCTTCACCCTTCCTAGAATTACAAAACCCTATTCTATTCCAGGCTTCGCACTTTAGGGGGCAATCTGTTACACTAAAAAATGTCACCTTGACTACTTACAGTTAGTATGGCTCCAATCAACAAGTCATGCTACCCTCTTAGGCAAGTCTCATGCCTCTGTTATCCATCTCAAACTCAAAGAAGAGAGAAAGTCTTGTAAAAATCATGTTTATCTCTGGGGTCGCAGGTTCTCTCTAGCCTTACCTGCGGGGACGCTGACCATGTTCACAAAATCCGCGTCCATAGACGCTCTGTATGTTAAGGGACAGGTGCGTCCCTCTGTAAAAGGCAAAATGCGCGAGTTTTATCTTGAAAAAGTTACTTGTGGTTACTTCTAGAACATTCTAGAGGTCGGTTTGATGAAATGGATGCGCCTCCAGTTGGTTCATGTATCTCTATTAAGGGGGAACTTATCCCATCAATAAGGGAGCTATCCCACCCATAGAGGGGGATGATCCCATTGATAGTGGACCTGAATAACCTCTTTACAGCACTATAAATGAAGGCATTGAGCCAGAAGGAGAAGAGGTTGGAGCTATACATTTTCTTTGGGTAAATGCTGCAGGATTTAGGTCTTCCATTAGAGCCTTTGTGAGGAGAGATTGTCTTCACTTGATTCTACTTGGGAGAGGGTGAGCTTTGTCAAAGTAGAGGAAAACCCTTGATGGACCCTGGGAGGAACTTGCACAACACCAAGGCCAGGTTGTAAGAGTTTCTTTGTTTCGTTATTAATACAAACTGGTTTATTTTTCTCAATAGCTTGTGTTAATGAGTTATTTCATGTGTTCCTTGGTCTGCATGTTGAATATATGTTTTATTATATGAAATGCAAGTGCTTGGTAATTGTTTGATTGTTTGTGGTTGCAGGAATTGACTTGAAGGAGGAGCTCATCCGGATCGTCAAGAACAGACTTCAACAACAGCGTTTTGGAATAAGGTAAGCCTAAACACTTGTAGTTTTCATGTTGTAAAAGGTGTATTTAGAGAAAGATCACTCCTTTTTGTCTTGTTTGTCATTAGAATGTCTTAGACTTCTAGGAAGGTCAGTCGTGTCCGCACCCTTGACAGATTCCGTGTGACAATAAGCCATTGGATCATTCGTCAACCGGTTTAGATCTGGTAATTCAAGAGTTGCTACAAAGGGAAAATTTTGATTCAGGTTAGGCGAAGCATACCCAGGATAAGATGGAATCGCCTGATCAGTGGGTCTTTGCATACCAGCATAATGTATTTGATGTTGGTAACTTTGATAACCGCTTTGGAAATGCGGTTGCCCATTACTTACAAAGACTTGTTGCTCAGGTCCTTGATATGATTGTTGGAATGGTGGTTGTTGAGGTTGAACCAGCCATGGTTGTTGGACCATTTGCTATTGCCCAATACTGGATGATTGACCAAGATGAGGAGTCATAGTACTTATTTGAGCCTGAGTCGCTCCAGATAAGGAGGCACTAACCTGAGGTTGTGATTGAGTCATTGAGACAAGAGGCTGTTGTATTGCAACCTGAGAAACTTGGGGTTGACATACAACAGGTAGTGCTTGTACTTGCGACGCAGTCACCATAGCAGGTATAGTGGGAATATTCGACACAGGGTGGACTGGTTGCATTGAATATACAACCCTTGGTTGTTGAGGAAGTATTGGTACCCAACTGCTGGATGTAATTCCAGTTTGATAGGAACTTTGTTGTAAACTCCCATATGGTTGTTCTCCGAGAGGGAACAATGAAAAGGCATACTGCCCTCCATATGGTGGCAATCCAGTACTTAAAGGGTAGATTGGCCTTTGAAGACACATTGGATCAATTTGTTTAGTTTCAACATAAGAAATACCAGATGATAATCCAGATGAAGAAATAGGAACTAACCATTATTCCATTCACCTATTTTTCCCTTTTATTTTCTTATTTTATTATTATTATTAGTAATTTTTATTTATTTTGTTTTTATTATTATTTTTATTTTATTTATTTATTTATTTATTTATTTATTCATACTATTATTTTGATTTTTCTTTCAATTTTGTTTTATCCCCATTTGGTTATTCAATTTAATTTTGTTCTTTTTATTTTATTTTTCGTATAATTTTTTATTCACTTATTAATTTTTAGTTTTAACTAATTAATTTATTATTATTATTACTATTATTAATATTATTATTACTTTTTATTAATTAATTTATTTTCAGTATTTATTTTCATTTAGGTATTTATTCTTTACCTTTGGTCCTTCAGTTAGGTTTTACTCCCCCTTTATTTATTACTGGATTACTTTATTTGTTTGTATTATTATTATTATTATTATTATTATTAATTTAGTTATTTTAATTTATTTTTATTATTATCTTTATTTATTTATTTATTTATACCATTATTTTTCAGTTTTGTTTTAGCCCCATTTGGTTATTCAATTTAGTTTTATTTTTATTAGTTTTCATTTTTTATTCACTTATTAATTTATTATTAATTTTTAGTTTGAATTAATTAATTCATTATTTATTTTCATTTATTCTTTACCTTTGGTCATTATTCCCCCTTTATTTATTATTTGGTTTCATTATTCTTAGAGCTTTAGTATTATTTTGCATTATTTTTCATTTTGTATTCACTTATTAATTTATTATTAATTGTTAGTTTGAATTAATTAATTCATTATTATTAATATTATTATTACTTTAATTATTTTATTATTTATTTTCATTTATTCTTTACCTTTGGTCATTATTCCCCCTTTATTTAATTTCATTATTCTTAGAGCTTTATTATTATTTTGCATTACTAAGTTTTAATTTATTAATTAATTAATTAATTTATTTGTTTTAATTTTGTTTTTACTATTGGTATGTGTTTTATTCCATTGATCCATGAGCGTTTTAACTTTTATTCCCCCTTAATTTAGTAATCTGTTGCAACTAATTTTCTTTCTGTATTTTGATCCTGGTCCCTTGGTCATATTAGCGGCTGGTCAAACTAGCCGTTGGAGGCTCTACTCGGTCTATTTAACATGCTTCGCTAGATCTGTTCTTCAACTTGTCCTGACGATGAACCACACTAGTTGGTTCGAAACGCGTCGACAAATGATTTTCCATGTGATTTTCGCCGAAATCTTTCTCTAACATAATATGGATCACAGAAGCCTAGACTCCATTATAGGAACTAACCATGTCATCGAAACAGTCCCTGATTGGACTCCGGCTTGTTGCTGATAACTTGCCGGGATAGATGGTATACCGGCAAACATCGTTGGAGTAGTAGCAGGAGGCTCTGCCGCTACTGCATCAGATGACACAGTCCTGGATGTCGATAGTTGTTCAAACATATCTAGTCTATCCAAAAGATTACCTAGCGATTCTACAGGAGCTTCTGATGGCAGTAGACTAATTTCTGATGAAGAAGGATACAGAGTGATCCCGACTCCAAATTGCGATGGAGTACTAGATGGAGGATCCTCCACAATCTCTTCTATAGCAATCAGACCAGGTGGAAGAGGTAGACTGTCAGGTCCGTAAAATATTTCTGGTGCCGAAGAAGGTATGGAATCTGCAGCGACAAATGTTTGGGGAACAACACTCTCCGAACCGGTTGTAGATGGAACTGGTTCAGTAATACAAGTGTTTACCCTCAGACTAGGATCAGTATTACTGTCCTTCGGTGGCTGCTGAACTTCTTCTGTAAAGGCAGGGATACCAGAAATGTTTGGAGTAACCGGAGTCTCTAATGTCGTTGGAACACTTGTTCTAACTTTACCAGGAGATTTGGAACCGGTTAAACGAGTTCGCTTTGTCCGTAATAGTTTCGATTCCGGAGACAAAGACGGTTGACTCGTAAGCCTCCGCGAACGACGGGGTTTCAATTGACTTTCTTCCACGATTGCGGATTACTCGATCAACTAAAAATCAAGGGGAAGTATATTTTCGAATTAGATGAATTTTAGACGCTTTGACACAACTTGTTTTTTCAATTTTAAAGAGTCGAGAAAAGACAAAAGATGACTCTAGTCGCCTTCGATTTTTAATGAGCCTGAAGTGACAAGTGCTCAGATGGACCTTTTCCGTTAAGGAGTCTGAAAAGGAACGAAAGGGACTGCTCTGGAAATCTAGGTAGAGGGATTACCAAACCAATCACAAAACTGCAGAATACTTTTTACGGTACGGCAGTCAATCTTCCCAAATGCTGTGTTCAGTGCATTGCGATCGATAGGGCGGCAGACACGGCTTCCTATGGATAAAGGATAAAGCCTATTGTGGTCTCCCAAAATATACTCGACGGTACGTGGGAGCACAAGTCCGTATTGGCACTTGTCGTCTCAAAGTGGAGGAATCACCCAACCAACAATGAAAGCGATAGTTACCACGTTTTACGATGCCGGAACACGTCTCTATCCTAGACCTCTAGATGTTGTGCGTTAGGTTCCAAAGCGTTGTTAGATTCATTCAATTTATTTTAGAGTTGATCTTGTTTATGAAATTTGTCTTTCAGGTTCACCGCGTGATGTATATACACAATTCCTAAAATGCAATCTAAGATGATAAACAATCGTTTTATCTTCTTTATGCCATGAAAATCCTAGCTACTAAGGAAAGATAGACAGTATTCTTTCGACAAAGAGCAAAGAGCACACACTATATGCACTATCCTAAATCAAACCAATCAAACAGTCTAAATGCAAATGCACATGCATGTATTTGTTTTCAACTTTCTTAATATGTAGATGATAAAAAGAAAGCTTATGTGCAAATCTAAATTACTTTTAAAGCGACAGTACTTAACAATTTTCTTTCCAAAACAAAGTGAAAGCAAGAGAGACACTTAACGATTTTGAAATGAAATATTGCTTTTCGACACTTTAAAACTCATAAATTCAAATCATATGCAATAGTAACTCATATAATCGACTACCAAACAAGGGGATTGCCTTCTATGGCTGAAAACGACAGCTACGACACTTTCAGATCAAAGAATGACAACTCAATTACGTTACTTTTTTGCAAAGGAGAACTGAAAATGACTTAACAAATACACAAAAACATTTACAGTTCTTTGCACAATGGAGGCGGAATAATAGTAAGGAAAAGGGTTTCAAACAGAGGTGTACTAATTACAGGCAACAAAACTCATGAATAGAACTGAAAAGAGTGAACACAGAAACCAAGATTTAGGAACAAGGCCTAGTCTGATCAGCGCACCTGTAACACAGTGAAACTGAAATGCAGCGCACCCGCTACACTCGGGAAATGCGCTGAATGTCAGTTTCTCAGAACAGAGGGTGCGATGGACTAGGGAAAAGAATTTGAATGGGTTCCGGGTCACAGTTTGCAATTCAGTTCAGGGATTTTGGCCGAGCAAGTGGTAATCAGTCAATCAACAACAGGGGTAGATCTAATGAGGTTACTAAAGCTACCACAAGGGCAATTAGAGAGCTTGTAGATCAAGTGTTTAATTCATAAACAAAACTCGGAGATTGACTGAAGCAGCATTGATCTACTTTGCATTCGTAAAACAAATGCAGTTCGAAGGCTAGCTAGCTTGGCTTCAGGCTCTGTCTGTAAGTTTATAAAGTAAACAAATGTAGATAAACAAACAATCTATTCGCTCCCCAGCGGAGTCGCCATTTTGTTACAGGGAAAAGTGTCTATACAGAACTGCTTATCCCACTAAGGTGTGGTAGCTACCTTAGAAACAAACAAAGTAAAGTCTACTTTCGTTTTCCTTTATGAAAGATAGATGAGAGAAGAATAAAGGAGACCAACCTCTGTCTTGCGCTTGACTCCTTGTTCGGTTCCTCTCTCTTCTGATAGTCCTTTGCTACTTGCCTTCTCATATACCCAGCTTCACAGAGTACCTGTAGGATCAAAGCAGCATAAAACTATACAAGAACATGGATCTATTATCATAAACAATATAGGGTCAGATGTAAATTGACCATACAAATGCACAAAATATAGATTACACAAAAGTGTGGAGGAAAACTTGAATAACTTTATTGATAATCAAGAAAGAGCCAAGAGAGTTACAACCAGCTGTTTTGACCCAGCATCATCCTCTCAGCAAGTAAGCCCTTCTTCACCTCATACAAAGCTTAGATCACCCAACACTATGATGTTGCCTCAAGAAACTAACAACAATTCCTTACAAGATGCAAAATTCCAGCCTCTGGATCTCTGGATGAGGGATCCATATATAGATATATGTAATGGAGATGAGTCAGCTTGTGATTTGATTAGTGTCTTCCCTTTGATAGTTCTTGCTTCCACTTGGAGATTGATGATCTCTTACTCATCCTTGGTCGAATTCAGAGAGGCAAGTGTCACAGGAGAAGTTTCTGGAAGATTCCATGCTTCTCCACCTTGCGGATTGACACTGCCATTTGTCTCTTCTCGCCCATCGCACCCCATAGAAGGGCTTTTTGAAATGCAACGCACCCACTGAGTGTACTTAGGTGAGATGCATCGCACCCTGGCCATGGAGCAAGTGAAATGATCTTGTTTTGACCAGTTCTGAGTAGTTTTTCATGGAGAACTTCTGGGAGAAGCTGTAATCAGTTGACCTTGTTCCTTTAGGGGTTGGAACAACACTTTTAGGGACTTAGGAGCCCTTAGTTTATGGACATTTTATGCCTGGGGTTGCAGGGCCCAAAAATATCTATAACATGCCTAGAACTTAATGAGACTTATAGAAATGATAAATAACATGATGACAAGGCCTCTAATGAAAAATGTGAATAGAGACTTGACTTGACAAGGCATAGCCATGACAAAAATTATGTCAAACACATCATGAACATGTAATCTATAGGTCATATAAACACATTTGAGCATAGGGACTTCATACTTATCTGAGATTTGTCAAGAAGGTTTGATTCCCTCTCATAATAGATGCAATATCATCTATTAGGTCATACATTCATTAATATTTCATCTACGAAACAAAACAAGATGAGAGCCATAACTCAATTCTGTCATAAACCATGCTTATAATGAACATATAACCAACATAATAACAATGATAGAAAAACCATTATAACCACATAATAACAAAAACATTTACAGATAATACACAAGAGGAAAATAGTTCTTATCAACATATGCAAAATGCAAATAGGTCAGGGACTTCCACGTACCACCCGACCATATATTGGGCTGAACTAATTCTTTCTTTCAGCCAATCACCCCTGTGCCATATTCCAAGCATGAATGTGGGACTTACAATAAAACAACCAGGTATTCCTCGGGCTTTACCTTTATCCACCAAGTGATTCTAAGGCCCAAGCCCTCATCTATACAATCAAACTTTACCACAATCCCACCACATACCAGTCCAGGGATCACTAGGCCTATACAAGGATGGATGCCTTCAGATATCTCCACCTAAACCATGAGGAATTTGTCTGTCTCCACCCTTTTGGATTTACCATATATCTGGACATTCATTGGTCGAGGATTAGTAGGCCCAACGAGGGTATACAAATTCAGGCTTCACCGTAATCTCACCTTGACCATCTAGGGAGTCCTAGGCCTTGTGTTTCCTCCTGTGACCACCCCACTCGATTTTGAAACCATCTGACAATTTAGCTCAACCAAGTAAGAGAAACTCCATCACACCATGGCTATCCAGAAATGGCAAGGCAAGGATGGAAACCATTATCACACCTATAAAAACCCATGCCAATGACAACAAGAGAAGAAAATGCACACAGGCATATACCATGCATGCCAAAACTAGGAAGGAAATCATACATGCAACTCGATACCTGCAAGTAATCATGTTGTAACTGCTTGATACTACTCTTACTTTCTTGATCTTTTCTTCCCTTTACCTTCTTTGTCCTTCCTTAGCTTCCTTCCTTCAATGCTAGAGTGATCCAAGAATGCTCCAAGTATTTGAGAGAGAGAATGGAGAGAGAGATCCACCCAAAAATTGTTAAAAATCCCATGAACTGATCCTCAGAAGCCTTTTTATCAATGAGGGCTATATTTTCTTCATTTTCCATTATTTTTCCTTCATTTTCCTCCTCACTTGCAACCTATGACCTTTCGCCTTCCTTCTCTCCTAATTTCCATCATTTTCATAAATAAATACGAATTATTGCCTCTTTTCCTTTTCAAAGATTTTTCCAATGCCTTTGCCAATTTCCTTAGCCACAATAAACCAAATGAACACCCACACTAGGATGTTTTGCTCGCATTCATCTTGGAATACGTGTCCCATGACCTTGGTCTATTTTTCCTTTATTAACTTTATTACATGGAATTTTACCCATGGATATTACATCATATTCCTTGTTTTGCACATCCCTCCACTCTACACACGACATCCCTTCCGCATATATCCTAATTTCACAAATTTTATTTCCTGCACACCACTCTCCCATACTCTCCCAGCTATGTTGAATTAATTACCTGTATGCCACCTGCCACAATAGTAAGGATTTTGTAGTAGAATGGTTGTATTGGGTCATTAATTTCCCTATTTCTCATGGCACTAATATTAAGAATGTTAAAAGAAGATTAATCCACAAATTAAGGGGGCATGATGGTTTTAAAATTTTGATATTATTTTCCATTTCATCACACAAATGGTGGCCTTAATGTATTAAATTTCCATTTATTGGCCCATCCTGCCCAACAGAATTCACAAGCAAAAGATTTATAGCTGGTAAATATATCAAAGAATGAGAAATTCACAATTCATAATTACTAAGAATGCCGATAGCTAACAACATATTCCCCAATAGAAAGGGAATATGGATACTAGAATAAAGAAGGAAGAAAATTATAGCGACACTTTTAACTCACTTACTCACTAGGACAAAAGCTCTCACTGGCCAACTGTGTACCAATGTTATGTAAATTTATTGGTTGAATAGAAGAAAAACAACAAAATATGGACCAATGGGTTAGCAAATGTTTCATGCACTATCCCTAAAGTCTTTGACTTCAAAGAAATATTCTACCTTTGCGCACAAAATTTTGATCTAAAGACAAGGAAAATAAAAGTAGGAGTGAAGCGGAATCCAATTCCTCTAACCCCCAAAGAATTGAAGAAGATATTCAAATTTCCAAAGCCAAATGAGTTAACTATTAAAATTTCCTGAAGCTGATGGTTGCTTGGACTCTCAAGTTGGTGTAGTTAGCATTATTCAAGAATTCAGCTCACTAGCCTCACAGGTTCCTTCTAACATTTTTTTTCTTGGATATTTTAATATTCACAGAACCTTACAGATTTTTTTCTTGGATTTTCACCTGAGTAAAGGGCCAAGAAACTAAATCCAATGTTCTAAGGTATGTACTCTATTATTATTATAAAATAAACTCTTTGTTTGATTAGGAAGACCTCATTTCAAATGAGCTAGCCTTTGAGTTGATGAATTTGTCGAAGACCCATAGATTTTTCATGATAACGTATTTGAATAATAGCCCTTGTATCTTTTTCATTTTTTTATTGGCCTACCCCATAATCGAATTTTAATCTCGATGAAGAACCAATTCAATTTTGTTATCTAGTTTTATGGAGACATAAAGGTCCCTTTCATTTCTGCCAAATTCAAGGTTTTCTTGTGAAAGAAGTCAATTACATAATGACTAGATGTGAACATACAAGTGTATAAGGAAAAACACAAGCTTTATTACGAGGAAAGGGAACCCATGAAGAAAGACAAGATAATATGATAATGTAAATTTATGGATTACAGGATAATTCATTATTATTACCCAAATTCATGATGGACAAATATATTGTTTTTGAAATTTGCAGGAAGTATCACCCTTCGCTAATTTTTTTTAAGCAAAAAAAGAAGAATTAGTTTATTACCTTGCCTTTTACTGTAGGAGAGATAACAGTAAGAAATGCAACTCATTTTGTAGAATACGCTTAGTTGTCGAGTCCTTTTAATTTAAGTGAAGTCAAGAGACTATTCAAGGTTTTGACCTAGAGGGGTTATTTTCCAAGCACTTGACTACTGTAAGATACGACGATTTGTTCACAAGGATTTGAGAAGAAGTCGATGAAAGTCATATTGGCCTATTGAGAGAGAAAAAATTACCCAACCATGTTGAAGAAGCCATTGTAAAAAATATCACACACATGGGAGGAAGAAACAAGGAAAGAAGCAAGAAGCCCATAGACCCTACTTCAACCTCTACATGCTAGACTTGCTCAAGTTCGTCTTCCACTCAATGAAAAATAAATACTTTTTTTACTTGAAGACAAAGTAATGACAGACTCTAGAGTGGAGGAGACGAGGGGGAAGCAGGAGACATACAAGAAGTTATGGATATTGAAGTTGATAGTACTGTAATACCTAATTGGGTTTCAACCTACATGACTGAAAGCTAGAGAATAATCAAATAACCACATTTGAAGATCGCCCTTTCACTTTGTAAAACACAAATTATGATAGAAATAACAAGAAGTTAAGAATTGAGACTTCAAGCATCATTGATACTTCAACATCAATGGAATTCCATCAGTCTACATTTTGTGAGTACTTTGAAGTCTTAAAGCATTTCCCCTTTTTTCTTCCCAGTCATTGATCATTTAGCTTGCTTGATTGTATCCATCAACATAGTTACTATAATGATTGCATCTCTAGCGATAAAAGGCATCACTGATACTAACCATCAACATAGTTACTATAATGATTGATCTCTAGCGATAAAAGGCATCAATGATACTTCAACATCAATGGAATTCCATCAGTCTACATTTTGTGAGTACTTTGAAGTCTTAAAGCATTTCCCCTTTTTTCTTCCCAGTCATTGATCATTTAGCTTGCTTGATTGTATTTTTTTATCATCTAAACTGATCCCTAACCACACCTCACCTCCTATTTTCTTCTAGGTATTGTATTTAGGCTTTGGTTCATGGGAGCCAAAGTCCAATCCTCCTTAGGAATATTTCATTTTAATCACGATTAAGTATAGGATTTTATTGAGTGCCTTATTCACTAGACTTTCTTTTTAAATCTTAAATATGTAATATTTTTTAATCTTGCAGAGAGCTCTTTTTCACGAAAGCATTTCACCTGTGGTTTATAAACTTGATTTAAAGTTGTATGGATCTGGTTTATAACACATGGTCCGCTCACAAGTGCATGTATAGTAATATTTTGATACTACTTGAAGTTATTTGAGCGTTGATCCTACCACGTGATGTTCCACTTTTTAAAAGTGATTATACTCTCAAGTCTCCTCCCACTACGTTTACACACAATCGCTGGTTTACGCTTGTATGAAAAGATTTACGCGCTCCGAATATTTATGCGTAAACATTGTGAAAGGAACGCTGGAAGGAAAAGAGAGGTAACCGATGGGTAATTAGGTGACGCGAATATTTCTCCATAAACATATTGACAGGGACGAAAGGAACGCTGGAAGGAAAAGAGAGGTAACCGATGGGTAATTAGGTGACGCGAATATTTCTCCATAAACATATTGACAGGGACGCCAGGATGAAAAGATTTATGGACCCCAGTATTTTCTCCGAAAGGACCGCATCTCTGAAAAGATTGATGGCTAAGGTGACCCCAATAATTCTCCTTAAACATATTGACGGGAACAACTAGGTGACCCTAAGATTTGTCCCTAAATACTGTGGACAACCAGGCGACACGCATTTATCTCTTTAAAGGTTGCGAAAAGAGCACGTCTATGAAAAGATTTAATATTAATATTAATATAATTCTTTAAAGGTTGCGAAAAGAGCGCGTCTATGAAAAGATTTAATATCAATATTAATATTATTATTATTATTATTATTATTATTATTATTATTTTATAATTTTAATTTAATTAATTAATTTTAAAAAATTGATAATTGTGTTTTTACTTTAAAAAAATTCCAAAAATAAACTTTATTAGACAAATTGTTTACTAGTGTGAAATCAGAGGTGTTTGGCCTTGTGGAGTAGCTTCTTTCAACTATTCTAATTTTAAAGATAACTTCTATATTAGCAATTATTGAACCATATATAAATTCGTTGAAATATTTATGGACAATTACCTGACCCTAAGATTTATCCCTAAACATTCTGAAAAGATTGTGGACAACTAGGGGACACGAATTTATCTCTGTAAAATTAGCTAATTTAACACTTCTATATTAGCAATGATTGAACCATATATATTAGTTATATTAAAAGTAATTTCAATAAATAAGTGAAACATTTCAACTTTCTATTTCATATATATATTTTGCAAGGTAACCCGTAGTGTTTAATTTTATGAGAATTAACTCCCATATATAATATACATACACTGACTCAAAAGGTTTGAACCGGTAATTTCATGGGAACTAACTCTTCACTATCAAGACCATCGCTAATCACATTTTATTTCACACAAATATTAATATATATTAATATTTTATAATCTTGGAAAGCTATAGTGAAAGAAGTTATCATTGTATATATATGAAAGGTCATTAAATATGACAACTTGATTATTAACAAGTTTATTAATGGTTTTTTCAAATGCATTAATTTAAATGTGATTTTTTTTGTAAGTTGGGTAAGTCTTTCATTCTGTTGTACCTTTGAGATAATAATGGTTATGCCAGAGCATCTAAGATAAATGTTTTGGGGGTTTTGTTTTAATTTGGGAGACCAATGAATGAAACAGATATAGAACTGATGTGCCTAACCTTTTGAATAATATCAATATCTCAACAAAGGGCTGTTATAAATATTTACACAGTGAAATAGATTTTATGATGATGAGCAGAAACAGAAAAGTAATATGATTGCCACAGTTTTCAAATAGAAAGCTAGATAATCACAAGTATGAAAACCTTTAAACTACGTTTACAGGGTTGAGAAAATACACATGAGCTTACAAAAGAGGCTGATGATTTATTAATTTTGAGGGAACTAATTAAAAAAACAGTCCATTAATTCATTCTCTTTATAGATTATCACTTCAGAAAGCTTATAGGAATAGATTGAAATACAATTACTCCTACCTAGTTATCTCTGCAAGACACAAGTATATGAAGAAAAACATAATGAATGACACTGGAAACACTTACAGGAAACACAAATTGTCCAAAACAGAATTCAGAATCCTTTGCTTCGTATTAATGATCCAGAAAGATCAATTACATCAGATGTCTAGAAATGCTTCTTCAAGGGTGCAACTCTTGATAACTCGTCAAGAGAGTTATTTATATAAAGGTAGGATGGAAAATATTCTAAACTACTTTTACAAAAATAGGTTATTTACACAATCAAAAATAAAACTATCTAATGATCTGGCATTGCTTTGGTGCTGCGTTGTTTGATGACTATCACTAAAAAGTTGAAAAGTGGTTGAAGCTGGCTGACTGTTCCCTCAAAAGCTGAATGCTGTTCAATAATCCTTAATCAAGTAAATATGTTAATTCTTCCCAGTGTTTCTTATCTGAGATAGAAATCTTTGTTACCCTCCTATAGATTTCATCCATCTCGGTGTATTTAGTAAAAGTGGGTTTTACCAAAAATATATGTTTGATTTCATCTAGGATGAAGAAAGAATCCCTGAGTGTTTTTACTATGAGAGCTGGTGTTGCTAATCCTTTGATACTGGTTACTGAAGCTGCATGGGTGCCCACCTCTGTTAACTTTTTGACATAATCCTCAATTGGCATCAATTTATCATTAATAACCATCATAGAAGGTAAACCTTTGCTGATCAAAAGTTCAATTTTGTTGAAGAATCTTTGAACCATGTTGTTAACATTTCTGCATTTTTGTTGTAGCTGAAGGTTGAGATTTCTCTTAATGATAATCTTATTTACTTCTAATATTGTTACAGTTCTGTCACTTATCCTTAACTCCTCAAGCTCATAGTCATCCTTGGAATTCAGAAATTTGATTATATCAGAGGCAGTCTCTGGCATATCCTCTAGCTGCCTAGTTATGGATTCCACTGCTTCCTGAGCTTTCTCCAAGAGATCTTTTTGATTGAATATTATCTTAATGGAGGGCCAAATCTCCTTGATTGCCTCTGTGATTTCTTCCCACAAAATTTCTTTTGCTAAACCCAACTTGTTTCCTATGAAAGAATCTGTGAGTTCTTTCTTCAACATTTCCACTTGGCCTTTGAGTCTGTTTGTTTTAGTTGTGTGTGAACTGTCTGATGTAGACTTCATAAGCCGTAACTCTTTGAGTTCATCCTTTAATTTATTGATTTCTCCTGTCTGGATAGACAGGTTCTGAACAGCTTTAGTAAGTTGTTCAACTCCTTCTGTTGTACCTGTTGCTGATGTAGTGGTTGTAGTAGAAACTATAGTGATGGGAATTGCTGCAAGAGAAACTACATCTGTTGAAGTTTGAATGTTCTTGATAGCTTCCTCCTTCTCCTTAATCAATTTCTCCATCTGCTCCTCCATTTGTTTTATTTGCAAATTTTGTTCTATGATGAGCTTCATCATGTCTGACTTTTGAGTCTTTGTCTCCTCGATTTCTTTGGCCATTGGATCCTCAGATGCTGGTAGTTTCATTTGTTTCTTTAGTGCTGCAACTTCAGTGTTCTTTTTCTTAATGAGCTCCTCTGCAACATTTATGTTTAATGGATCATATCCCATCCTTAGCACTAGATTTTCCAAGGAATGGATCTAGTATCCTTTGCTAACGAGGAGACCTTCTCCAACTTTAATTGTGACTAAATGTTGGCCAATGTAACCTGCAATTTTAACAAACTCATAGCAGTGTTTGTCAAGGTTGAAGAAATCATCTGTCTGGTTTGTTTGTGCATCTCAATTTGATCAATTGGATGCACATCCTGAACATTGAACTCAAAAGAAGTGTGTTTTTGATATTGTGCTACAGTCCTGGGCTGGGGAACTTGGGCCTGCATGAAAGCCATTTGCATCTTCCCCTTCTCAGAGTCAAAGACTGAAAGAAGCCTTGCTTGAGAGCTGGAAGAATGCTTCTAGAACTGGGTGTAAGTATTCAACTTCAATTCCTCATTCTTTCTTTTGATTTCACTAAAGACATGGAAGATGTCTTCCTCTTTATTCTCTAGAATGCCTCCAACAACTTGGACTATCTGTTGTTCATTAGAAGTGATAGACTGAGTTGGAGATTGTATAGACTATTCACTAGACCGTGAATCAACATTCATAGAGACTCTTTGTTTCTTTTTCCTGTGAAAAACCTTGAAGCCTTGGCTTGTTTCCTCTGTTACAGGTGAAGATTGTTCTTCCCTCCCTCTCTTGGTTGTCTTTTCCTGTGCAATTGGAGTTTGCATATTTGATGTAGAGACTACCTGCTCCTCAGCCTCCTGGAGGGTATTCTCTGTCCATTCCAACTGATTCTTGAACTGTTCTATCTCAAGCCTAGCTGTATGATGATGTGGTGCGAACTTATTTTCCACCCTGAGTTTGGAGATGACTCCCAATGGGTCATATGACCATGAAAAACTGAGAGCAAATTTCATTTCTTTTAACAGCTTATCAGCTTCCTCCCTTGCTGCCCTGGTATTACAAATGAAGGGACCAACTTGAGCTTTGAGCTTAAATTGCGATTTATTTTTGGCAGCTACAAAGTGTACTTCATCTGCATTCAATCCTTGCCTCAAGTACTCCAGTAGGTGAGATAATGGCTCTCTGGCTGGGATCATAGGATTCATGGCATTTTCTCATGAACTTTGGAGCTCTGTGTATTCGTGAAAAAATATAGTGAGGTAATTGGATTCCCATATCCCAATTTCATCACTCTGGTCAATTAGCTGCTCTTCCCACCAACAATAAATTTCAAATAAATCAAATTGAGAAGAGGTCTCAATGGTTTTGTAATCCTTGTCAACTAATGAATTATGGTGGAAATCAATCTGTGGTTGAATTAGAGGATTTGAAACTTCTACAATTGCTTTTCCCTTGGGAGGCATTTTGTCAAACGAAACTACAGACTGTAAATGACAAAATGGTAAAAGGACTTACTAGAGTGGAGATAGGTAACTGATAAGTGGACCTGGAAGGTGTGCTTGTGAGCAAGACAAGTGGCTGCTAGAATGTCGGACAGTGGCTGAGTTGTTGAGTAGGTGGGCTTGAAGAATACTCTCCATCACAGAAGTTAACTGTGAACCTTTGAAATGCATGAAACTGTGTTTATAAATGGAAAAATGGAGTGGGAAGGTGGCGCCGAACGTTTGAAAGTTCATTAGTTATCCAACGGGTTAATTAACGGTCATTTGGTTATAAATGTGCGGGAGCGAAAATGAATGGGCAACAGATAGGCGGCAGATGATTGGACGGAAAATATGAAGTGAACATGACGGTCTTGTCTTATGCGGGGAGGCGGTTTTCCAAGCCATCGCATCGCTTATGAGGGTCGGGCGATTTTCAGGAGGGGTCACCCGATATAGTCCATAGCTTGACACGTAGCCTTAAGGGGGTCGGGGAAAACCACTTTATCAGGTGGGTATCGTTTGGCCATTAGGCATGACCAATATGGCTGTGGACCGTCGGAAGAGGGGGATGGTGATCGGACAACATTCGGGTGAGGGAGGTACACGGATGAAATGAACTAAGGTGTTGGGGGGTGGTGGTAATGACTATGAAGGATACCGCATTCAGGGGTAAGACAGAGCAGTTTGTGGTTTTGGGATTTTTAGTCCTGAAAGACTAAAAGGTACTTTTGTGGTTTATATAGGTGGTATCAAAGACTGTCCATTTCGCCCCCTCCCTCACTGATAAACTTCAGATGGTGAATGAGGGCCGAAAGGGAGTGTGGGTTGTATGATTGCGGAGGAGTGTGCGGGATGAGAGGTGAGTTGGAGGGAGTTTAACGTGTGAGCGGGGAATGAACAGTGGGGTCGCGATATGATAGGCAGACGCGCTGGCTATGGGTCCAGGTGTTTTAATGAATGAAGTGATAGGATATGAATTGAAAATCGCACTTTCTTTCGCCCAAGGTCCATTCACTCATGAATGATGAGATGCGATATTGATCATTGGGAAAAAACAATTTTAGCATCTCAAACTTTCACATTTCTACCTACCCTTCTATTCCTAACATTTTTACTTATCCTTCCAGAGTGCATTTGAACTAGCAACCCAATATTTTATTTTTATGAACAATCTATCTCTATACCTTATTTCTTCCATTGGCTCAGATTAAACTGTTGAACCAATTTATTTTCTACCTATGATAATTAATTTAAAACAAATCCAATTATGATGCAACTGTATAATTGGATAAAATAACCTAGTGTGGCATCTAAACAAACTACACACAACTATTATTTTTCAAACTGAATTTAGAACAAAATAGTGGCATTTAGATTTGCAACACTTTCAGAGTTGATTTCTTTATCCTTTCTGTCTAACCTAACATTTTATTTTGCCTTTATTTTTTAGGGCATCTACCCTAACATTTTCTTTGATATGGACATATTTATCAAAATATTTTCCTAACATTTTTTTATTCAATATTCTTTTTGTCCATATCCTATCTTAACATTTTGTAAATACATTTTCATTTTTTGTCTAATTTATTCTAACTTATCAAAACCAAAAAATTCTACAACATTGGCTCCAACTGGGGACTGCTTTTTCCTGTAGAATGCAGAGAACCTGCAGATCCATGTGCCTTCTCCTCAGGCTATGGAGTCCTTTGCTGTAAAAAATCTCACTGACAGCTTAAAAAGTAAAAGAAACCAGAGTTTTTACAATGAAATGTATCCCAACTTCTTAGTACTGAATGAAATGTTTGAGAAACCTTCCATTTACAGGATAAGTGGAATATAGTCCCTCAAGATTTTGTAGCACAAAAGTGTTGTTACCCTTTACTTCAGCAATTGCTAAAGGACCAAACCATAGGTTATCAAACTTACCATGCTTTCCCTTTTCCTCCCTCTTGGAGTCCCATCTTAGAACTAGGTCACCTTCCCTGAAGTCCCTTTCTCTGGCTCTTCTGTCAAACATGCTTTTCATCTTATTTTGATATTTCTTCAATTTGTATTGAACTTCATCTCTATTTTCATTTAGTTCAATAATCTGATTTATCCTTCTTGAAAAATCATCAGGTTCATCTGTTGAGTCCTGCAAGAATTTTAAAACTGGGAAAGCCAAATTGGTGGGAAAAATTGCATCTTTCCCATAGACTAACTGAAAAGGAGATTTCCCAGTAGATATTTTTGGAGTTATTCTGTTTTCCCATACTGCATAAATTAAATGAGAGTCCCAACTCTTTTTATGATCTGCTAGGGTCTTTTTGATTACCTTTACCAAACTTTTATTTGAGGATTTTGTGAGGCCATTACCTTGAGGGTAGTATGGAGTTGAATGATGTAACAGAATCTGATATTTCTAGCAAAACTCAATCATTTTAACACTAGAGAATGCTGTTGCATTATCTGTGACAATTTGAGTTGGGAAACCAAACCTATATAAGATATTTTCTTCAATGAATTTAATTACTACCAAATCGGTAGCATTTCTTACCAGAATTGCTTCTACCCATTTAGTGAAGTAGTCTGTTGCTGTGAGGATCCATCTGTGCTGATTACTTGAAGTGGGATGGATTTCTCCAACAAAATCTAATCCCCATTGAAGGAAAGGTGCTGAGATTATTGATGGTACTAGTGGAAGAGCTACTAGTTTCTGCTTACCAACAAACATTTGACAAGGAACACAACTTCTGACCTTTGCCCCCACTTGTAAGAACAATGTTGTCTAATAAAACCCTCCCATTAAAATCTTGTATGTTGTTGCTCTCCAAGCATAATGTCCTCCACAAAATCTTGTATGGAATTGATCAATGATTCCTTCAGTTTTTGATTCTTTTAAACATAATAAAAAAATATTCAGTGGATCTTTCCAGTACAAATTTGCATTTATGATGCAGTACTTGACCACTTTCAATTTAAGATTTTTACACTGGGCTTTGGAAAATGATGCGGGGCATTCAAAATGGAGCAGAAAATTTACAATTTCTTGATACCAATCTGATAATAGAAATTTGTCATCAATATGTAAAGGGCTAATCTAATCTGAAGGTAAAGGTTCTTGTGGATTCTTTTCTTCAGGTTGAAGAGAAGGTTCTTGTGGATTCTTCCCTTGTACAATGATAGAAGGTTCTTGTGGATTCTTCCCTTGTACTTCTAAAATAGAATTGATTCCAAGCACTTTGCAATTGGATTCTGCTAGAATCTTGGCTAATCCCTGGCCTTTTACTAGCTTTGTAGTTTTGATAGTTAGATCAAACTCAAGTATTTGAGTGATCCACCTACCTCTTTTCCCATCAGTGTCAGGTTGAGTTAAAACGATTTTTACAGCACCATTAGGAACATAAGCAATAATAGGTGAATGTAGGACATACATCCTGAAAGATTTCAGGGCTTGAATGAGGGCATAGGCTTGCTTCTCGATTATGTCATACTTAAGCTTAGCATCTCTCATAACCTTACTGAAAAAGGCTATGGGCTGGTCATGGGAATCTTCATTCTTTTGTAATAGAACAACAGCAAGGGTTGTTTATGAGGCAAAAGAAAAGATACTGAATGGTTTAGTATAATCAGGGCTAGCCAAGGTGGGAGCTTCAGAAATAGCTTTCTTGAACTGTTCAAATGCATGCCTGGAAGAGACAGTCCATTTAACTTCATGATCCTTTCAGAGCATGTCAGTTATATCTTTTACAATATCTGCATAATTCGGGGTGAATCTCCTTAAAAAATTAATCTTACCCAGAAAAGCTTGAATTTCTTTCTTGTTTCTAGGTAAGGTCAATGTTTCAATGGAAGACACATGCTTGGGATCAATTACCACTCCTTCCTTTGAAATTATATGGCCCAATAGTTTTCCTTCTTTGATAGCAAACAAAGACTTTTTAGGGTTCAATGATATCCCAAATTTCCTACACCTGTCAAAAACCTTGATCAAGTGCTTTACATGTTTCTGATCAGATTTAGAAAAAACAGTAATGTCATCAAGACAAATAACCACAAATTTATTTACTTGACCCATGAAAGCTACATCCATATCTCTCTGAAATGTTGCTCTAGCATTTGATAAGCCAAATGGCATTCTAGTGTACATAAATGTACCCCAGGGTGTAGTGAAGGTTTTCTTTTCCCTGTCTGCTGGATCAACATTCACCTGATTATAACCTGAAAAACCATCAAGCATAGAAAGTATTTGTGCTCCTGAAACCATTTGAAGTAACTGATCCATTTTGGGCAAAGGGTAATTATCCTTTAATGATGCTTTGTTCAAATTTCTAAAGTCCACACAAAGTCTGATTTCTCCATTCTTTTTCCTAACAGGAACTAAATTTGCAACCCAATTAGAATATCTAAGAGGGAGAATGATCTGGGCATCTAGCATTTTCTTAATTTCCTTTTCGACAGTTGGTAGAAGGGTTGGATTAATCCTCCTAAGTTTTTGTTGATAAGGTACTGCTTCTGGCTTCAAAGGGATCTTATGTTGTATTAATGAAGTATCATAAGTTTTTAGATCAGCATAGGTCCAAGCAAAAACATCCTTATAATTTTGAAGTAACTTAAGATATTGAGTTTTAATCTCAGGGTCTAGAGATGCACAGATTTTGATGCTTTTGACATCATCATTTGTTCCAATGTTAATTTCTTCTATGTCCTCTTCTGAAGAAATGGACTGAGGATTTCGGAGGACATCATTTTGATCAAACAATTTTTCTAAAGGTATCAAGCCTTTGGGAATAAAATTGTTAGACAATTGAATAATATCATGATCAACAATTTTTGAACTAAAATCTGAAGTATCATTCTCACTTGTATTTTCATTTATTTCGGATCTATCTTCATCAATTTGTAGAACAGAAAATTGATCTACAACTTGCAGAAAAGATTTCAAGTGTTCATCATCTTCAAATATCTACCAGTGTTTCAGATTGTCTGGGATAGATGGTCTATACTTGACTTGTATTTGGTAGAGTAAATTAGTCTGATCAGGAATTTTAAATGAACTAGCAGAAACAGCTAAGGCATCTGCATGAATATTTTGATCTCTTGGAATATAAGTCAAATTAAAAGCATCAAAGAAGTTTTCAACTGAATCCCATACTTCATTTCGGTAAGACCTAAGTCTAGGGTGTTTAGTCTGGCAAATATTTCTCACTTGTTTGACAATAAGTTCTAAATCAGTAAAAACACTTAAGTTTTGAACCTTTAAGCTTTTGGCTAATTGCAATCCCAAAAGGAAAGCTTCATATTCAGCCACATTATTTGTAACTTTGAAGTTGAGCTTACATGATTGGGTAATGTTTTCTTTTTCTGGTGATATTAAAACTACTCCAGCTCCTGATCCATCTTTTGTACAGGAGCCATCAAAGAATAGTTTCCATATATCAGTTTGATTTGGTACTGGACTTTCAATTACATCTTCAATTTTAATTTGAGTTTCATGCACTTGGTTTGAAGAGAGTTGAAAGCAACCAAAATCTTGTCAATTGCATAAATGGGATGGTTCCTTGGTTGGTCTGTTTTGCAAACAGTGTGCACAAATCTCACCTCCCTATAAAATATTAGTTGTTCTCCCCCATAAACTGGAATAGTAGCATAAGACATATCCATCTGAAGAGTTCCCCCTAGTTTGGCATAGCAAGACCTTGAAAGGAGCATTCCAAATTTGGGAGGGATATCTGTGACAACTATATCAAGTACTACACTTTTCACTAGAATTTGGGCAAGGGTGACTACTAAATCCTTAATCAATCCTATGCAAGGCACCCTTTTAGAATCAAAGGTGTAAAAGTCATGATAGGATCTAGTTATGTCATGTTTCAAATGATCCATGATAGTTTTTGGCATGAGGTTATGTGATGCTCCAGAATCAAGCATACAATTATACAACATGGAATCATTTGTCTTAAGAGTTACATAGAAAGGAGGGACTATTTCATTTATCATATCTGAGCTTGGGCCAAAAACAACTGTTGGTTTTTCATCTTGCAGACTGATGACATCACCTTTAGCATCAACTGAGGTATTTTGTATCCATTTGGAGACTTGATTTTTATACCCAGGTGTTGGTCGGATAAATCGATCTTGCGGACAAGGCCGATCTCCCTAGTATCAACAGATATCTAGCAACAAGCAGACAAGCAAATCTACCTTTCTCTAAACATATTGCGATTCATTAATAAAAACTAAAGAGGTGTTCAGACCCTACCTTAAGACCAACGCTAGTTTGTGGCAGCCATGCTTCAACCGTCCGAAAGAGTTTCCTTTTGAGAACCTGCAATCACAAACAAGCACACATCAAATAACACCTGCATAGCTAATATAATAAATCATGTTCATCATGGTGATCAAGGAATCCATAAAATAAACCATAAAACACAGCTTATTGAGAAAAATAAACTTGATTGTATTAACTTTGAAATAGAAGAACTTTACAACCTTTGGTGCCTTGATGTTGTACTAGCTCTTCTGAGGGTCTAAAACAGAAATCTCCTCTACTTTGACAAGCCTCACACTCTTCCAAATGAGATCAAGAGGTATGTAATCTTTCCTCACAAAAGCTCAATTAGGAAGACTAAGTTCCAGCAACATTTCACCTCAAAAATATTCAGCTTTTAACTTCCCCAATAACCAGCCCAATGCTTCATTTTATAGTGCAAAGGAAGGAGGTTACAGGTCCACCTATGAAGGGATAGAGTCCTCCTTCAAAGGGATAAGCTCCTCACATCAAGGGGTTAGCTCCTTAAGGTATGGGATGCATGAACCTTAAAGGAGCGAACTTGCCACCTCAAGATTCCCTCTAGAAGCTTCCAGAAATGACTCAAAGTGAGTTTTTAAGAATATACTTGCGTGTTTTTAACTTTTACATGGGTCCGCACCCATAACACAGAGACAGAGCGGTCAGGCGCGCAAGGGACATGACCATTAGTTGCGGGACCGCAGGTAATGCTAAGAGAAAGTGCGAAACCAGAGTTTTAGAGACTTTTAAGGGCTTTCTCTTATTTTCAAGGCTTGATATGAAGAACTGAGGCTTAAGACTTGCAAAGGAGGAAAGTATGAGTGGTGATAGACTCACACAGCTTGCAGAATGTCAAGGTGACAATTTTTGTGCAACACCAGGGTTTTTAGAAAGTTCTGAAAGAGGAATTGGGATTTTAACTCTTTCTAACTCTTTTTCAACATTAAATGTAGTCAATGTATTTTTGTCATTTTGAGGAATATCAATTGGCTGTTCTAATGGTCGAATAAAATTCGTTTGAGTTTGAGCAGTTTTGGCACAAGGTTCAATTACTAGAGTTTCCTTAGGAGGTCTTCCAGGGCCAGGCCTAGGTCTAAGGTCATATCTTTTGTTCAAACTGCAATTAAAAATTCAGAGAAGGCATGGTATTTAGAAACCTGTGAAGATTCTTGATCTTTTTGAACCTGATTTTGTTGTGTAAGAGGAATAATAACTGTTTGATCAGAGGAAGTATCCATATTATTTATATCTTCAGTGATGGTCATAATATTATCATCAGGTTGTTGATCATCTATCAACAAAGGAGTGGGAATCTGCTGATCATTATTAGGTCTCTAAAGAATTTGTAATTGTGGGTTTCTTTTATACTGACCTTGATTTTGATTTTGGGGCCTGGAAATTGTTTGTTGAATTGTCCTAGGTTGAGTCTCAATCTTGGAAATTCTATTAGATAGATTTCTAAGAAGAGAATTTATTTCATCTATTTTAGAATCTTCAGTTTTAGTCTTAGAGGAACTAGAAGCCTCTGGTGTCGATTTGAGTTTTCTTTGGGCCTTTTCCTCTTTAGCTTTCAAAGAAGTTGAAGCAACCCTGTTTGCTTCTACCTCAATAGCATTTGTTTGCATATCTTCAAGAGTTCTTGAAGTTCTCTCTCTCATCATAACAACAAAATCATCATCAAAGGCTTTAGAAAATCTAGACTTTGCTGCTGCAACAGGGGGTTTACAATCAGGGGGCATTTTATGATAAAGCTTATTGAATCTTTTGATAAAGTCTGATATAGGTTCACCAAAATTTATTTTAAGTTCATCAAACTCAGTGAGAAAGTAAAGAGGATCTTTTTTGACACCCCACTAGTTTTTAAATATATTTGTAAGTTCTTCCCAATTTCTAATGGTATTTGCAGGTAAATGCCTAAACCAAATTCTTACATTTCCTTCAAGTGATTGTACAAACAACCTCATGTAAACATTTTATTGTTCAATATTGATGTTATCTGCAAAGTCTAAAAAGGCTTGAAGATGGCCTTCAGCAGAAGGACTGGTTTCTCCATTATACCTGGGAAGGTATTTCAAGTATCCAGCTGGGAATGCATCGAGATTAGGAGGTAAGACTAAAGCTGCGTATCTAATCTGTACAATAGGTTGGAAAGCCATAATGGGAGGTGGTGTATGAGGTGTTTGTGTGGATGAAGAAGTTGAAGAAGATGAAGAAGGAGTTGAAGAAGGTGGTTGAGGGGGTGAAGAACTAGTTGGAGTTGAAGAAGGAGAGGATCTCCTGAATGATTTCAAAGGAGTCTTAAGAACTAAATTCTGGCCCTGTGGATGAATACCTTCCTCTATTTCAAAGAGTGGATTTGAATACACAGAGAAGGTCTCTTTGGGTTGTTCAGAAGTAGAAGCTTCAGGTTGCCCAAAAGTGGGAGGAAATGAATAAGTGGTAGGGGATATGAAATCTGTTGGTTTGTGTTTTGGTAAATTAACACCCAAGTCAGACTCAGTTTTAGGTGATCCTGGTGGTAGTGAGGGTTCTGGATGAGTTTCAAATGAATGAATGAGGAATGCTGATTTAAAATCAACTCCCCTGTTTAAGAGTTCAACAACCCTAGGTGATAGGTGGGAGTAATCTGGATTGGATGGAATGTTACTATAAGGATCAAATGATGGTAAATCTTCAGACTACAAGACTGAAGAGGAAGAAGAAGAGGGTTGATGTCCCCTTTTAGAACTGGCATTCCTTGGAATTTTTCCAGGGTCTGACAAAGGATCAACTAAGTTACCCTCTGAACGAGATCTAGTGTGCTTAAAAGGTGCCAGTTTGGGAGAGTGGAGTCGCCAGGTGAAGGATTTTAACCTTTCTAGACCTTTAATCACCTTAAAGGAATAGAATACATATCATTGCCCTAGGAAAACTTAATGAAATTCGAGTCCCCAACAACGATGCCAGTTTGATGTTGTACCTCTGAGATAATAATGGTCAACTATTATGCCAGAGCATCTAAGATAAATGTTTTGGGGGTTTTGTTTTAATTTGGGAGACCAATGGATGAAACAGATATAGAACTGATGTGCCTATCCTTTTTAATAATATCAATATCTCAGCAAAGGGCTGCTATAAATATTTACAAAGTGAAATAGCTTTTATGATGATGAGTAGAAACAGAAAATTAATATGATTGCCACAGTTTTCAAATAGAAAGCTAGATAATCATAAGTATGAAAACCTTTAAACTACGTTTACAGGTTTGAGAAAATACACATGAGCTTACAAAATATGTTGATGATTTATTAATTTTGAGGGAACTAATTAAACAAATAGTCCATTAATTCATTCTCTTTATAGATTATCACTTCAGAAAGCTTATAGGAATAGATTGAAATACAATTACTCCTACCTAGTTATCTCTGCAAGACACAAGTATATGAAGAAAAACATAATGAATGACACTGGAAACACAAACTGTGCAAAATAGAATTCAGAATCCTTTGCTTCGTATTAATGATCCAGAAAGATCAATTACATCAGATGTCTAGAAATGCTTCTTTAAGGGTGCAACCCTTGATAACTCGTGAAGAGAGTTATTTATACAACGGTAGGACGAAAAATATCCTAAACTGCTTTTACAAAAATAGATTATTTACACAATCAAAAATAAAACTATCTAATGATTTGGCACTGCTTTGGTGTTGTGTTGTTTGATGACTATCAAATGTTGAAAAGTGGTTAAAGTTGGCTGACTGTTCCCTCAAAAGCTGAATGTTGTTCAATAATCCTTAATCAAGTAAATCTGTTAATTCTTCCCAGCGTTTCTTATCTCGGATAGGAATCTTTGTTACCCTCCTGTAGATTTCATCCATCTCGGTGTATTTAGTAAAAGTGGGTTTTACCAAAAATATATGCTTGATTTCATCCAGGATGAAGAAAGAATCCCCAAGTGTTTTTACTATGAGAGATGGTGTTGTTGATCCTTTGATATTGGCTACTGAAGCTGCATGGGTGCCAACCCCTATTAAATTTTTGACATAATCCTCAATTGGCATCAATTTATCATTAATAAATAACCATCATAGAAGGTAAACCTTTGTTGATCAAAGGTTCAATTTTGTTGAAGAATCTTTGAACCATGTTGTTAACATTGCAACATTTTTGCTGTAGCTGAAGGTTGAGATTTCTCTTAGTGATAATCTTCTTTACTTCTAATATTTTTGCAGTTCTGTCACTTATCCTTAACTCCTTAAGCTCATAGTCATCCTTGGAATTCAGAAACTTGATTATATCAGAGGTAGTCTATGGCATATCCTCCAGCTGCCTAGTTATGGATTCCACTGCTTCCTGAGCTTTCTCCAAGAGATCTTTTTGATTGAATATTATCTTAATGGAGGGCCAAATCTCCTTGATTGCCTCTGTGATTTCTTCCCACAAAATTTCTTTTACTAAACCCAGCTTGTTTCCTATGAAAGAATATGTGAGTTCTTTCTTCAACATTTCCACTTGGCCTTTGAGTCTGTTTGTTTCAGTTGTGTGTGAATTGTCTATATAGACTTCATAAGCCATAACTCTTTGAGTTCATCCTTTAATTTATTGATTTCTCCTATCTGGATAGACAGGTTCTGAACAGCTTCAGTAAGCTATTCAGCTCCTTCTGTTGTACTTGTTGCTGATGTAGTGGTTGTAGTAGAAACTATAGTGATGGGAGCTGCTGCAAGAGAAAATACATTTGTTGAAGTTTGAATGTTCTTGATAGCTTCCTCCTTCTCCTTAACCAATTTCTCCATCTTCTCCTCCATTTGTTTTATTTGCAAATTATGTTCTATGATGAGCTTCATCATGTCTGACTTTTGAGTCTCTGTCTCCTCGATTTCTTTGGCCATTGGATCCTTAGATACTGGTAGTTTCAACTATTTCTTTAGTGCTGCAACTTCAGTGTTCTTTTTCTTAATGAGCTCCTCTACAACATTTATGTTTAATGGATCATATCCCATCCTTAGCACTATATTTCTAGGGACTGAATCTTGGTATCCTTTGCTAATGAGGAGACCTTCTCCAACTTTAATTGTGACTGAATGTTGGCCAATGTAACCTGCAATTTTGACAAACTCATAGCAGTGTTTGTCAAGGTTGAAGCAATCATTTGTCTAGTTTGTTTGTGCATCTCAATTTGATCAATTGGATGCACATCCTGAACATTGAACTCAAAAGAAGTGTGTTTCTGATATTGTGCTGCAGTCCTGGGCTGGGGAACTTGGGCCTGCAAGAAGGCCATTTGCATCTTCCCCTTCTCAGAGTCAAAGACTGAGAGAAGCCTTGCTTGAGAGCTGGAAGAATGCTTCCAGAACTAGATGTAAGTATTCAACTTCAATTCCTCATTCTTTCTTTTGATTTCACTAAAGACATGGAATATGTCTTCCTCTTTATTCTCTAGAATGCGTCCAACAACTTGGACTATCTGCTGTTCATGAGAAGTGATAGATTGAGTTGGAGATTGTATAGACTGTTCACCAGACTGTGAATCAACATTCATAGAGACTCTTTGTTTCTTTTTCTTGTGAAAAACCTTGAAGCCTTGGCTTGTTTCCTTTGTTACAGGTGAAATTTGTTCTTCCCTCCCTCTCTTGGTTGTCTTTTCTTGTGCAATTGGAGTTTGCATATTTGATGTAGAGACTACCTGCTCCTCAGCCTCCTGGAGGGTATTATCTGTCCATTCCAACTGATTCTTGAACTGTTCTATCTCAGGCCTAGTTGTATGATGATATGGTGTGAACTTATTTTCCACCCTGAGTTTGGAGATGACTCCCAATGGATCATATGACCAAGAAAAACTGAGAGCAAATTTCACTTCTTTTAACAGCTTATCAGCTTCCTCCCCTGCTGCCCTGGTATTACAAATGAAGGGACCAACTTGAGCTTTGAGCTTAAATTATGATTTCTTTTTGGCAGCTAAAAAATGTACTATTTGCCTCAAGTACTCCAGTGCAAAGATTCTAACAGGGAGGTACTTTGGAAGTTTGTAGGGTGGAAGCTCACAACCAAAATCCCTGATTTTTGTGTACTTCTGGTAGCAATGCCAATCTCCTGTTGCAGCTTGATCTATGAACTAAAGTTCTTTGACAATCTCTTCACTGATCCTTGGTAATGGTGTGTTGCTCATAAGGCTGAGGGCTGGATGAATAAACAGTTCTATGAACTACTTATATGTGAATTCTTCTTTCTCCTTCATCCCCATTGAAGTTCAGAAAATCACTTATTGTGGTGATCCTTCTTCATCAAGTTTCTGCAAAGAAAATGGGAATTTGTCCCCCTGAAAATATATAAACAGATACACAAGTACTGAAGCATACTTGAATACTTCTTCAGTGTTAAATTTGACAAACTGTTCATGTATGGTTTCAGCTATGAAATGACCAAAATCATAAATAACAGTAGGCTTAGAATCAGAAGAAAACATGGATAAGAAACCAAGGATGGCTTCATTGACAGACTGATCAGAGTGATAACCAAGAAAATAGGATAGGATAGTAGTAATATGCCTGGTTCTATTAGGAAACATAGATGAATCATAAGGGGGATTTCAACAACAAACAAAATGTCTGGTCTTGTAGTAGTCAGGGAATTGAGACTTCCTACAAGTTGTCTATACTTTGTTGCATCCTCAAATTCTTTTTCTTCAATGGATGTGAGCTTTAAGTTTTTTTTCTGTTGGAGTAGTCAGAGAATTGTACTCAGCAATGCCACCCCTGTTCAGAAGATCTCCAATGTACTTCTTTTGAGAGAGGAATATAGACTCCAGATGTTGAGTTACTTCAATACCAAGATAGTAGTGAACATAGCCCAAGTCAATCATTTCAAAACCTTTCCTCAATTCCTTTTTTATGGATGAAATGTAGCTCTAATTATTCCCTGTCATCAAAATATCATCTACATATACCAAAATATATACAACTATTTTCCCAACTTTATTGACAAACGAAGTTGCATCATTAAGATCATAATGTTTGAAGTTGACTTTCAGAAGATGCTCAATTAAATTTTCATACCAGGCTCGCAGTGCTTACTTGAAGCCATACAAGGATTTCACAAGTTTGCATACTTTATGTTCATGTCCCTTCACAACAAATCCTTCTTGCTGGGACATAAAAACATTTTCTTTCAGATCTCCATTCAAGAAAGCAGTTTCTACATCCATTTGATGGACTTTCCAACCGTTCTGAGATGCTAAAGTAATGAGTGTCTGAATGGTAGCCCATTTTTCTATGGGGGAAAAGTCTCCTCATAATTGACCCCTTCTTTATGTGCAAAATGATTTTCCACAAGCCTGACTTTGTGCTTGTCAAGTGAGCCATCAGCTTTATTCTTGTTCTTGTAGACCCACTTGTAGCCAATTGGTTTGGCTCCCAGTGGAGGATCAACCAACTTCCAAGTGCCATTCTTTATGAAGGCATCATACTCCTTTTGCATCACTTCTTTCCATTCTTAATGAGAAGTGGCTTCTTTGAAGGAAGTTGGTTCAAAATCTGTAGACAAATTCAGTTCACAATCATAAGAAACATCCATATCAATAGGTGAATCAGAATCATCTACATCACCTCCATTTTGCCTAGTTGAATTTCTTGTTCCTGTCTTTCCAACCTCATCAAGATGAACACTTTCAAGTGTCTTTGTCAGCCATTTTGGGGGACCTTTCTGAGATGGTCTAGGTTGCTCAGTTGACAAAGTTGGGACTGAATCAAGATTGAGTCTCCCAATTATGTCAATCACATCACTCAAAGTATCATCAGTGGTTGGAGTTTCATGTGGGGGAGAGAGTGCTTCAAAAGAAGATTCCACATATTGATCTAGTATAGAAATCCCCCCTTCAAGATGTGGAATTTGATTATCAAATTCTTGAAATGATTTTTCATGTTCGAATCTATCCAAGCGATCAATTTTTCGCTCAATAACATTTTCATCTTTGGGATATTCAAGAAAGATTACATCTCTAGATACAACAAACCTTTTATTAACTTCATCACATAGATTTTATGCTTTGGAGGTATTTGAATACCCCAAGAAGATACACTTACGACTCCTTGCACCAAGTTTGTTTCTATGTACCTTTGGTATCAAGGCATAATAGGTGGAACCAAAGGCCTTGAGATGCTTTGCTGAAGGAATGTGGCCATAGCACATTTCATAAGGAGTCTTGTTTCTAGTAGCATTAAATGGACATCTATTCTTTAATTCTTGGGTCATGGTGCATTCAGGCCACAACAGATAGTGAAAATATAATACAGTAGTTATTAAAAAAATACCATAGGGGCAGTATGACAGAGATCGCAGAGAGCGGTAGAGAATAGAGGGACAAAATATGGCCAGAAACTGATCCCATGAGTTACACAAAAGATCATTTTAGGAGTTGGCTCTGATACCATGTTAGGAGAGGAGGTAACTCCTCAAATGAATTATGTGTATTCATTAAGATTACTCATGGTTATATATATGAGGGAGTGACTCTTGGGCTTCACCTCCCGATGACTCTTCATTTTCCATTATTTACTATTTACATTATTTACAAGTGTTCACACAATCCCAATGATTAGGTGTCAACAAGTTCAATATTAATCTATGGATTATAATATTAATCTTAGGGCTTAATATTAATCCTTTTAGTTTAAAACCCCTTTGGCTTATATTAATAATCCCTTAGGTTTATTAATATTAGGGTTTATATTCCTAGGATTTAATATTAATCCTAAGTTTTAATGTTATTCCCTTGTATTTAAAATTCTTTGGGTTTTTAATATTAATCCCTTAGTGTTTTAATATTAATGCCTTGTGTTTATAATATCAATCCATTGGGTTTATTTATCTAAGGGTTCATATTCCTAGGGTAGAATATTATGATAGGGTTTATATATTAATCCTAAGGTTTAATATAAATCCCTTAGGTTTATAATCCATTGGGTTTATAATATAAATTATTAGGGTTTACAATATTAATCATATGGTTTATATTCCTAGGGTTTAATATCAAGCCTAGGGTTTACAATATTACTCCTTTGGGTTTAAAATTATTTCCTTAGGTTTATAATATTAATCCCTTATGTTTATAAATTCCTAGGGTTTACATTCTTAGGGTTTAATATTAAGCTTAGGGTTTACAATATTAATCCCTTGGGTTTATTAGTTTTAGAGTTTATATTCCTAGGGTTTAAAATTATCCCCTTGGATTTAAAATCCCATGGGCTTAAAATTATTCCCTTAGGTTTATAATATTAATCCCTTGCGTTTAAAATTATTCCCCTCGGATTATAATCACTTGAGTTTATAATATTAATCCCTTATGTTTATAAATTCGTTGGACTTATAATATGAATCTCTTGGGTTTATAATATTAATCCTAATGTTTATAATATTAATCTTATGGTTTATAGTCCTAGGATTTAATATTAATCGTAGGCTCTAATGTTATTCCATTGGATTTATAATCCCCTGGGTTTTTAATATTAATCCAATGGATTTATTAATCTCTTAGGTTTATAATATTGATCCTAGTGTCTCCAATATTAATCATAGGGTTTATATTCTAAGGGTTTAATATTAAGCCTATGGTTTATAATATTAATCCCTTTAGTTTTTAGCCCCTTGGGTTTATAATATTAATCCCTTCAGTTTATTGATCCTAGTGTTTATGTTCCTTGGATTTAATATTAAACCTAAAGTTTAATGTTATGTCAACCATGGTCCAACATCGCATTGTGACAAATATTGTCAATACTAAAACCAACCTTGGTAAATCATGGTCAACCATGGTCCAATATCACATTGTAACAATGATTCTTTCAATATGAAAATCAATTACGATCAACCATGGTCCAACATTGCATTGTGACAAATATTGTGTCAATATGAAAATCAATCATGGTCAACCATGCTTGTTTTAGAGTTTATAATATTTACCTTAAGGTTTATATACCTTGGGTTTATAATATCAATCCCTAGGGTTTATTAATATGAAGGTTCATATTCTTATGGTATAATATTATGATAGGCTTTATATATTAATCCTAAAGTTTAATATAAATCCCTTAGGTTTATAATTTGTAATATTAATCTCTTGGATTTATAACTTCTAATATTAGGGTTTATAATACTAATCCCTTGGGTTTATAATATTAATATGTTGATTTTATTAATCCCTTCAGTTTATAATGCTAATAATTAGTTGAGTTCATTAATCCCTTGGGTTTTTAATCCCTAGGGTTTATAATATTAATCCCTTGGGTTTCTAATATTAACAATTAGTTGGGGTTATTAATCCCTTGGGTTTATAATGTTAATCCCTTGGGTTTATTGATCGCTTGTGTTCATAATCCCCAAAGTTTATAATATCAATCCTTGTGTTTATTATTCCCTTAGGCTTTTAATCCATTGGGTTTTAAATATGTTTGGTTTTTAATATGAATAATCCCTTGAGTTTATTAATCCCTTTGTTTTACAATATTCATCTTTGGGTTTATAGTATCAATCCATTTGGTTTATAATATTTATCCCTTCTACGAACAATAATTATAGTAATTATTGATAATAAATATTTAATAATTATTAATTATTGATAATTAATAATTAATAATATTAATTTTAGGATTATTCATTTTTAATATCAATATTTATATTATTTTTTATTTTTTATTTTTAATTATAAATATTTATATTTATATTTAGGTGATTAATACCAATGTCAGATTATCGCATTTATAAAATTAATTCCTTCGGTTTATAATAGTAGGATTTATAATACTAATCTTGGATCTGACACTAGGGTTTATAATCTTGGGTCTATAATATTAATTCCTTGAGTTTATTTCCCCTTGGGTTTATAGTATTAATCCTTTGAGTTTATAATATTTGGGTTTTTAATATTGGATTTATAATATCGCATCTAGTGTAAGGGTTTCAAATGTTGGATTTTTAATACTAGGGTTTATAATATTGAATTTTATAATTTTAGGGTTTATAATATTAATATTAATATTAATCCTTTAGGTTTATTAATCTATTGGATTTACTAATCCTAAAGGTTTATAATATTTATCCCTTGGGTTTATAATATTAACCCATTGGGTCTATTATTCCCAAGGGTTTATTTTTTATTAATCTTAAGGTTTAATATTCTCTTAAGGCTTATAATCATAGGGTTTATATATTAGTCCCTTGGATTTCAAATATTAATCCCTTAGGTTTATAATCTTAAGGTTTATAATTGTAGGGTTTATAATAGTAATCCTAGGGTTTTTAATCTCTTGGATTTATAATATTATTGCTAAAGTTTATAATGATTTGTGCTTACAATATAAATCTTAGGGTTTAATATTGTTCCCTTGGGTTTGTTAGAAATATTTAGGAAAATTAATTTTCATGGAGGGGCAGAGAGTTATGATTTTCCCGAAGCTAATTTCGCACACCGCGGAGCTAATTTCGTGCAGTTACCTTCACGCACCGTGGAGCTATTTCACAGACTTGGATTTCTCACACCTGGAGTTCGTGGAGCTATTACACAGACTCAAAGATAAACAAGATAAGGTTGGAGCAACACAATAAAAACTTAGTATTGAATTCTAAAACATGAAAATACATTCATATGAGGTTGCGGCTCATTCACCAAGTAAAAACAAAAATTTCATGCGAAATAACAGACAGTAAAATACAGTAACTGTTGTTTTCACACGCCCACCAAAATTTGCTCCACCATTTTCTCCTCAGAGACTTGCACTGTTTTTTTTCCAACTCCCTTACTCTCTAACCTGTCAAAATGAATTTTTACCTTCATATTTAACTCAACATACAATTTTACATTTAATTCATGACAAAGCGAAATTAATATGATGTTGTTGTTGAGTGTGATCAGAATCGCATAGGTGTTTCTGGAGTGTGGGCAATAGTCTCTAAATGAATGATTGCCCATATCTATTTACCAAAGTACATTGACTGCTTTAAATTCCTTGTTGAGTTTCAGAATGGTTCACGTCTGGCTTCAGTCGTTCCATCTTCAAACAGAAACGCAACCTGCAAAAATACGTCTGACAAGTATGGCTGCTATCAGGTTGTTTATTGCGGTGGTTGGGATTATTATTTCCAACACTTCGCTTTAATCACAATTGCGCCATTGACAATTCCCAAACAGTTTCTAAGATAAACAAAACTTTCACATGCCAATGGCTTTGTGAAGATGTCAGCAAATTGTTCTTGTGACCTGCAGTGCTGCAACACAATTTCATCATTGTTAATCAACTCTCTAATAAAATTATATTTAACATCAATATGCTTGGTCCTCTTGTGGAAGACAGAATTCTTTGACAATGCAATTATTGAGGTGTTGTCGCAGAAAATAGTTGTCGCTCCCTCTTGGTCATGACAAAGATCCCTCAACATCCTTCTCATCCAAACTGCCTCACATGCTGCTGTTGTTGCTGCGACATATTCAGCTTCTGTTGTTGACAGTGACACTATTAGCTACTTCTTGGAGGCCCATGAAATGGCTCCAGAACCCAAATGAAAAACATATCCTGACGTGCTCTTTCTGTCATTGACATTGCCTGCCCAATCACTGTCAGTGTAACCAACCAGCCTGAGATCACTTGTTGTTGTGTACAAAATGCCATACTGTTTTGCCCATTGACATACCTCAGAATCCTTTTCGCTGCTTGCCAATGTGTCTCCTTGGGTGTCTCCATGAACCTTGACACCAAACTTACTGCATACATTATATCTGGTCTAGTGGTGGTCAAATACATCAAGTAGCCTATCACGCTTTTGTATAATGTCGGATTGACATTGCTATTAGAATCTTCTTTGCTCAAATTCAACCCTATGACAGTTGGAGTTGGTGCGGAATTGTTGTTCTACATTTTAAAACTCTCCAAAATGTCTGCCACATACTTCACTTGAGAGATAAAAATTCCATTTTCCATTTGCTTCACTTCTATGCCCAAAAAATATCTTAACAGCCCCAAGTCAGTCATTTCAAATTCACTCTTCATGACTTGTTTGAAATCAATGATGAGGAAATCATCACTGCCTGTAAAAATCAAATCATCTACATATAAGACGATAATGAGAATCTTACCTTCACTCTCTTTGCTGTAGAGAGTAGGATCACCGTCACATTTGTCGAAACCATTGTCCAACAAGTAGGCATCTATCATGTTGTACCATGCACGCGGTGCTTGCTTCAATCCATAAAGAGCTTTCCTCAACCGATGCACTTTGTCTTCTTGCCCTTCAACCTCATAACCAGGCGGTTGTGCGACATACACTTCCTCTTTCAGCACTCCCTTCAAGAACGCTGATTTTACGTCCATCTGATACACTGTCCATTTATGCTACGCGACAATCGCCACAGCTGTGCGCACTGTCTCCATACCCGTGATTGGCGCGAACGTCTCCGCGTAATCTCTTCCATGCTGCTGCTTGTATCCTTTGACAACTAGTCTTTCGTTGTGCCTTTCAATCTTTCCCTCAATGTTGCTTTTGGTCTTATAGACCCACTTCACTCCAATGACATGTTTTCCTTTCGAAAGGCTCACTAACTCCCATGTGTCATTCCTTTCTATTGCTTCTATTTCTTCCTCCATTGCCGCAACCCATTTTTCTTCTTTGACTGCATATTCAAAGTGGATTGGATCATCTACATGACAAAATAATGCAAATAAGGAATTCAGACCTGCGTTACTATCAACTTCATCATGCTCATAAATTTTATTTAAATTTCTGAATTTTGGTCTTCTTGTGCTTGTTGAAGATGGGCTTGACATGTCACTTGGTGTCGCGCTTCGCAGTGTTCTTGGAGAAGCACTTGCTTGGCTGCACAAAATTGTCCTATTATTTGTTGATAGCATTGCTTACTGCCTGCTTTACTGTGCTTGAATAGGAGTAGAGGGAGTCACTGTTGAGGAATTACTTGCTGCTGTTAATTCCTCTTTGTCCTCATGTGGTATACATGCTTTGACATTGACTGTCTTTTCTAAACTTCCATCCCATGCTTCCTCTTCTACGAACTGCACATGTCTGTTGATTATGAATTTCTTGGTTAATGGATTGTAGAGTTTGTATGCCTTGGAATCATCACTATATCCAACAAATATGCATTTCTCCCCCTTGTTGTCCAACTTCTTTCTCAACTCATCCGGGACATGTGCATAAGCCACACATCCAAAAATTCTAATGTGAGTGACACTATGCTTTCTTCCACTCCATGCTTCTTTAGGAACTATGTTCTGGACACTTCTGGTTGGACATCTATTCAAGATATACGCTACACAAGCGACAGATTTAGCCCAATAATCATTTGGCAAATGCTTTGCCTTCAACATACTCCTTGCCATTTCCATAATGGTCCTATTCTCTCTTTCTGCCACACCATTTTGTTGCAGTGTATATCTTGTTGTAAATTGCTTATGAATTCCATGCTCCCTACAAAAACGAAGGAGATCATTTGAGATGTATTCACCACCTCTGTCAGTCCTAAGTATTTTGATGTAATGTCCGCTTTGCTTCTCAACAGCGCTCAAACACTTCACTTTTCTATTTTAGGAGAAAGACCCATGTCTTCCTTGTGTAGTCATCTATGAAGGTCAATACATAGTGACTGCCACCAATTGATGGTGTCTGCATTGGTCCACATAAATCTGAGTGGACAATCTCCAAAGGTGCCTTTTCCCTCACTGACTTTCCTGCTGGAAATGTCTCTCTATGTTGCTTTCCCAAGATACATCCTTCACATATGTTGTCTAGTTTTTCTATGAGTGGTAAACCCTTCACCATGCCTTTCCTATGCAGCAAATTCAAACCCCCAAAGTTGAGGTTTCCAAATCTCAAATGCCATAACCAGTCTTCATCTTTTACCTCTGCTTGAAAGTTTACTTGTATGACAACTGCCTCTTTTCGTGCAGCTTCTTGTGAGTTCATTGAGAGTTGTGCTTGTGCACCTTCTTTCTGCAAATCTGATATTATTTTTAAGGAAAACATTCTATTGATTGTCATCTGAACCTTTGCAATCAACTATCTGCTTGGAGGCCTATCCAAAATTGTGCATACATCATTCTTAAAGAAGACATTGTAGCCCTTTTGCATGAGTTATCCAATGCTCATGAGATTATGTTTTAGACCAGGGACAAAGTAAACATCTAAGATGTATTTCTTATCCCCCTTATTTGTTAGGATATTAACTCTTCCTTTTCCCATGACAGATACTTTGCTATCAGTCCCTAATGTCACTTCAGATTTCACACTTTCATCTAGATCAGAAAACATTTCTATGTTTCCTGACATGTGGTTGCTACACCCTGAATCTAGATACCATATATCACTCTGTTTTTTTTGTGCTACATTACAAGCTAAAAACATGCTATCATGGTTATGATTTTCTCTTGTGAAATTTACACTTGGTTTGTTACTAATATCATATTGCTTCTTTTTACATTCATTTGCATAATGACCATACTTCTTACAGTAATGACATTGAACTTGAGATTTATCATACCTCTGACCTTGTGCTTGATTTTGGCTTGGGCCTTAACTTGGATTTTGATTGTTGCCTCTTCCATTTGAGCTTGAAGGGCTGCTTCTTCCACCTCTGTGTGGGCTTCTTCCTCTTCCTCTAGCATATGATTTTGCTCTGCCTCATCCTTGACGAAATGATACTTGTGTCTTGAAGGAATGCTCCAATGAGGAGCTTGCTGCTCTATTCAATCTATGTTCATGAGAAATCAGTGATGCATTAAGCTCATCCACTGAGAACTATGAGAGATCCTTTGTCTCTTCTATGGCCACAACAATGGCCTCAAACCTTGCTGGAAAACTTATGAAAAATTTCTCAACTATTCTTCTTTCCTCAAGTATCTCACCATGAGACCTGATTTGAGTAACCAACCTACTTATATGTGTAAAAAACAAGTCTATATTTTCAGACTCTTTCATACAAAGTGTTTCAAAATTTCTCCTTAACATTTGTAGCTTTGATGTCTTGACTTTTGCCATGCCTTGGTAGGCTGTCTAGAGGGTGTCCCATGCTTGCTTGGACTTTGTTGCTGCTGCAACCCTTGGGAAAATATTTTCATGAACTGCTTGGAAAATATAAAACAGGACTTTTGAATCCTTCTTCCTGTTGTCCCTTAGCACATATTTTTGTTGTTGAGATAAGGCATTGTATGTTGTTGCATCTGTTGGTTCTTGAAAACCATTCTCCACCAAATCCCAAATGTCTTAGAAGAAAACATGACCTTCATTGTAATAGCCCAGTAATCATAATTTTTGCCATTAAACTGAGTTATTTGAGGATTAGTCAAGCTTGTGCTTGATGTTGCCATTTCTGAGCGTAAAAAAAAAACTTTCTACTTGTTGGTAAATATGCTAAAAACAGTCTGCCCTCAAAACAATTCATATTGCTAGTAAAAGCACTTGTTGTTACACTAACAACATTTAATCCCCTTTGATACCATGTTAGAAATATTTAGGAAATTTTAATTTTCGCGGGCAGAGAGTTATGATTTTCGCGAAGCTACTTTCACGAGCTAGCTTCCCACACCGCGGAGCTGATTTCACCCAGCTTCCTTTGTGCAAGTGGAGCTATTTCATAGACTTGGATTTCGCGGACCTGGATTTCGCAAAGCTATTACACAGACTCAAAGATAAACAAGATAAGGTTGGAGCAACACAATAAAAACTTAGTATTGAATTCTAAAACATGAAAATACATGCATATGAGGTTGCAGCTCATTCACCAAGTAAAAACAAAAATTTCATGTGAAATAACACACAGTAAAATACAGTAACTGTTGTTTTCACGTGCCCACAAAAATTTGTTCCATGATTTTCTTCTTACAGACTTGCACTCTTTTTTTTTTCCAACTCTCTTACTCTCTAACCTGTCAAAATGAATTTTTACATTCATATTTAACTCAACATACAATTTTACATTTAATTCATGACAGAGCGAAATTAATATGATGTTGTTGTTGAGTGTGATCAGAATCACGCAGGTGTTTCTGGAGTTTGGGCAATAGTCTTTGAATGAATGCTTGTCCATATATTGACTGCTTTAAATTCTTTGTTGTGTTTCAGAATGGCTCAAGTCTGGCTTCAGTCCTTCCATCTTCAAAGAGAGACGCACCCTGCAAAAATACGTCTCACAAGTATGGCTTTTGTTAGGCTGTTTATTGCAGTGGTTGGGATTATTATTTCCAACAGGGTTTATAATATTAATCTGTTGAGTTTATAATATTATTGGAGCTTCGATTTATTAATCTCTATTAATATAATTAATATTATTAATATACTATATTATTTATATATGGGTCAATATTATTAACATTGTGATTATAATCTAAGTATATATAAAGAATATTGATAGTTATATTAATATGTTAATAAATGTATATTAATCATTAGGATAATGGTGAGAAATAAAGAAGTACTATTAGTAATAACTGTATACTATTATTATATTATGTTAATTTTGTCATTGTTAAATATATAAATGTTTATATATATATAAAGGTTGTTACTATTTATATAATTATTAATAAGTATGAATAGTCATTTTCTAATAAGCAAATTAACACTATACATCTAATAATTATTAATGTAATTGATAAATGTCTAAAAAACTATAAAATTAATTTTAATTGATTTTCCTAAAAAACAATCTACAGCAAGATTTAATTAATCTCTTGAGTGCGGTCTTTCTTTTTGAAAATGAGAATGCTTTTTCATTTATTCAAACTTCAAACAGGTGACAAGATTTAATTAATCTACGTGAGGTCTTTCTTTTTGAAAATGAAAATGCTTTTTCACTTGTTCAAACTTCAAACAAACGGAAAGATTTAATTAATGTGAGTGCGGTCTTTCTCGGAAAGATTTTTGATAATGCAAGGACGGTCTTTTCGTCACTAAATTTACTCCCGTGGTGTATGCAACCAATGCATGTTGATTAATTTTATTTTATTAGTGATATTCTTTCTTACTTTTGCGGAAACTGGGTATTTACCATCATTGTTTATAAGTCAGTGCCTACTTTATTCAAACTTCCACACAGAACTGGATATTTACTATCCAAAAATTCGACGGACTGGACGATTTCGAGACAACTTTATTCCAAGTTCGAATTTCTATGAATTCTAAATTCAAAGTTACAAATGCGTCTATATAAACAATCACAATTTGGTTTTATGAAGCATTGTGATTGTTTGTGTTTCACAGAAGGAAATGATGGATACCTGTTACGTCCCTTCTCTTTTCTGGTGCTGCCACCTACTCCTCCTTTATTCCATTCTCTTTCTCAATCCTTTTGTCTTTTCCACACCCATCGCCCATTTCCCTCACCATCCTCCTCGTCTCACCAATGCTTCCGATCAACACGCTCTGCTTGCATTCAAGTCTGCAATCACATATGATCCCTACCAGTCCTTAGCCACGTCTTGGATGCCAAATGTTTCATTCTGCCAGTGGACGGGCATCATATGCAGCAGGCGCAGGCAGAGAGTCGTTTCCCTAAATGTTTCAAGCATGGCATTACAAGGTACAATCTCTCCCCTTCTCGCCAATCTCTCCTTTCTTAGAGTACTCAGCCTTTGCAATAACAGTTTCCACGGCTACATTCCCTATCAATTGGGAACCCTCTCTCGCTTAAAGATGCTTCGCCTGTCTCTCAATCAACTCCAGGGTTCCATTCCGCCCACTCTCGGTAGCTGCCACAGTTTAAGGAACTTGACTCTCGAGTCTCTCCTATAACAATCTCACAGGAAACATTCCCCCACAACTATGTACTCTCCCCAACCTAGTTTTCATGGCCTTGGGTGTTAACAATTTGATGGGAACAATCCCGGACTGCTTGGGAAACATATCCTCTTTGCAGTTTTTATATTTAGGTCACAACCACCTTCACGGCAATGTTCCTTCCGAATTGGGTATGCTAACCCAGCTCATCGATCTTGTTCTGGCGTTCAACCATCTGACGGGACGCATTCCCTCTTCGTTGTCCAACTGCACCAATCTTGAAGTATTGGTGATATCATTTAACCGATTAGTTGGCCACATTCCGTCGGAATTGTGTACCAAGAAGACCGCCCAGTTAAACCAACTCTATTTGGGTACTAATCCGCTGAGTGGCAGCGTTCCTTCATCCCTCTTCAATTGTACCAAATTACAATTGATTGACTTATCAGAGAACCAGCTCAGCGGAATAGTGCCTTATTGAGTTGGGTAAATTGACACATCTCCGGCGGCTTTACTTGGGCGGCAATTACCTTATTAGCGGCAACACCACGACATGCCCCATTCTTACTGCTCTTAGTAACTGTTCCGATCTACAACTTTTAGACTTATCTGAGAATAACTTCACTGGGAAATTGCCGTTTTCTATAGGTCACCTCTCTACAAAACTCGACATCTTAGAGTTGGGTATCAACGAATTCGCTGGGGAAATACCTCCGGCTATTGGAAATTTAAGTAGCTTAATATTCCTTGGTTTAGGTGGTAATTCTTTTACCGGGTCAATCCCATCTTCAGTTGGTATGCTTCAGAAGTTGGAGAGGTTATATATGGCTTTCAATAATTTACAAGGGAACATCCCAATAGAAATTGGGCAGCTAAAGGGTTTAGCTCTCTTATATATTTTTGGAAATAATTTGTCTGGAAAAATCCTTGATTTTGTGGCCAACTACCAACAATTAAGATATTTAGATCTTAGTTATAACTAGTTATCAGGAAACATACCTGCAAGTGTAGGGAAATGTGTGAACTTACTAGAGCTAGATCTATCGTACAACAAGCTTAGTGGGCACATACCTCCAGAGGTTTCAGGCCTTGCAAATTTAGCCTTCTATTTCAACTTGTCAAACAATTTATTACATGGCCATTTGCCTTTAGAACTAGGAAAGTTCAATAAGCTTCAAGCTATAGATATTTCTGCAAATCAAATAACTGGCTACATTCCAAGTAACCTTGGAAGCTGCCAAGAAGTAGAATATCTGAATCTTTCTCATAACGCACTTGAAGGTCCAATTCCAGTGTCAATCAGTGAACTTCTAAGTCTTCAAGACATAGATCTCTCCTCCAACAATTTGTCAGGGGGAATACCCGTATCACTAGCAAATCTCACATTGCTCCACCACTTGAATTTTTCTTTCAACAAGCTATCAGGAGAAGTCCCTAAAGGTGGAGTTTTCAAAAAGATTGGCGCCACAGCATTTATGGGAAATCTTGGTCTATGTGGACCTTGGGTAAATCTACCACCATGCTATGCTCATAAACATAAAAGTGTTTCGAATCTCAAGAGAGTTATCATACATGTTGTTGTTGTAGCAATTGTTGTATTGTGTTTGTTTCTTGCAATCTTGTGGAGACGGAATTGCAGGAGAAATATTCAGAGAGAGATTGGTCCATCATTAAATGTGGGGCATCGAAGAATCTCCTATGCAGAGCTCGCCATTGCAACAAATGAATTTAGTGATGCAAACTTGTTAGGAATTGGTAGTTTTGGAAAAGTGTACAAAGGGATTTTGAATGATGGCACAATGGTTGCTGTCAAGCTTCTCAATCTACAAAATGAAGGGGCTCAAAAGAGTTTCGATAAAGAGTGCAAAGTTTTGGGTAGAGTTAGACACCGAAATTTGATTCGGGTCATAACTTGTTATTCAGATCTCCAAATCAAAGCTTTGATATTTCCATTAATGCCAAATGGAAGCTTAGAAAAGTGGTTATATCCCGATGATGGAGAACAAAGTGGTTTGAATTTGATTCAAAGGTTGAATATAGCAATAGATGTCGCCCAAGGCATGACATATCTCCATCACCATTGTTTTGTGCAAGTGATTCATTGTGATTTGAAACCCAACAATGTGTTGTTGGGTGAAGATATGACTGCATATTTAATAGACTTTGGCATTGCTACTCTATGTTTTGCAAATAATGAAGATGGGGATATCACTTCCACAAATGCACTCAAAGGATCTACAGCCTACATTCCTCCAGGTATTTACTTAAACTACATACCATATTTTAATTAATCTTGTGATTTTTTTTCTAAATCTTTATTAACCATTGTGAATTAAAAACCTTAAGATGATGATCTATGAATGCAGAATATGGAGTGGGTGGACAAGTCACAACAAATGGTGATGTTTATAGTTATGGAATAGTGCTATTGGAAATGCTCACTGGAAAGAAGCCCACCCATGACATGTTTGTAGAAGGAATGAACTTGCAAAAATGGGTGGGTAGCAGTTTTCCAAACCGACTAATGGATGTGGTGGACTTGGGTTTACTAAGGAGGACGGCGAGTTGTACTGAGGAAGATAATAATCTCAATTGTCTTAGTTCATTAATAAATGTGGGATTGCTTTGCACAAATGAATCTCCTGAAGGACGACCTACTATGACGGTCATTCTAGGCATGCTGCAAAAAATCAGAGACACTTTTTTGAGCCCTGGTGCCATTCCCAAATTGCAATCAAATATAACACATTTATTGGGTAGTACAAGCACTACTCTCAACAACATTTGTGAAGGTCAAAGTTCTTCAACATCTTGATTGCTTGAAGAAATTAATGCTATGTAACAGATCTCAGATCTCATTTATGACATAGGAGGTATGGACTGTGAAGGAGATTTGGTTCTCCTTAATTGCCTGTGTGTGGTTTCAATGTTTTTCGCCACTATTATGGCAGGGACGAGGCCATGGACAGCCGTAGGGGCACCAGGACTGGTGTTGTAACTGAATCTTGTAAGACTGGTGTTGTAACTGAATCTTGTAAGCCTGAAATTTCAAAACTTCTCTTAGACAAACTTGTATTAAAAAAAAGATTCACTTGCAAAAACCTGCTTGTCAGCTTAATATAAACCTGCACTTGCAAAAAGTTTTATTCCTTATCAAATGTGTAGTCTGTCCAACTGTAGGTTGTCAATATTTCTGGTCATTTCAAATTGGGTCGGTATACTTCTATTGAAGCTGTAGGTACAGTTGTAGAGACTGCTTTGTTGACTGAGATTTCAAACAAGGATCATAACATTATTGATGAACTTCATGTCATGGAAAATGAAGCATTTAAAAAAAAACGCAGATTTATTCAGACAGCGAGTTTTAAATGAACATTCTGAACAAATGGAGTAGGAATTTAAAAACCCGCGACATGGGTTTTTTTTGCGGAGCCATCCCAATTGTCTTCATACCGGGCAGATTCGAAAAATTGCACACCATTTGAGGGATTTTGCTGGTTCTTCCAAGAGGCGATACAGAAGCCAAACGTAAAGTGATTTGGAAATGAAGCCAGAAAAAGATTTCGATGCTAAAAGGAAAACCTCATGGGAATAAGCATATTTTCGATCTCACCTTTATTTTCCACGGCAATGCATGCTACAGGTGACATATAAAAAAATTGCAGACTTTCTCCATTAAAATATGGGAGACCACCCATTTCATTTGCCAAGGCCGCGAATTGAACAGAGGCAGGGAATTTTATTTTTATATACTTCTAGTTCTCTGTCGAAAACCATCATGATCAACTCAAGGAGATGACAGTTGAGTGGGTGTTCCATTTCCTCTTCTAATCCTAAAATCTGCCAGAGTGTGTTTCTTCCGTAATACCATAAAATCCAGAGATCTTGGGACTCTGTTTGAAGCCAAAATTGTCTGCTCAACAAGCTCCATTCTCATTTTTCTCTCCATTATGTAAAATCTACGAGCTCTATATACGAGTCTCCATACAGCATTTCATTTTTGTTTCTATCTGAACAGTCTTTTTTATTACAGATCCAATCTGCTGGGATCCTAAAACAATGATGCTGATCCTTAATGGATGTGATACCGAAAATTCATGTATCTGATATTTATATTTCCTTAATATAATACATATCGTTTTTCTCTCTGAAAAAAGTCGGTCTTGCGGAATTTGGGCAATTGTTACATAAGATGCTACAGGTTGTAAAGCCTTCCTCGAACTATGATCACAATGCTTGTACATTTTTTTTTGGGAGAGGATGAGGATGTAACAAAAATGGTGATTGTTGTTAAATGTGAAGTCGAATTGAAATTTTCTGCGTCACTTTGCTGTGCTTACGCCGAAAGTTATGGCTGTTTGCAGCCGAACCTACTACACATAAATTTTACATCTAGCTAAGTCTTATTCTTATTCTTGTCAGCTCTATGAGCATCTATAAAGCAAGCCATGTGCTCATCTATAAAGCAAGCCCAAGGCCAGGCCTTTCAGTAATGAAAAACTTATATTGTGTGTTCTCCATTCTTATTTGTGATCTCTGTCTTGTTCTCCATTTGTCTGTGCTCCTCTGCTGTGTCTCTCTGTGCTTCTACCTCTGATCTCATCAACTGGTATCAGAGCTAACATAATGGCTGTGAGGGATCGAACCCTGTCCACAAAACTTTCTGTCTGCTGGCTTCCACAGGGTATAACCCGGTATTCTTCTAATTTCACCCACCTGTAAGGAACAGTTGACACCCCTCCTTCCAATTCAGGGAAGCGATGTACCTCTGGTCTCGGATGTCGCTGTCTACAAATTTGGTGTGATTCTGTGCTGGGAACTTTTCCATCACGGGGAACAAAAGCCTGCAATATTTTTTCGGCAACGAGGGCGCAGAGTCTACCAAGTGTCAGAGGCTATTCGCAATGGCTCCTGGCCGAGCATTGGGAATTAGGGACCGCAGACGCCTGGGAAGAGCTGGAAGAGTCGTTCATGATAATGAAATGTTCGAGGGCCATTGATTTGGAACGCGAAATTGAGGCGACAAGCCTTAAATTTTAGAGCTCGAGCACAAATGATCGGCACCTCGAGAGCCATTTGGATTCGTTTTAAGTTATTGTCGTAAGGGTTCTTTTAACTTGTATTAAGGAAGTGGAAAATGTCGTTTTTTTTTTTTTTGGAAGTTTGGAATTTTAACATAAAGCAAAGAAAAAATTATTTAAATAAATAAATAAAGGAAAAAAGTCATAGCTTAAATCTATTTTACTCCCGAATTTATCAAGCTCCGAGAGGTATCAAATTTTTTGAGGTGCAAATCTCTCTTTTGAGTTAAAAATTAACGAAAGGTTTGCATCTCGAGAGATTTGATCCCTCTCGGCGTTTATAGATTCGGGGTTAAGAAGGATCTAGATGGGTTTAGTAGTGCGGCCATACAAAATTTGTTGAACATATAATCATTTTGATCATTTTAAGTATGTTAAATATGTTTAATAATAATTTGGTCAATTTAACTTTAACTTTGCTTAGTTACCTCAGTTTTTTGAGATGAGAGAGACTTTTAGTAACTTGAATGATAAAATAAAAATTTAAAGTGCAAAGTGACAATGTAACAATGTTGAATCATAGAAAATGTGAATAATAAGAATATAGTGAATTACAAACAATCTTCATTTTTGATCAATCTGAAACTATTTTCTTTTACTATTCTTATTATCACACCTATTAGTTATTCTCTATTACTGCGTTTGAATGCAAAGTGATTAACAATGTTGAATGATGGAAAATGAAAATAATAAGAATGTAGCCAATTACAAATAGTTTACAGTGTTAAGAAGAAGACATTTCAGGTAAGTGAACATTTTATGTAGGATGAAAAATCAAGTATTGTGTTTATCGTTGAATTGTTGTAACAATGAAGTCAATTCACGCCATGAATAATGTTTATGTGCACACACAATGAGAGAGAGTTTGTATGTTTTGGGGGTGAGATAGAGATATAGATGGAGGGGGGGAGAGAAGGAAGAAGAGAGAGGCAAATACAGGGAGGGATGAAGAGATATAGATATGGAGAGAGTGTGTGTATGTTTGGGGGGTGAGATAAAGAGATAAAGGAGAGGCAATGGGAGATATAGATATAGATGGAGGGGGAAGAGACGTGCTTACACTGAAATCAATGCACACTATTAATCTAATTACTTTGAAATTAATGTACATCATACATCTAGTTGCATCAAATCATAAATAAACATCTACACTGAAATCAATGCATCTAGTGCAAACAATCAAATAGGATTAGAAATCAACATCTACACTAAAATCAATGCTTCTAGTGCAAGCAATCAAAGAGGATTATGAAATCAATATCTACATTGAAACCAATGCATCAAGTGTAATGAATCAAATAGGAGTAGAAATCAACATCATCACTCAAATTAATGCATCTAGTGTAAGGTATTAAATAGGATTAGGAATCGACATCTACATTGAAATCAATGCATCTAGTGCAAGCGATCATATATGATTATAAATCAATATCTACACTAAAACCAATGCATCCAGTGCAAGTAATCGAATAGGAGTAGAAATCAACATCTACACTGAAATCAATGCATTTAGTATAAGGTATTAAATAGGATTGGAAATCGACATCTACACTAAAATCAATGCATATAGGGCAAACGATCAAATACGATTATGATCCAGATTTAAGCAGGAACGCAACAAATTACAGAGATAACCATATACACAAAGATGCAGCGGAAATAATACTTCATTTCATTAATGGAAAACACTGACATATGCTTACAAACAGAAATGGCAATAAACTAGCTAGGGCGATGGTAGCTTATCTCTGAGAAGAGATGTGATGGCTACATGCCTCTGAACTGTTCTGAACTGTATTACAATGAGGCTCGAAGGCCTATTTATTGTTGAGAAACAATGGAAAACCCTTCACATACCGAAACCTAACCCTAGAAGATGAAACGCCAAATTGTGGGTCCCGTTTGGGTAAATTGGTACATCAATTTCCCGGGGTCGTAACTTTGGCATACGATCTCCGTTTGACGCGTACGATAGCTCGTTAGAAAGATCTATCCGAGTACTACCACTTTGGGGGGCAACATAAGGCTCGGTTGCCCCAGAATTCCAAAAAAACGTCGTTTAGGGCCTCAAAACGGCTCCGGAAGTTCAGGACCCGAAAAACTGCTAAAAATAGTAAACTGTGCTACAATTAAGGAAACTGAAAATTCTGAGAAAGACAATGGTGGGGGTCCAGGTGGACCTGGCAGGTGGCCACCAATATCCACCTGGATCATTCCTCCCCCCTTAGGAAGCAATGGTCCCCATTGCGTTGAACTCCTCCATGAGATGAGGAAACCTCTGCTGAACTTGTTCCCTGGTGAGCCACTTGCCCTGCTGAAGGAGTTGGCCTGCTTTGACAACTCGATACAGTTGGATATGCTGTTGGCGAGTGTTCTTGATCTGTGTGTCCATGATCCGATCAGTTGCAGCTTGTTCCATGCAATCTGGATTTAATTCTGTGGGTTTGAGCTGTTCTGCAATGTCGGATGTGTCTAGCAATGGTGGAAAGTATGGCCGAAGGCAGTCCACATTGAACACTGGGTGCAGGCCAAGGAATGGGGGAATGCTGAGCTCAAATGCATTGTCTCCCATAGCCTTAGTAATGGTGTAAGGACCATATCGAAGTGGTCTCAATTTCCGATAGGCTCCAGTAAGGCGTTCCTTTTGCAAATGCAACCAGACTTTGTCGCCCACCTGAAACTTGTGTGGCACCCGGTGTTGATCATGTCGCTGCTTGTACTTGGCATTTGATTTCTCAAGAATGTCATGGACCTGCTGGCGAATATGTTGGATGCGCTCAATGAAGCTGGTGGCCTTATCTGTTTCGGACTGGACATGAGCTGAATTCATGTGAGTAGCTGCAAGTGGCATGGCCACATCAATGGGGCATAGTGGCTGGAATCCTAAACCCACCTGAAAAGGGCTATGGCCAGTGGAGCTGTGAAGAGCTCGGTTGTAGCTATGCTGAACATAGGGGAGGCTCTCGTCCCATGTGCGTGGATGCTTTGAGTTATACATGCGCAGAATGTGCACAATCATCCTGTTGACAACCTCTGTCTGGCCATCAGTTTGAGGATGGAAGGCTGTGGACTTCGTGAGTTTGGTGTCCAGCATTGACCAGAGACTGGACCAAAATGTGCTGAGAAACCGACTGTCCCGATCTGAGATGATAGACTGTGGGATCCCAAAGTGCACCCACACTCGTTCAAAGAAGAGTTTAGCAGTGGCTTCTGCTGTGATATTCTTCTTGCAGGCCATCATAATGGCCATCTTTGAGAACCTGTCGACGACCACAAAAACACAGTCATTTCCATGCTTAGTGGAAGGAAGGCCTGACATGTAATCCATGGAGATGGATTCCCAAGGTCGACTAGGGGTAGGCAACGGGGTATAGAGGCCTTGCTTCTTAATGGTCGGTTTGGCAATGGCACAGGCAGTACATGATCGGATGTACTTCCCAACATCCTGTCGAAGATTCGGCCAATAGAAATAGTTTTGCAGTACTGCCACTGTTTTCTCGACCCCGAAATGCCCAGCAGCCCGACTGCAGTGTGCTTCCCAAATCATCTTGGCACGCTCGCTTGAAGGAACACAAAGGTGACCGAGGTGGCATAATAGGGCATCCTGGAGGTGAAAATCTGCAACCTGCCGACCCTCCAAGAGTGTCTGGTATGTGTGGCCGAATTCTGGGTCGCTTTTGTAGAGAAGTGGCCAATCAGAAGTCTCGTGCCCGCAAGAGTTGAGCACGGTGGTTAGCGCCATGATCGGTGGTCGACTGAGGCAATCTGCAACATTATTGGTGCTGCCCTTTTTATACTTGATATTCAAGTGAAACTGTTGCAGGTATGTAGACCACTTCTGATGGCGATCATTCTGCAATTTCCTTTGGGTCTGTATGAATTGCAGAGGTCGGTGGTCTGTGTGGATGACCGTTTCCTTCCCCAAAATGTAATGCTTCCATTGTCGGCAGGCCTGTACAATGGAATACATCTCTTTATCATAAGTGGGGTACTTCCGGACTGTGTTTGAAAGTGTTTCACTGTGATATGCCACTGGATGTCCATGTTGAGTAAGGACTGCCCCAATAGCATAGTCAGAGGCATCTGTCTCGACCTCAAATGGTTGTTGTAAATCTGGTAACGCGAGCACTGGTGCCGTGCAGAGGCGATCCTTCAACTCCTTGAATGCCTTCTGTTGAGATTCAGACCAAAAGAATTTTGCTTTCGCCCCGCCCTTGGTGACTTGACTCAAGGGCCAAGAAATATGAGAAAATCCCAACACAAACCTGCGGTAGAAGTTGGCAAGACCTAGAAAGCTGCGGAGCTCTGTTAGAGTGGTTGGAGAGGGCCAATCCCGAATGACTTGGACCTTGGCTGGATCGACATGCACCCCCTGTTCATCAATGATGTATCCCAGATACTGGACCTTGGTCATGCCAAAAGTGCATTTCTCCAAATTGGCACATAGCTTGTGTTGCCGCAGTGTTTGGAGAACCTGTCGGATGTGGTGGAGGTGCTCTTCCCAACTCTGGCTGAAGATCAGAATGTCATCAAAGTATACTACTACAAAGGAGTTGGTGAATGGCCGCAAGATGTCATCCATTAGCCTCATAAAGGTTGCAGGAGCATTCGTCAATCCGAAAGGCATGACCAACCATTCGAAGAGGCCCTCCTTGGATTTGAAGGCAGTCTTCCACACATCTGAGGGTTCAATTGGTACCTGGTGATATCCTGACTTCAGATCGATCTTGCTGAAATATTTCGCCCCCTTTAGTTGGTCTAGGAGGTCATCAATCCGCGGGATCGGGTACCTATTACGGACAGTGATCTTGTTCAGCGCCCGATAGTCAATACAGAGTCTCCACGTCCCATCCTTCTTCTGTACCAACACTATCGGGCTCCCACAGGGCGAAGAACTCGGACGGATGTGACCTTTCTGTAGGAGCTCCTGAATCTGCCTCTTGATTTCATTGTTCTCCAGAACGGAGCGCCGATAAATTGGTCCATTGGGTAGCGGTGCACCTGGGGTCAGATCAATGGAGTGCTTGACTTGACAGTGCAGAGGAACCCCTGCCGGGGAGGTGAAGATGTCTTTGTACTCCTCCACAATCTTGTCCATTTGTAGCTGCCGTGCAGAGGGACCTCGTTTGGAGGCCGCGGCCACTGTCTTCTTCTTCCCTTGAGGGTGTATCATCAGGAAAACAAATTTCCTGGTTTTGGAAATGATCTTACTGCATTGTTTTGCAGTAATCAAAGAGATGGCGGCAGGTGGTGGTACCTCTGGTATCCTGAACAACTTATTTCCCAATGTAATAATAACAGCACGGGGCCTTGATTCATACACAGCATGTCGCTTCCACAAGTATGGTTGTCCTAGTAATACATCACAAACTTCAAGGGGAGCAATGTCACACAATACCTCATCCGTGAAGGGCTTGATGTTGTATGGAAGGCGACACTGCTGGCTCACGCGAAGATCTCGCCCTTGGTAAAGCCACCCAATGGTGTATGGTTGTGGATGTGCTGTGGTCGGTAAGCCCAACCGCTTCACGACCTCTGCCGAAATGAGGTTCTTTTGACTCCCGCTATCAACAATGAACTGTATCGGGGAGCCCTTGACCCACATCTGGGAGTGGAAGAGACGCTCCTCCTCCTCTGGATCTTTGGGTTCATTTTTCTGGATCTTTGCGGTAGCAACAGTGGCGCTGGGATCCGCATCAATGATCTGCTTCCCTTTTTCATACCCCTTATCGGGTTCTGACTCAGAGTCGGAACATGCATCTGATTCTGAAACCTTTAGCTCAGCCACCAGTGACTGTTTGGCCCGACACTCACTTGTGTTGTGAGTGGAGCTCTTATGGAACTCGCACCATTTTCCAGTGTCCTTTCTCGGCTTCGCGGCGTTGCTCTTTGCTTGCAGCTTCAGCTGGTTGTCTTGGGCTGTCCCGCCTTGGCTTTGTCCTTTGTTCTGTGGTTTAGGGGCACCTTTCCCCTGCTTTGGATTCGCAGATCCAAAGTCTCGCTTCTTTTGTTTAAACTTCTGCTCGACTTTGACGGCATACTGGTATGCTGCGCCGAGCGAGGGGATGTTTAGGAACTGTATTTCTTCCTGGATGTACTTGTGTAGGCAGCCACGGTATTTGAGTATCAAATGTTGCTCCGAATCCTTGATACCCAACTTTGTGCGAAGGGTATGGAAAAGATTGGTGAACTCCGGCACATCTTGGTCCCTTCCCTGCCGCAGCGTGGTCCACTTTATGTATTCATCCTCATAGCTTCCGACAAGGTAGTACTGCTCCTTGATGGCATCCCGGAACGAATCCCAGGTGGGTGCGGCTGAAAATAGTGAGCCAGTACTTTCATCCTTCTGCTCGCAGTAGGTTTCCCACCAGTCCTTGACGTGGGGGGCTGCTTTGAGAAGAGCAAAAGCAATCTTTTCCCGACTCGAAAATTCATGAACAGAAAAATAACCCTCTAGCAGATTTAACCATTTATCTACGGCATCGGCATCTATCTGACCCTCGAATATGGGGATTTCAAAATTAACTTGTACCTTAAAGGGTGTGGCGTTTCCAGAGGAGCTGCTGGAAGCCGATGCGCCGCTTTTGGGTAGCCGCTGAAGGATCTGCGCAAAGCTGTCCATCATCGCGTTCCGTTGTCGCTCGAGCGCTTCTTCGAGCAAGATTTTGATGGGATCTCCTGCCCCCTCGTCTTTCTTCTCGTCCGCCATGGGAGGCCGTCGGGATTTGCGAGGCTGGTCTTGCAAAGGTTCAACCAGTTCAAGCCCTAACTCCTTATATCCCGACCTTGTTGGGGACATGCAAAGAAAAACAGAGAAAAAGCAGACCGCTCTGATACCACTGATCCAGATTTAAGCAGGAACGCAATAAATTACAGAGATAACCATATACACAAAGATGCAGCGGAAATAATACTTCATTTCATTAATGGAAAATACTGACATATGCTTACAAACAGAAATGGCAATAAACTAGCTAGGGCGATGGTAGCTTATCTCTGAGAAGAGATGTGATGGCTACATGCCTCTGAACTGTATTACAATGAGGCGCGAAGGCCTATTTATTGTTGAGAAACAATGGAAAACCCTTCACATACCGAAACCTAACCCTAGAAGATGAAACGCCAAATTGTGGGCCCCGTTTGGGTTAATTGGTACATCAATTTCCCGGGGTCGTAACTTTGGCATACGATCTCCGTTTGACGCGTACGATAGCTCGTTAGAAAGATCTATTCGAGTACTACCACTTTGGGGGGCAACATAAGGCTCGATCACCCCAGAATTCCAAAAAAACGTCGTTTAGGGCCTCAAAATGGCTCCGGAAGTTCAGGACCCGAAAAACTGCTAAAAATAGTAAACTGTGCTACAATTAAGGAAACTGAAAATGCTGAGAAAGACAATGGTGGGGGTCCAGGTGGACCTGGCAGGTGGCCACCAATATCCACCTGGATCAGATTAGAAATCAATATCTACATTGAAACCAATGCATCTAGTGCAAGCAATCAAATAGGAGTATAAATCAACATCTACACTGAAATCAATGCAAATTCTATGTCTATCTCCCTCCCTCTCTCCTTCTCTTCCTCCCCCTCCCTCTCTACCCCGTCTCTCTCTCCCCACCTCTCTCTCCCTTTCTTTATCTTTCTCTTCTTCCCTCTCCCTTACTCCATCTATATCGATATCTCCCTCCATCTCTTTGTATTTGTCTCTCTATCTCAACCCCATAAACACATGTCACGTTATCTCTCTCTCTCTCTCCCTCCCTTTTTTTGTCTCTCTCTTCTTCCCTCTTGACCCCTCCATTTATATCTCTATCTCCCTTTGTCTCTCCTTCTTTATCTCTCTATATTATTCCGCATACACTCTTTCTCTGTCCATATCTATCTATCTATGTATCTCTCCCTCTTCTTCTCCCTCTCTATCTCTCTCTCTCTCTCTCTCTCTCAGCCCACAAACATACACACTCTCTCTCCATATCTATCTATCTATCTCTATCTCTCTCCCTCCCTCTTCCTCTCTCTCTCTCCCTCTCTCTTTCTCTCTCTTCCCCTTTTAGTTTGCACTCTTGTCTCCTTGTTCTCTTTTGGTTGTTACCCTTGGATCTTAGTCCCGTGGGATCTCTTGTATTGACCATTTGGTTCTAGGGTGGTACTACTTGGGAAACCCTAACTTTGGGTGCGTGGTCCCACTCCTTTGCCCACACATACTACTCCCTTTCCATTCACTATACCCCCATTCATCATTTCTCCCACCTCGGTTCACATTCCCATTTTGGGTCCACATAGGGCTAGCCTCCCTCTCCCCTTGCTCACACCTTAATTCAGGCCTAGAATGATGCCACAGAGGTTGAAGCAACTAAAAAAGAAGAAAAAGCATAATTGGCCACATTTAACAGGAAATTGTACCACAAAATGCAAAAGATGGCCAGCACAAAAATAGTTAGCACGTCGGAAAAAAACAACACATGAGCCCTACCCCATCCATGGCCATCACCCTAGTTCCATAGGCCCTAGATGAGCCTCCTCTATTATTCAGGAACCCATGATTGTCCCAACCCCTGGAGGGCAATGAACTGCCTTGCCTTAAAGGGGGTAATCGTTGCTATATTATACACATCATGCTCTTGTCCTTTGAGCCCCGGACAGTTAATTAAAGAAAATTCATAAAAGGTAAAAGGAATATAAAGAAGGTTGCAAAAATCAAGGTTGGGGAACCTCATGTACCATGACTACTCCCTCCTATACATTATATACCAGGCATGGGCTTCCCCTTATCTAGCTACCCCTATGCCCCATTATGTGGCCCAAGGTTGCCCCTCTCATTCGCTATTCCATATCACCTATTTGTCACTTGCCACCCCCATTAGAAGGATGTACCTTGGACATACTATCCCCTCTAAGGGCTGAAACCATGTAATAAAGTACTTGGCTAACCCCCTTTGGAGCTTGGAGACACTAGCACATGCCAAAGGCCACTACAAAAGGGCATGCCATTATGAAGTGCCCACTTTTCTATACATGATTTGTAAGCTCTTTTACCTGATTATTCTAAGGATTGATTGTATTGGAAGCCTAGGGGATACATCAAATCTTATGCAGGATTGCTGGTGGTTTTTGTTTGGGTTTGGCTTCCTTATATGGGATCCTGACCCCCAAAGGTCCACATTGGCACATGTAGGGTGTGCATAGAGATCCATGGGCCTCCATAGCAACAAAAAACACTCCACAGATCTTCATGGATGTTCACAGACTACTAACGATCCATTTTTGGGATGATGGTGACATGATTGGTACACTATGCCCAACAGCCCCCACAGGAGCCCCACACTCTTGGTAGGTGTCCCAACACTTGTACGATGTTATGGTAGCATTCATTCCACCACTTGGACCATTGTGGAGGATCTACAGGCATCTCTGATTCATATGGAGACCCATGGAGTCATTGATGTGTCTTTAGACCCATTGAGAGCATGACATGTCTTCTACTTAGAAAGCAAGGGGCCACCCCCTTGCCCATCATATTATGAGGAATTTATTCCTCAATATGGCACTTCAAGATGTTATTGAGCCTTTGGAGGGCCTTACGACATGCACACATCATTATTTGGCCCCTTGTGTTGGGCATGGAATCCCCCCACAACATGTTTTGGGGCTCAAAGCCCAAGTTTTGAGGAATATTATTGTAAAGCTCCGCGAATTGTGGGTGCAGAGCGCGGATTGTATGTTAGAGTCATAGGGTCGTCCGCCCTAAGTTTTGAATGTAGTGTCGGCCTACCCACGGTCCACAAACAATGGGATTGTATAAATAGAGCGAGGCTCTAAGTTGTAAAGTAGAGAAGAAAATAAGAATTGAATGAATGGATGGAATCTGATGGTTAGCGAAGTGTAGAGGAAAAGTATAAGTGTCTTGGGTCGTAGTAGTAGGAAGAGGCTCTGTAGCTGAGTGCGCAGAGGCCTAGTAGAGTCTACAGCTGAGTGCGCGGACCCCTGCAGCTAAGTGCACAACGTAGAGTCAAGTCTGTAACTAAAGGAAGAGAATAATAAAGAGAAGTTCTGTTACCAATTCTGTGTATCTATTCTAAGTTATTACATGTTTTATGTTATTTGCAATTATATTGTTTAGTTATCGCCCGTACTTGTATTGTGAATATCGTTAAGTATAACTGAAAGCATACAAGTAAGTTAAGTAAATCAACTAATATCAGACGGTGAGTAGGGACTTGGGTAATAACACTGTTCGGCCCTTGAATAGGGCTACGCGAAGGCAGCATCTCAGGCTGCAAGGTACGAGTAAGTGCGCTTAGCGACGTGCGCACTGGATCAAACTGTGGACCACTTGAAATCATCATACATCCCTAGGGTAAGTGTGCTTAGCGACGTGCGTGCTGGATCAAACCGTGGACCACTTGAAATCATCATACATCCCTAGGGTACGAAAACTTGGTTCTAGCACCCTCCCATACTACTTCGGGTGAGACCTTAGTCTGCGCTCCACAGACTGTTGCCGAAAGGGCCAGTAGTACTGAGATTTGTTTGGCTAAATCACTTCTGAACCTGGGTTAGGCCCCACTAAGCCAACAAATGGTTTCGTTGCCGGGACTGGGATCTGCATAAGGGATGTCTGATGTCGTGTCACTAGAATTCGACCACGAAAGAAATTGAAAAGTGGTTGGACAAAAAAATTCACGAGTTCGCGGTGCAGGAAAATAGGAATCTGCAAGTATCAAAGGAACAGTGGTTAGAGCGCTATGTGTATACAGAAATCCACGAGATTTTCTTTGCATCCTTCCCTTCTGAGTTGTATTAGTGGATCGCAAAGCTAGCAGACATTTAAGGGAGTTGTAGGCTCGACAAACCAATCGTGTGGACTTCGGAATTGGTGCGCAGACTAGATGCATCGGAAGATAAGATCGCGCGCGCTATGGACCATTCGCTTGATCGGATTATAGGAGGGTTCATCACCGAGTTCGCGATAGACACATCAATCAGCTACATCGAGGTAGAACGACGTTTCCTCAAAGGACCACGAGGTAAGTACATTAAATCTTTGAATACCTGGATTAAAATACTACTGTGCGAAACGCGGGCTATGCGAATAAATTAAGGTTTGGGACTACGCAAAGTGGGAAGATCTATAGAAACAGAAGTAGCAAAGAATTAGAGACTAGTCCCTTGATTTCACCCTCGCGAGAGAGTGAGGAGGAGCTTGCGAAAGTTTCTCCAAGAAGTGCTATCAGTCTGATAAGGCAGCGAATTCCGCGCATACCACCCCCACCTACACCACCACCGGTTTCACCATCATCACTTCCATCTCCGCCCACACCACCTCCGCCACCCACCCAGTTCAGTATGGCGACTGCAATAAAATTACTGGTATTCAGAGGAGTAGGAAATGAAGATCCAGACCAATTTTGGTTCGTGGTAAAGGTAGTATAGGAAGTTCACGGAGTCGCGGATGACAACATAATGAAGGCAACATTGGTGAGCATGTTGCAGGACCACGCACTGACGTGGTACATTAAAGACTCTAATAACAATCCAAACACAGGGATCGCAAAAATCCAAGCCGTGCTGAATAGGGAGTTTAGCAAGCCAAAATCAGAGACACAATCGATTATTGGGGTCAACGAGATCGTGATGCTTCCAGGCGAGACTCCCTGGGAATTGGATCAGAGGTTGAAGGGAATGATTCACGAAGCCAACATGACCTTGACGGATGCATAGCACTGCGTATGGTTTGTAGCATCCCTAACGTCGCATCTGAGGACAACGCTGTCGTAGCAGAAGTTATCCACCCAGGCCGAAGCATTGGAGATTGCAATGAGACTACACGAAACCCCTATACAAGATCCTGGCCTAGGAGTTCAACAAATCCACGCACAACTGAAAAATTTATGTCTGGAAATGCAGAGTCTAAAACAGGACAGGACAACTCACCCCAAGGTGTGTGAGGAGGTATGGTGCATCAAATGCAAGGGATAGGGACCTGACAAAGATCACTGTCTAGGCTTCGCGACCTATTTGGCGGCAGGAGGGTCGATGCCATTAAGACCGGAGGCACAAGCAGGGCCAAGCACGGCGCCTGCATTATGGTTTGTGATCTGTCAAATAGGAGGAAAACATGCTACTGACAATTTTCATCTCTTACAGAAGTATACGCAGACGTCCCAACAATTGTTCTATAATTTTTGCAGGTTGGTAGGCCATGATGAGCGCACCTGCAGAAGTTATGAGCTAATGATGGATCAAACCCCTACCTATAGGGTGCAGACTGAAACATGAGCCCTCGATCAAAATGCACGAATGGTGCGCGCTCGATTTCAGGGGCGCGACCGAGGTCGACGTGGAATGGGCCCAGGAAGAGGTCACAGACCACTGATTTGTTACAATTGCAGAGGGTCGCGACACTATGCTCGTGATTGTAAAAATCTGACAAGAGCATCATGTTTATATTTTACTCAGTTCGACCATGAGATAGAGGATTTCCCTACCCTGATAGCGAGGTTGCGCGATAAGGGAATAATCCAGCCTCCCCCAACTCAGAATCTACAAATGATGAGGGCTGAGCCGCGTGAAGAGGATCCAAATGTGAACATTGTGCTTCGGAGTAGTATCACAACAAGAGATGACAAAGGTAAGTAGCCTGAAGAAAGTGTGTGGGTTCGCAAGGCTCCTACAAAGGAACCTGAATTTGATTTGGAGTGCACGAAGGAGACATTCATGGAAGCTAAGAAGAGCTTCACGGAGGCCTCCACTTCGGGTAGTAAGGATCAACTAGAACTGGATATGGATCCTTCAATGCTCACTACCTTTCTGGAGACATGTATGAAGCTGCTGCATGATAGCAGGGCTATGAATGGACTGCAGGAACTTATCACTAGGTGTGATGGGTTAGGAGAGCCATGCATAGTACAAAAGCTTGGAAAACATATATCACGAACAAGAAGGGAAATGAGGTTGACTGCGCAAATCGAAGAGTATGAAATGGATCAAGTAATTCTGGATCTAGGATCGGACACGAATGTACTACCAAAGCAGACATGGGAATGCATGGGCAGTCCCGCGTTGCAATGGTCTCCTATTCAATTGCAAATGGCGAACCAACAGAAGATCTTACCCATGGGAAGATTGCAAGGAGTAACGGTTGATATTGAAGGCGCGTGTTAGTGTCAGTCTTTGCAGCCTTCCTCCAGTGATCAAACATGCTCTTACAAAGTGATTTTAAGGTGTCAATGTCAAATTTTGTCATTTCAGTGAGTCTTCAAGCAAAATTTGGTCACTAGGCATTAGGTTTAGGGTTTGATTTTACCCTTGTCAAAGTTGTCCAAATGTCAGTCCATGTCACCGTTCATCTGAGTGTACCATCATTCAAAGAGTTGCCATCATCATGTCAGGTTCCAATGGGTCATTTTACACCTTGTTCATGCTTCAGTTGCGCCTAGGTAATGTCATTTCCCTCTCCTAGGGTTTTGAAAGCAATTTCTCTTGGACGGTCAAATCATCAGCAAAACTTGTATCCTAATGTTCATACACCTTCCCCTATCCTTAAAATACCTTATCAAACACTTCCCATCACTGACACTACCCAAATTCCTCATTTTCGCGCAAACCCTAGTTTCTTGCTACAACCTGGCAGTTTTCTAGGTTGGGCCCGTGTTTTGCCTTTTTGGACCCCTTCCCCTCACTCAATTTCAGAGATTCCACTTTCCCCTACTTCCTAACATCCCTCCCTACTTCCCAAAATTTCCTCAAGAATTTAGAATCTCCCTATCCCCTTCATTTCGCTTCATTTCGACAAATCCCTTGTTCCACACATCAGGGTAGGTTTCACTCAAATGCGGTTTCTGAGCAATAAAGGATGAATTTGGGAAAACTGAGAGAGGGTTTTGTCCAAAACATGCCAAGGAAGGAAAACCTCCTTCACCTTTTACACAGGTGTCATGGTTTTGGAGAAATCTCAAAAATATAGCTGCCTCGGGAGAAGTGATGCACCTCTGAAGTGACCTTGGGAAAATCAAATTTTCTCCTAGCTTAGTTGACCAAATGACTTTTTTGATGAGTCAAATGATAACTAGACACAAATATCTTTCCAATGAGCTACCATGAGCTCAATGTGGAGTTGAGGAAGGAATTCAAAAGTTGATTGTAACAGCACTCTGCCTTTAGGCAACCTCATTTGGCACATTTTGACCAGTCTTGGGAGATTTGACTTCTGACAGGGAAAATGAACTCAAAATTGAAAACTTCCAGTTGAGTTGGAAAGTAGACTTAAATACCTTTCCAACGCGCTATCTTGAGCCCAATTTTGACACCAGGAAGGCCTCCAAAAGCCTCCTGAAAAAACCGCTACGCACAGGCTATATGCACTGCGCCTCAAGCCCAGTGCGCCGCGCATTGGCACGACGCTAAAACTCTAGAGCTCCAAATGAAGAAAGGTTTACATTTTTGGATTTAGAATAAAAAACCATGACCACTGGTGCTTGGGCAAGAAATTTGGAGCATTTTTGGGGCATTTTTGGTCATTTGAAAATTTTTTGTGCACAAACAGGTTTTTTCTCCCTGTGCGCCGCGCCACTGGCGCGACCCTAAAATTCTAGAGCTCCAAATGAGGAATGAATTGCATTTTTGGATTCAGCATGGAAAATCACGACTACTGGTGTCCGGGCAAGAAATTTTGACAAGATCTGAGTCTCCTAAAGGTCAAAAAACACCCAAAAATGGCCTCTCTGCCACTTTTTTGACACACAGGAAGCAGTCTTGGGAGAATGAATATTTGGAGGGGCAAATGAGCACCAAATTCAAAAATTTTAGTGGGGTTAGAAAGTAGACAGGACAGGATTTCCAACAATCCCACTTGGGAACATTTTGGAAACCTGCAGGTGCCCCAAAACAGGTCCCAAAGTAGTGTGAAGCACAAAGAAAATGACGCGACGCAAAGAGGAAAAAACTGCCAATTTGCTCCCGTTTCGTGAAATTTCGGGTCGCGACTTCTCCAAGTGGGCCCGGTCATCTACACTTCGGTTTTTTGGTACCAAAGGTGACATTTAAAGAGTTTTTTCTCCAGATTGGCTTCTATCCAAGTGGCGAAAGAAGGCAAACGGTCACCCCATCACCAAATGTCATGTTCACAACGCTGCACCTGTAGCTGATGGTTGGCTCTCCATCTCCATTTCGCAATGATTCGAGTAACTCCCCAACCCTTGGGCATTCTATCTCTTCCTCACACATTCTATATATTGTATGCAAGTTATTTGCAAAGGGTTGGCTGGCTTGTAACTTCTGGGAGACTGTGGGAAAGAAACTCTGTTTCTGCACTGTGTATTTTTGACAGAGAATTAATGAAAGGCAGTGGCTCTGTTTCATGAGATTCTTGTGGTTGTGAGTGTAGCAAATGTTTTTTTATGTTCCATATGTATCTTTTTATGTTTCATAATTCAATTCACGTTCATTTCAGTGAAATTTTCTAAGTGAGATTAGGTAGAATTTAATTTATATTACTCTACCCGTGGGAAAATTTCATGTTCCAGTGTTATTCTTCTATTGAAAAGGATTCATGTCACTATGCCCTTTTCACTTTCTTCAGCAATCTATTCATGCCATGGTACCTCAAACTTAATTGTTACATTTTCCACCTACCTTGCCTCATGGAATAATTTGTGCCTTCATATTCAATTCTCTGTTCTTTGTTGAGCGCCAGTCCCATAACATCCCAAAAGCTCGGTCATTTCATAAAATATTTTCCAGAATCCCTATTCACTTACTAGCTTAAGGTAAACATTGTATTGTAAGTCATCTCAGACCGTTTTCGATCATATATTCACTAAGCGTGACTCGGAGAGATCCCTCTCCTGTTCTGGTAGGGCTAGCTACTAGACTGAGCGTGGTTTGTGGTTACCCTAATTTTTGCCTTCCTTCAGCCTAAGGCGGATTTAGGTGCTAACATAGTGGCGACTCCACTAGGGAGAAAATGGTTTGCTTGAAGATTGTTTTGCCCCAGTACATCTATCAAGCTCAGATCTGATGGTTGATGGTGAACAACGATCAGACATAAGAAGACGGCTGAAATCATTCACCTGGCGACTCCATTCACTGAAGAATCCAACAATCGGTGCTTCATGGTGACTCCACTGCAGAGAGGTCAGTAGCTTTGAGATTTTCAAGATGGATCGGGTTGCAAGAAGATACGCTCCCATGAGTCGAGATCACATTCCAGGCTTTCCAAATAAGATTCCGAAAGTAGATTGGTCAAGGAATTTGCCTACGTTTAAAGATGATGGTAAGAAGGACGTTGCTTTACATCTAGTTCGATTTCACATGCATATTCACAAGTTGAAGGTTGATTTTCCTGAAGATTGCTTAATGAAGATATTCATGGCCACTCTAGAAGGTGAAGCCCAATCTTGGTATGAAAGTTTGCCGCCTGCTTGTATTTACTATTTAAAGGATTTTCATGCCATGTTCATTGAAAGATATAAAGACTCTTATCCATCATTAAATCTAGTTCATGACTGTTGCAAACATGCTTCTACTTTTATTGAAAGCCTTGAAAAATACTATGAGGATGATAATTTTATGGATGATGAGATCATGGAAGCCCTGGATGAAAATCCCTTTCAACAGCATAAAGACGATCATGAAAATTTGCAGCATGATCAAGATTGTAGTACGGTGGAAGAGGAAAGAATTTTGCATCTAGATAGTCAACAGGAATTACATGAAATGGATCAGCAGTATGAGGAATATTTATATACACCTTCACTTGAAATTAATGAAGACAATCACTGTTTGAGCGAAAGGAAACAAAAGGTCTTATCTCCTTTGTCTGAAGACAAGATAGGTCAACTCTTGCACGGTTATGTTCCAGCTCAAGCTAAAGCGGATTTGCAGTGCACACATGGTCAAGAAAGTGTTGGTGAAACTTCTTCCTCTTTTGAAAAGGATGACAGCCCGGTGAATAGCTTTATAGATCAGCAGGTTGAAGAGTTCCATATGGCTGAAAGTGATGAAAGAAAAAGTGTCGTTTCGGATCTGTCCATAGAAGAAGACAGAGTTTTGAATCCAAATGTTCTCATGTCATCAGAACACAATGTTCATGAAGAGGTAATCCAGTCAGCTCATGAACAACAAGATGACAATTTTGTTCAAGTAAGTAAAAAAGGTTCCTTGGATGAATCGTTGGTATATGATAGAAATGTCATGTTTGGGTTTCAAGAATCATTCGAAGTTTCTTTTCTCATGATTGATGAATGCAAAAACAATCTGACTATCATACCATATGAAGGTGACCTACAATACATTCAGGCTACCGAAGAGCAAAACATTCAGGATTGTCTTTCAGATTCTTATTCATATGTCTCATGTTTTGAAATGTTCTTTGAAACAAAGAGCTACTCATCTACTTGTTCCGAATTTTTTAAGGACCGGGAACATACTCTTATTTGTGAAAAGAGACCAGCATCACAAGAAATAGACACCTTGTTTCTTCAGCAGGAGGAGAATCTTCATGTTTTTCAGGATCCAATGGCAGATTTGTTGCAGTCAACAGTGAAGGTGATTATTGCAGTATTCAGTGATGAAGGAGATCATGGTCAATTATGTTTTTGGAGGCCCAGTTACCAGTATCTGTTGTTGACCAGAAGATCTGATCTGGAGAATCAATCAAGGAGGCATCTACTTGATTGGTTACATTGGAAGACACATTACACATGATTGTACATATTGCATTAGTACGCAGGTGGCTGTCATCATGATTTGAAACCCTCGAATCTTGATGGACTGCTGCCATTGAATAAGTTTTGTCAGTTCTTGTTTTAGTTAAGTCAGTCATGAGTCATTTCCTTTTGCATAGAGTCAAGTTTTTCAGTCATTTCAGTTTGCATTGAGTTAGTTTGAGTCAAGTTTCAGTCAATAAATTGAGTCATGTTGGTTTGTCGGAATAATGGACTCCATAGCCCAATGGACGAAGGCACTATCTGCTCACCCAAAGATCTGCAGTTCTTGGCACCTCCAAGGAGCTGCCATCCCTATTGGAGCCAATGTTAGTGTCAGTCTTTGCAGCCTTCCTCCAGTGATCAAACATGCTCTTACAAAGTGATTTTAAGGTGTCAAGGTCAAATTTTGTCATTTCAGTGAGTCTTCAAGCAAAATTTGGTCACTAGGCATTAGGTCTAGGGTTTGATTTTACCCTTTTCCAAGTTGTCCAAATGTGGGTCCATGTCACCGTTCAGCTGAGTGTACCATCATTCAGAGAGCTGCCATCATCATGTCAGGTTCCAATGGGTCATTTTACACCTTGTTCATGCTTCAGTTGCGCCTAGGTAAGGTCATTTCCCTCTCCTAGGGTTTTGAAAGCAATTTCTCTTGGACGGTCAAATCATCGGCAAAACTTGTATCCTGATGTTCATACACCTTCCCCTATCCTTAAAATACCTTATCAAACACTTCCCATCACTGAGATTACCCAAATTCCTCATTTTCGCACAAACCCTAGTTTCTTGCTACAACTTGGCAGTTTTCTAGGTTGGGCCTGTGTTTTGCCTTTTTTGACCCCTTCCCCTCACTCAATTTCAGATATTCCACTTTCCCCTACTTCCTAACATTCCCCCCTACTTCCCAAAATTTCCTCAAGAATTTAGAAGCTCCCTATCCCCTTCATTTCGCTTCATTTCGACAAATCCCTTGTTCCACACATCGGGGTAGGTTTGACTCAAATGAGGTTTCTGAGCAATAAAGGATGAATTTGGGAAAACTGAGAGAGATTTTTTTCCACAACATGCCAAGGAAGGAAAACCTCCTTCACTTTTTACACAGGTGTCATGGTTTTGGAGAAATCTCAAAAATATAGTTGCCTCGGGAGAATTGATGCACCTCTGAAGTGACATTGGGAAAATCAAATTTTCTCCTAGCTCAGTTGACAAAATGACTTTTTTGATGAGTCAAATGATAACTATACACAAATAGATTTCCAATGAGCTACCATGAGCTCAATTTGGAGTTGAGGAAGGCATTTAAAAGTTGACTGTAACAACACTCTACCTTTAGGCAGCCTCATTTGGCACATTTTGACCAGTCTTGAGAGATTTGATTTTTGACAGGGAAAATGAACTCTAAATTGAAAAATTCTAGTTGGGTTGGAACGTAGACTCAAATATCTTTCCAAAAAGCTATCATGTGCCCAATTTGGACACAAGGAAGGCCTCCAAAAGCCTCATTCAAAAACCACTATGCACAGGCTATATGCGCCACGACTCAAGCCCAGTGCGCCGCGCCACTTCCCTGTGCGCCGCGCACTGGCGCGACGCTAAAAATCTAGAGCTCCAAATGAAGAAAGGTTTACATTTTTGGATTCAGAATAAAAAATCATTACCACTGGCGCTTGGGCAAGAAATTTGGAGCATTTTTGGGGCATTTGTGGTCATTTGACAAATTTTTGTGCACAAACAGGTTTTTTCTCCCTGTGCGCCGTGCCACTGGCGCGACCCTAAAATTCTAGAGCTCCAAATGAGGAATGGCTTGCATTTTTGGATTCAGCATGGAAAATCATGACTACTGGTGTCCGGGCAAGAAATTGTGACAAGATTTGAGTCTCCTAAAGGTAAAGAAACTCCCAAAAATGGCCTCTCTGCCACTTTTTTGACACACAGGAAGCAGTCTTGGGAGAATGAAGATTTGGAGGGGCGAATGAGCACAAAATTCAAACATTCTAGTGGGGTTAGAAAGTAGATAGGATAGGATTTCCAACAAGCCCACTTGGGCACATTTTGGACACCTTCAAGTGCCCCAAAACAGGTCCCAAAGTAGCGCGACGCACAGAGAAAATGGCGCGGCGCATAGAGGAAAAAACTGCCAATTTGCTCCCGTTTCGCGAAATTTCGGGTCGCGACTTCTCCAAGTGGGCCCGGTCATCTACACTTCGGTTTTTTGGTACCAAAGGCGACATTTAAAGAGTTTTTCTCCAGATTGGCTTCTATCCAAGTGGCGAAGGAAGGCAAACGGTCACCCCATCGCCAAATGTCATGTTCACAACGCTGCACCTGTAGCTGATGGTTGGCTCTCCATCTCCATTTCGCAATGATTCAAGTAACTCCCCAACCCTTGGGCGTTCTATCTCTTCCTCACACATTCTATATATTGTATGTAAGTTATTTGCAAAGGGTTGGCTGGCTTGTAACTTCTGGGAGACTGTGGGAAAGAAACTCTGTTTCTGCACTGTGTATTTTTGATAGAGAATTAATGAAAGGCAACAACTCTGTTTCATGAGATTCTTGTGGTTGTGAGTGTAGCAAATGTGTTCTTATGTTCCATATGTATCTTGTTATGTTTCATAATTCAATTCACGTTCATTTCAGTGAAATTTTCTAAGTGAGATTAGGTAGAATTCAATTTATATTGCTCTACCTGTGGGAAAATTTCATGTTCCAGTGTTATTCTTCTATTGAAAAGGATTCATGTCACTATGCCCTTTTCACTTTCTTCAGCAATCTATTCATGCCATGGTACCTCAAACTTAATTGTTACATTTTCCGCCTACCTTTGCCTCACGGAATAATCCGTGCCTTCATATTCAATTCTCTGTTATTTGTTGAGCGCCAGTCCCATAACATCCCAAAAGCTCAGTCATTTCATAAAATCTTTTCCAGAATCCCTATTCACTTACTAGCCTAAGGTAAACATTGTATTGTAAGTCATCTCAGACCATTTTCAATCATATATTCACTTAGCGTGACTTGGAGAGAGCCCTCTCCTGTTCTGGTAGGGCTAGCTACCAGACTGAGCATGGTTTGTGGTTACCCTAATTTTTGCCTTCCTTCAGCCTAAGGCGGATTTAGGTGCTAACAGCGCGAGCGCGTTGGCGGATTTCGAAGTGATAGATATTGTTGACAATAGCAATCCCTATCCCACACTACTGGTCATAGATTGGGCCACTGATATGGACGGAGTCATAAACCTGAAGAAATGCAAAATGGTTTTTGAAAAAAAAGTCACTACACGTAGTAGTACCACTAGATCCTGCCGAAGGAGTGCGATATATAGAACCAATGCGCGACGACAATAGTGATGACGATCTCGATTGTATCTACAAGATAACCGCGTGAGAGCAGGATTGAGTGAATCCGACAGCAGATGGTAGGATTTCGTGGGAGTGTGACAACTCCTGCACTTCGGATTCAGACGAGAAAGTAGAATGATGGTAGAACTGGTCATTATGCTATGTAGCAACAAAGGCAAGGGATCTGCCCATGTATGATGGATTGACATCAGTGGAGGAATTCCTAAACAAATTTGAAAGTGAAGTACCAAAACAATGGTTCGATGCTTTGAAATGGGCACTGCGCGCTACGCCCGCAAGGTGGTGGGGTACACACCAGGAGAGTTTCGGGGATTGGCGCGACTGCAGAAAGGTGATGCTTACACGATTTGGAAAACCTTAGCTACAGATGAGAGACAGTTTTGAGGGGTGAAACAATTTTCATGCCCACCTTTCTAGATGGATACAGGCGTATGGTACACAGCCCACACTAACGCACACCGCTATCCTAATATAAAACAGGAACAAAACACAGAAGCAACGAAGATGAAGTGCACCAAGGATTATCAGCAGGGAAGCCTTTCACAAGGTGTGCGAAGTGCTGAACAGGGTCCACCATGTGAAACGCATTGAATGGGACCTGAACGTCCCAGCGGTTTGATGGGCCTATAGGACCATGTGCAAAACCCTGAGCGCGAGAGAAATTCCAAAGCCATGGTATGAAGCAGGGATTGTAATCTCTGAAGAGCATGCGAAGCTGAGTCTGCATGTAACAACAACCATAGATTTGACCATGCGCGAAGCTCGAAACGAAGAAATCACATAGATATGTGAAGCAGAACATATAAGACTTTAGGAAGAAATCCGAAGGGGAAACTTTAGACTTCGCGAACTTGAAAAGGACCGCGTACGGCTAAGGAAGAAAGGAGTTTTACGGGATGCAGAGGTCACGTGGCTGGAAAACGAAATAAAGGGAGAATTTCTCATCAACAAACCAAGGACAACAAGGCAAGGTGCGTACGATCATTCTAACGATTTAGAGGACTATCGTCGGGAATTGGTTAGTCTGCTTCCATGGCTAGGACGACATATCACCCGTTATGAAACCAGCTCAAGAAAAGATAGAAAAGATAGATCAACGCCTTAAAATTCAGCCTCTTCGAAGGGGCAACCTCCTTTACATTACATAAATGAACAATTCTTGGATGATACAAATGACAAAACCTCCTTTCTATATAAAGGAGTCTAAGGAGTCACAATATAACCCAGCCGACCTAACAATAATAATATAAAGCCACAAAAATAACAATAGAGGGATTCTACGGGGCACAGTAATAACAATATGGGGGCAATAGGGGCACAAAAATATTAATAAGGGGTATAACTACAATAGTAATGGGGTAATCACTAGTATTATAGGGACCCAACATGCCCCTCTCCTTCAAAAAAGTGTTGTCCTCAACGCTTGAGTAGTTCTGGATACTTCTGTATAAAATTCTCATCCTCCCATGTGGAATCTTCAGCAGATAAGTTCTTCCACTTGATAAGATACTCGAAATTGATCGATTTCGTAGCTGTCGAGTTCTTGTTTCTGTGACTGCTTCCGGTTCCAATATAATTTTTCCTTCCTCGTCAAGTTCTGGCAATATTGTTTGAACTGGGAGCTTGTCGCCTATAACCTTCTTTAAACATGAAACATGGAAAACTGGGTGCAATCGAGAAGCTGCAGGAAGCTCCAATTTGTATGCCATAGTACCAATCTTTTGCAACACCTTGTACGGACCATAATACTTTGGTGATAATTTATTATCCTTCTTAGCTTGCTTGAGGGACATTTTCTTATATGGTTGTAGCCGTAGGAATACCCAATCACCTACATCAAAACTTCTTTCACTGCGATGTTGATCTGCCTGTTGTTTCATTCTATTCTGTGCCAACACGAGGTTATCCTTTAAGAGTTGGAGGACTTGTTGTTGATGTTCGATGTGATGTTCCACTGCCTGAACCTTAGAATTTTCTCTTAAATATGATGTGATGGATGGTGGTTGATACCCATAAAGTGCCATAAATGGGGTCATTTTTGTTGCTGTATGGAAGGAAGTGTTATACCACCATTCAGCCAGAGGCAACCATTTGACCCATTGTGTCTGTTTATCAGATACAAAGCAACGAAGATATCCTTCCAAACATTTGTTTACTATCTCAGTTTGCCCATCAGATTGAGGATGATAAGATGAGCTATGAGCTAACTGAGTACCAAGACAAGAAAATAATTCTGTCCAAAAATTTCCAGTGAAAATGGGATCTCTGTCACTTACAATAATCTTTGGGTTTCCATGTAGCTTTTGAATTGTTTCCATAAATGCAGTAGAAACTGTACTGGCTTTAAATGGATGTGATAATGCACAAAAGTGTGCATACTTGGTAAGTCTGTCAACTACCACCATGATGACACTCTTTCCCTCAGACTTGGGTAAACCTGTGATAAAATCCATTGAAACCTCCTCCCAACGTTGGCTTGGAATGGATAAAGGTTGTAATAGACCCGGTGTCTTAATTGTTTCAACTTTATTTTGTTGGCAAACCAAACATTCCGCCACAAACTTTTGAATATCTGATTTAAGGCCATCCCAAAAAAATTCCTTCTTAACCCTGTGGTAAGTTTTTAAAAATCCTGAGTGCCCTCCTAAGGGAGAAGTGTGCAATTCCATAAGAATCTTTTGTTTTAGCTGGGAATTCTTACAGAGGTATAAGCGATCTTTGTACCATAACGAATCATTTTTCCAGCTAAATGTATCAGACGTACTGGAATCTTGTTGTAACTTTCGAATAAGTGCCCACACTTCTTCGTCATTCTTCCATTCCTCCCTTGCTTCGTTTATCCAATCTGGTTGGATAATAGAAATGGCGCACAACAATGCTTCCACATCCTCATCCTTTCTTGAGAGTGCATCTGCCACCACATTTTGCTTCCCTTTTTTGTAGATGATTTCAAAGTCATAACCCAACATCTTTGTGACCCACTTTTGTTGCTCTTCAGAGGATAATCTTTGTTCTAAAAAGTATTTAAGGCTATCATGATCCGTTTTTACCTTGAAGTGTCTTCCCATTAGGTAGGGTCGCCATTTCTTAAGTGCATGGAGTATTGCCAACATTTCCTTCTCATAAATAGCTTTGCTTAAAAACTTTCCCTTGATTGGACGACTTTCAAAAGCAATGGGTCTTTCATCTTGCATTAGAACAGCACCAATTCCATTTCCTGAAGCATCACATTCCACAATAAAGGTTTTTGTGAAGTCCGGTGTAGCTAAGACCGGTGCTTGGCACATTGCCTCTTTAAGATGTTCAAAGGCCTTTGTTGCTTCCGGAGTCCATGAAAATGCATCTTTCTTCAATAATGTTGTTAGAGGTGCTGCTATTCTCCCATAATTCTTAACAAACTTGCGATAATACCCTGTCAACCCGAGAAATCCTCGCAGATGCTTTATGGATGTGGGAATTTTCCATTCCTTAATGGCTTTAATTTTGCTAGGGTCTACCTTAACTCCTTCATGAGATACAATATGACCCAGATATTCCACCTCTTTCCAAAGAAACATTTGGATCTTTTTGCATATAATTGTTTCTCCTCCAATAGTTGTAGCACCCTGTCAACATGTTCAACATGATCCTTCCAAGACTTGTTGTAGATTAGTATATCATCAAAAAATACTAACACAAATTTTCTAAGGAATGGTTTGAAAATTGAATTCATCAAACCTTGAAATGTTGAAGGTGCATTGGTAAGGCCAAAAGGCATGACCAAAAATTCATAATGACCCTCATGAGTTCTAAATGCTGTTTTCGGAATGTCTTCAGTCTTCATTCTGATTTGATGATATCCTGAACGAAGATCCAACTTGGTGAAGTAAATTGATCCATGCAATTCATCCAGTAATTCATCAATGACAGGAATGGGGAACTTATCTTTAATAGTGAGCTTGTTGAGCTCCCTATAATCCGGACACATGCGCCATGATCCATCCTTCTTGTGCACCAATACTACTGGAGCAGAGAAAGAACTTTGACTCGGTTGAATTATACCAGCCTCTAGCATTTCTGCAACCATACGTTCAATTTCACTCTTTTGGACATAGGGATATCTGTACGGCCTGATGTTTGGAGGAACACTTCCTGGAATCAGATGAATAGCATGATCATGATCACGCATAGGTGGGAGACCTTTGGGAGTCTCAAATACCTTGGAATGATTGTCCAGGACTTTTTGGAGATCTGGAGAAATAGATGATTCCGATGTGGAAACATCTAGCGAACATAATTGTGCAATTACACCTCTTTGTTCCTTTTTTAGAAGCTTTGTCATACCATTAGAGCTGATTATCTTTCCTGGTTTCCCTGCAATACCCCTTAATTCAACTTCCTTTCCTTCCGTAGAAAATTTGATGAAAAGTTCTTGAAAATTAAAAGCTATTGTACCCAAGGATTGTAGCCATTGGACTCCTAGTACAACATCAACACCTCCCATTGGAATGGAAAGCATTGGGCTAGTCAATACATATTCTCCCATGGATAGCTTGATATTATGGCACTTTCCAGAGCAATTTATTGTTCCTCCATTTGCAATCATCACTTGACACTCTGGTGCTGGATATAGGAAGCAATTCAATTCTTTTGCTACCTTACAATGAATAAAATTGTGGGTGCTTCCTGAATCAATCAACACTATTACCTTTTTCTTCTTGATTTGTCCTTCTATCTTGATGGTTTGAGGAGTGGTAATTCCCGCCAATGCATTACAAGATATGGTCGGATTTATTTGTTCTTCATCTAGGCTTTGTTCCTGGAGTATATCCTCTTCTTTTGACCTTTCTTGCTCCTTTTCTTCTTCCTCTTCACAATCTATGTAGAATAATTTCTTCTCAGCACACTTATGACCTTTAGTGTATTTGCTATCACAACTGTAACAAAGCCCTTTTGCTCTTTTTTCTTCCAATTGTTGTGGTGTCAACCTTATAGGTTGTGGAAGACTAGGGGCAACAACACTTCCGTCTTTATAGTTGTGAGTGGTATGCTTCCTGGTTGCCATAATTTTGCTTTCCATTTTTCTTGCTAACCTGAATGCCTTCTCTAATGAATCAGGTTCCCAAAGGAAAACATCATGTTGGATATTATCCTTTAAAGACCCTATGAACACATCAATCCTATGCTCCTCTGGAATATCTTTTACCCTTATGTTCAATTTTTGGAACTCCTCAATGTGCTCCATTATTGAACCCTTTTGTTTGAGACTTATCAATTGGCTAAAAAAAGTGTTGCTTTTTGTATCCTCATAATGTGCTATCAATTCTTCCGTAAAAATTGCCCAAGTGATAAATTGTTTACGAGAGCAAAGCCATTGATACCATACAAACTGATTTGGTTCCAAATATAAAGTTGCCATACGTACCTTTTGTGTGTTTTGCACATTATTGAGATCGAAAAATTGCTCCATCTGTAATATCCATGTTGCGGGATCCTTGCCATCAAACTTCCTCATATCGATTTTTGGAATATGGTGGGTCTTTGATCCAACATTAGAGTCTATGGAATCATGATTAACATTTCTTTTGTTTGCATCATGAGTTTCCTTTACAACCTTTTCACCATTAGTAAGTATTTCTTGTAGAAAATTTGTCAAATTTGTCTTCAAATCTGCCATGTCTGTCTTCAAATCTACCATGTCTCTCTTCAAATATGTCTTCGAATCATCCATCTTAGCTTCCATGCCCTTTATCTTAGATTCCACGCCATTTATCTTAGATTCCACGCCATTTATCTTAGCTTCTGTTAGCTTTTGTGAGCGTGACATTTGTTGCACTTGTTCTTGTAATTTTGATATATCATGTAGCATTTCTTCCTCTTCTTCATGAGTCATGCTAGAGCTTTCAGGTTCCTTACTAGGTGTTTGCATTTTTTTTCCTCGGGGCATCAGTTACCGATAATAATGCTTTACTATGCCCTTTGAATTCCTTCAAACCAAGCTTACGCAAAAATTTAAAAAAAACTACACACCTTTTTTCACTTTGTAGAAGCCTGATATTGAATCTGATGTATCTCTGTAATTTTGGATCATCCAGTTCTGAAATTGTGACCTATAGTAGCCTTCTGTGTCCTCTTTCCAATGCCACCAGTCTGATCCAAATTGGATTCTCCAAGGAAGAGTTATGCAAAATCTCCCACAGTGACCTGCTTATAGACTAGTTCAGTAGAGCCAACTTGTACGACGTGCCATGAATCACTGTTTCAACCTTTGGCTCTGAAAAAATATATACAAGAAACTACAGTCCGTCCTCTTTCTGTACCTTCTTACGAAATTTCAATCCGATGCTCAGAAAGAAAGTTATGATGATTTTCCCTAGGTCACCTGTTTGGAATGTAATTCAGGAGTCTGCAAGAAGACCAACTTCCTCAGATCATATCTCCGCAAATATAGCGCGAAAAGTTTTGAAATTTGGACCCGAGATTCAACGCAATGGTTTCTCAAATGGGTTTTGTTTTTAGCTTTTGAAACGTCACAGAAAAAACATTATAGTGAAAATTCCATGATGACCTGTTGGGAGCAGCGAAACCCTAGAATCCAAGGCTTTGATACCAAATGTTATGAAACCAGCTCAAGAAAAGATAGAAAAGATAGATCAACACCTTAGAATTCAGCCTCTTCGAGGGGGAAACCTCCTTTACATTACATAAATGAACAATTCTTGGATGATACAAATGACAAAACCTCCTTTCTATATATAGGAGTCTAAGGAGTCACAATATAACCCAGCTGACCTAACAATAATAATATAAAGCCACAAAAATAACAATAGAGGGATTCTATGGGGCACAGTAATAACAATATGGGGGCAATAGGGGCACAAAAATATTAATAAGGGGTATAACTACAATAGTAATGGGGTAATCACTAGTATTATAGGGACCCAACATCACCAAACACAGTAACCAGGGAAGCGCATTGCAAATAGTAGAACACGTGGCGTCGATTGCCACAATGACAAATGAGGATTTTCCGCGTACTATGTTGGAGGGTGGGATGGAGCCCCGCATAGGTGGTGCAACCACCTGACTGGCCATAGGAAGCACAGTCTTAGTGCTCCAGTCAGTTGAAAGGGAGCGTGGGACTATAAATTATTCTGTCTGGGAGCTGTGCGCTCTTGAAGTGCGCGCAGGAGCAGAATGTCACAGGGTTCGCGACCACGCATGAAGGGCTATGCTACCATGCGAGTTGGCTGGGAAGTGACCATTGGTATCATTTTTCATGACAGGATGTCCGATTTGAGGCCAAATGGAGCAGGCGGTGGGCATTTAAGATGTGATTTATGAGAAAGATTTGGGAAAATATGCCGCCAAGAGAGCATTGATGGCTTGGAATTGGGGGGAACGGTCAAATTTGAATTCAAAAGGCGCTATAAAACTCAAAGGGCTAGCCAGCAGACAACACTTAGTCATTTGAGAATTGAGCAGTTGAGCAAAGCACAGAGTGTTGAGAGCCGAGCGAGAATAGAGCCCCTGAGTTTGCGAAAGATAAAATACAGTGTAGAAATGATGACGACCACTAAGGATGGGTTGGGCATTGAAGAAGGAACCGCCGGCGAGGTCGCGCAGATCCCCATGGTACAAGATGTTCCCGAAGGCGCTGGGGTTGTGACAAAAATCCCCAAATCACCACAGACGCCGAGGCCAAAGAAAGACAAGCAAGCAATGGGACCAGTACACATGTCCCCGAGGAATCTGCGGCACAACAACTTATCAATGGAAGAAAAAGGGAAGGCAATCACCATTGAAATAGATGAGGAGGAAGAAGACTTGCAGGCCCAAATTGCCACTGCAGAAGAAGAAGAAGACGTGGAGGAAGACATCCAACCGTTGCGCTCTGCAACGAAACTTCCTGCGTATGTCCCTCCACAGAGAGGGAAGACCAAAATACCGAAGGATCTGGATGCAACGAAGAGTGCACTCCAAACCCCGCTCCTCCCCGATAGAATTGTTTTTGAGGGCTTGCACCTAGGCCGCGTGCCCACCATGAAATTTAAAGACTAGGACCTTGTGGACAGCGAGAAGATTCTGTACCTAGAGACGGAAAATCTAATGAAGCAGAATATGAAAGGGGTAATGATAACATTAGAGCCGCGAAAATGGCTGTGCAGTGTGGAAAAGGCCGGGTTGCTACATTTGTTATGGATACCATATTTCCACCGCTCACACATCACCATTTTCGTCATCAGGTAGCTGCTCTGCCTAGTGCATGATGGGTATCTATGGCTGGAGGAGCCTATTCCCATCACGACAGACCTCATCCATAGTATTCCCAACTCCCTTGTCAGGGAAAGGACCCTGTGACTATAGCCAAAAAAGGAAGCGATTTGGCTCTCGTGGAAGCATGAAGGCAAATTATAAATTGGAGAAAAAGAAGAGGGGCTATGCCATATTCAGCATCAAGGATAAGGGGGTGCGCATAGCAACTCAACTCTTGGCCAGTAAAGTAATGAGAAAATTATGTGCCGATGAGGTACCAACACCGGTGGTCGCGTTGGCCGAATAGTGCGCAGAGGAGGTCCAGTTCAACTGGGTCGAGTTCCTCTGTGAGGAGTTTTTGTTAAACTGTTGCGAGGCCCAAGAGTAGAGTAAGACCTTCCACTACGTGTGGTTGCTCTTATCAATTTTTCTGGTAGTGGGAGAACTGCCGGAGGATAGTCAGTTCCTGAATACTGACCGAGACTTACCAGAGGCCACGAAGTATGCTTCGCTCTGAGCCACCAAGGGCGCGAAATGGATTTACGATACTAAAATTTTCTAGGTGCTCATGGAGGCGAGCATCCAAATGTGGATCAATAGGAGGCCGCACCTGTCACCTATGGTGCACAATAGTCTGCAGAGTTTTCCAGACTTTAAGGTGGACATGCACAACATATACATCAGGGCATGAAAGGATTCGGCGTAGGAGTGGACAAAGCTACCATTTTTAGCCACTGATGACGCAATCTTTACAGTATTGGAGACATGGCCTCCCGAGTTGCGCGCCCTAGATTTGGTGGAGCTAGAGAAAGAAGCAGCCCAGAAACAGAAGCATGATGCCAAGTTTCACGTCACCCAACTGGCTGAGAGAAGGTGGAATGAAAAAGTAGCAGCTGAGGTAAGGGCAGTAGGTGAAGTGGCACAGAAATTCGTGGAGCAAAAGAAGGCCGCAGAAGCAGCAGCAACAACATAGACAACAGAGGTAGCAACAGAGGAGGGCCAAGCAACGTCCTCAGGATAGGAGCTAGAGGACACTAAAATAACAGAAGGGAGCGTAGACCCAAGGACCATGTCCACACAACTCAAACGACTGCGCATCATAGAGAGATCGGGTCCAAGGAAAACAATTAAGGCTTTGAAGCTGGCCATTGACCCGACCACCTTGACCGAAGGTGATCTCCATGACATCAGCGTAACGGTTCGCGATGTCACCAATGAAGTGCTCCAAGAGTTTATGACAGAGCACCAGAGTGTGTTGGGGACCCTCACGGTGCAGCTGCAGGAGTTACAGGTGTGGCTCCTTCAAGAAGGTACCCTATCTACCCACGTCACAACAGGTACTTCAGCAGCAGAACAGATGCTGTGCGCGAGGATGGCCAACACAATAGTGTTGCCAGAGGGAGCAATAATATCATTAGATGCGATGGACCGAATGATAGTTAGCATGATGAAAGGCCTTGGCCTTAATCTAGCTACCTTTCCAAGGGAAACGCCCTATTAGCTCCAGGATGGGATCACAAGAGAGCTGCGCGCCAGGGAGAACCGCATGATCCAAGTTCTTAGTGAACAGAAGATCAACATGGAGCAGCTTAGCTTGTAGCGCAATGAGTTGGTGTTGCAGAACCAAAGGTTGGTGGAGACGATAGATGACGCTTGCCGACACGTCCCAGAGCTAGCTATCGCAGTAGATCTGCCGGTAGAAGTGTGGATCCACAGTTTGGCAAGTGGCGTCTATGACGCGAGAGAAGAGACAACAAAGGTTCAGCTAGAGCTGAACCTTTAGATTGCCGAGCCACGGTTGAAGGCGTAGTCTTCCACTCCCCCGAAAATCTAAGAATAGTGTGCCAGCGCTATTGCAGCAGGGATGGTAGATATTGCAGGTGTTGGCATTATGAGACAAGTGTTGTCCTTGATGGAAAATCACACAGATGACAAATCATAGTGCAGAAGGTCAGCAACAAGGAATTAATGATCAAACTACAAGAATGAAGAGAAAATACATATACGCAGGTTCATTATGACAAAGACACGTATACACGCGTGTTAGACGTTTCGAATGCACGTATGCGTATACACACACTTTCATGTAAGGAAAAGCGCGTATATGTTGGAGAACTTACTTTTGGTCCGTGGTAGTTAGTCCTCGGTATTTGAACCTATGGTTTTGGACCATGGTATCTCGTCAGAAGTGTTGATCCCAAGTATTGGGTCCATGGTATTGTTTTATTATGGTTTTGGACCGTGGTATTGAGTAAGGCCTAAGACTATAAAAGGAGAAGAAGATCATTAGGCAAGTGTATCGAAAAGGTCTTGAATATCTGATGAAGCATGAGATCTAGTATGCAGGTTATGGGTTGATGATGCATTGCTTGATCTGAGCTATGGAGGGATCTCACTAGTTGATGGAGAACAAGATCTAAGGATAGATCGAGATCAAATGGTTTGAAATGAACTATCTCTATATGATTGATTATGTTTATTCTAGATCTGTATACTGACGCATAACTTAAGTTTGAAATCGCTGCAAGTCATGATTGAATATTTATAGATCTGTACGCGGGTTGGCTTTGATATAAGCGCGTATGTACGCGGGTTTGATTCATTGTAGTAGCATATACAATTTGAGCTATGATGTTTGAAGTTACAGGTGGTTCTGGTTGTTGATGACAGTTTAAAGGTGTCAGTATTCTGCATATTCTATTTGGTGATTGTGTGTAGCTTCAGTATTGATGGATGAGAACTAATATTGGATCAAGATCATAATGACTCATATTTATGTGATCTGATGGACTAGATCTGGGTGCTAACACATACATTATCCTTGTATCTGTAATGATCTGGTTATGTCTGAAGTCAGGAAGTGTAGCAAAGTTATGAAGAAGTAATTAATGACATATACGCTAGTTCACCTTGATGAAGTTGCGTATACACGAAGGTTCGGCACTTCCAAGTAGCGTATGCACTCTGATGCATGATTTTGATGGTACAATTGGTTCTGATTGTTATTGCAGAGTTTTGTTGTCTGCCCTGTGTTCTGGTGAGTATGTTGTTGACAGGGTTTCAGTGTTTCAGTGATTCAGAAATTGATGATGCTAGTTGTGATTGTTTTATGCTTCAATGAAATTGATGGGTCTAGTATGAAAATTTGATGAAACGTGGCCTTCAGATTATAGTGTTGTGCTTCAGGAGTATCCAGTCTGAAAATGTATGAAACGTGGTACCTGGAGGAGAGAAGATTGTAGGTCAGCGCCTAAGTACTAGTATCTTAGCTAGTACAAAAGCTAAGGGGGTTGTAGCTACCATCCAGGAGAGTCTGGAAAACGAGAGAGGGTTGTAGCCCTCCGCAGGTAGAAGCCTGCCTACTGGTAAAGGACTGCACCAGTACAAAATATTGTAAAATGAAGTATCTTATTGAAAGAAGATAGAGACGACTTGCAACAGGTGGTTTTCACCCACATTGGGTTTCCACCTTATATCATGGTGTTCATGTGTGCTTCTTGTGTGTGATGATTTGTTCTGTTTTACTGCACCTGCTTACTGTTCATATGATTAATGAAGTTCTGATGCATCAACATTTAAAGGATTAACTGAATCATAAGTATTTTGGATATACGCTAGTTTATTTAGACACAGTTGCGTATACACGCGGGTTCCCTTGAATGAAGTAGCATATATGTATCTAAGTATGGAAATGAAAAAGTTTTATTGATCTGATAATACTGATTCACCCCCCCTCTCAGTATTATTTCCAACAATTGGTATTAGAGCAGGTCCTTTGGTAGAAGCTTGATCGCTTGAAGGAGATCCGTGGAACTATGGGAAAGAAGCTTAAGAAGAAAGCACCTAAGAAGAAGAAGACATCTCAGAAGAACTATGATAGTGGGAGAATCGATTGGGGATTAGGTGTAAGAAGCTCTTTAGATTCAGAATCAGATTCAGAATCATTTCAGAATGAAGATGAACTATCAGGTATGAATTTGTTATCCTCTGATGTTCCAGCTATCTATCCATTTGGAAAAGATGAAAGTGATAGCGAAACAACTGAATTTTCTCTTATGGGTGAACAAGAAAGATATCAAATAGAGGCAGAATTTAAAAGGCTTTCAGATAAAATCAGAGATCAACAAGATCTATTGAACAAAAGGGAATGTGACTTCAAAGAAGAAGCTACCAAACTAAAGGCCCAACTAGAGGAAGGAAACAAGGTAAGGAAGTTATTCAAGGACAAATATCAAAAGTTGCAGGATGAAGTAACATCACTAAGAGATGAAGTCAATGAAAGAAGCACAACCATCAAGAAACTCAGAGATAGATCCAGTTACTATGAAAGTCTTGAAGCCACGATCCGCCCGCTAAAGGAAGATCTTGAAGAATCAAAGAAGCAGAATAAAGATATACTCCAAGCTATTGAAAAATAGGTAAACGAAGTTATCAGCTTAAAATCTCAGCTGGAATGTGCCTTCAGAATTCGTCAAATGCAGCAGGATCTGAATGAAGAACAAGAAAAGGAGATTCTCAAACTAAGGCAACAAATGGAAGAAGGAAGAAAGTCTGAAGAAATCTTGAAGAAGCAATGTCTGGAAAAGGAAGAACAACTTTATATTGAGGTAAATATCTTAGGTAAATTAGAAGAAAAGGATGAACTGTTGCGATTTCAAGATAGTACTAAAGCCTTGGATGATATTCTTAGTAGTCAAAGGTCTCCTGCTATCAAGACTGGTCTTGGTTTTCATGGATCTGTTGAAGGTGAATCTAGTTCACAAGGTGAGGAAATGAACTCTAAAGAGAAATCTAAAATGATCAACAAGGATATAAGAGAGATGAGAGGTCAACCCCATCAACAATAAAGGAAAGATATTCTTCAAAGAAAATCTTTGACTCCTAACTATGGAAGTAATAGTCGGCCATTTACTCAGATGAATAATATTGAATGTTATGAATGTCATAACCTTGGACATGTTGCAGCTAGATGTAGAAGAAGAATGGTTCAAGATCATCACACAGAAAGATCATCACATTCCAGGTACTTTAATGGATATTGTTTTTCTTGCAATATGTTTGGTCACAAAGCTGCTGATTGCTACAGGAGGAATATGAAACATGTAAGATGTTATGCATGTAACAAGCTTGGACATATAGCAAAGGAATGCAGGAACAAAGGATGGACAACACACCAAAAGGAGAAAACATCATCACACTTGAAGATATGGAAGAAGAAGGAAGTACAGTCAGAAAGATGTGGCACAGCACAATGTACTGAGACACATCACAGCACATACATAACAGACTTAGGGGGAGCTGGAAGTGTAAAACTTCAGTGTCCTGAATCTCATACGCAAGTTTCTTAAAGGGAAGTCACGTATATACGTGAGTTAGACACTGCAAAGTCACGTATATGTCAGTCTAAGGAAAAGCAGTGGGGACAGGCTCAGAAAAAGGATCTGATATGATTCAGTCCATTATTTACTCTATTGGATTAATAGTTGCAGTCTGTTGAGGATGTGTGGAAATAGTTTTGATTCTTGTAAGATGTTTAGAGGTGTTTTGATCCTAACTTGATGATGATGACGTCTTGATGCTTATTGCTGATTTATGCATGATCAGATCTAACAGTAAACAAATGAGGGGGAGCATATGCCTTTAATAATGCATTGTTGGCATTATGGTTAATAGTCCTTGGTGATGATGCTTATATATATATCTTGCTATGACGTAGTTATGAGTTGTCCATCTCATATGATTCTTGGGATGTTAAGATCAGATTTATGGTTGATTCTTTGATGATACATATATGGTGCTTACATGGTGATTTTCATCAGGATAAGGAGAAGTACAAAGCTTGAATACAGAATTTCATTACTTGATGATGAGTCTCTCATATGCTGCTGTCGTCATATGCATAAAGATCATGATGCAAGGTTCCTATAATTCTTGGTGCTCATAGTTGATGATATAAAGAAGTTTTGACAAATGAGTTTGAGCTCAAGATACATAGTGCTGATACATGGATGACTACTCAAAGTTGCTTTATTTGGAGATATGATGATATCTATACTTACATATGTTGATTGATGCAGATGCTCCCAAGTAATGATACTTGGATCATGTAGATCTTGATGTTGATAAAATGGCTATGGTGGCTTCACACATGATGGTATCACACATGATATAATGTGAATGACTTTGTATGACATATGCAGAATTCTGTTCAAAGGGATGAATTGATGCAGACATACCTTGTTATAGGTTGATGACTTATACTTTACAGGACGTTTACAGGTTGCTGATCTAAAAATGGGTGTATGCGAGTTGCCTGAGGAGGATCCGCGTATATATGCCGGTTTTTGCAGAGACAGTCGCGTATATGGAGGTTTGATGGACATCAGTAGGGACAGGATCTGGTTGAAGATATTCTGATATGGGTCTGATAGAGACCACCCGACACAGGTTCAGGGGGAGCAGATAATCTTCTAATAATGCATTGTTTGCAGCCTTTGGTTCTAGTTCACAGCTGTTGTTGGTTTCAGGTGGAACAAATACAGAAGGAGAACAGAAGGAAATCTTGGTTGCTAATCTGAATGGTGATTGACAGATGCTGCTGCTATCAGTTATTGGTGACTTTCATAAGTCTTGTTCTAGATATTTCGTCTCTATGTCATGTATCTCTTTTGTGGTATCTCTTTTATGGTGTCAAGGTCATGTAGCGGCCTATTTTGGTTTCCCCACTATGCCTGGGATGAACATGTGATGAACTTGGTTGTCATATGTAAATTTTTGATGTATCCCCACTTGGTTGGAAGATGGATGTATGAGTCTTTGGTGCTAGGAAGGTCACTTATGATGTATAGAGTCATGTTCTTTCTTGTAGAACATCTGTTTACAGACCTTGCTTACAGTCAGGGGGAGCAAGAATGGCACACTTCAGCAAGAGCAGAGCTTTCAGCATGTACTCAGAGGGAGCATGGACAGATTGGTACACCTTGGCATATACAAAGGGGGAGCACATTCAGAGATTTTAGCAGGTACTCAGGGGGAGTATGGACAGCGGAATGTTTATCAAGGAAAGAGAATATCTTGGTCCGCCCTTTGCCCTTGATGTCAAAGGGGGAGAGTGATTTGGTGTTGTTGCCATCAAGTCCAAAGGGGGAGATTGTTGGCATTATGATGCATGTGTTGTACTTGATGGCAACCCACTCATAGAAGAACATCTCACTTAATGAATCTTCAGAAGAGATATCATATGTGACTGAATGCATGGGATGCAGGACTACTCAAAGGAATCAGATGATAGTTCTAAGTGTGACAAGTTAGCTTTGCCATCAAGTCCAAAGGGGGAGATTGTTGGCATTATGAGACGAGTGTTGTCCTTGATGGCAAATCACACAGATGACAAATCATAGTGCAGAAGGTCAGCAGCAAGGAATTGATGATCAGACTACAAGAATGAAGAGAAAATACATATACGCAGGTTCATTATGACAAAGACGCGTATACACGCGTGTTAGATGTTTCGAATGCGCGTACGCGTATACACGAACTTTCATGCAAGGAAAAGCGCGTATATGTTGGAGAACTTACTTTTGATCCGTGGTAGTTAGTCCTCGGTATTTGAACCTATGGTTTTGGACCATGGTATCTCGTAAGAAGTGTTTATCCCAAGTATTGGGTCCATGGTATTGCTTTATTATGGTTTTGGACCGTGATATTGAGTAAGGCCTAAGACTATAAAAGGAGAAGAAGATCATTAGGCAAGTGTATCGAAAAGGTCTTGAATATCTGATGAAGCATGAGATCCAGTATGCAGGTTATGGGTTGATGATGCATTGCTTGATCTGAGCTATGGAGGGATCTCACTGGTTGATGGAGAACAAGATCTAAGGATAGATTGGGATCAAATGGTTTGAAATGAACTATCTCTATATGATTGATTATGTTTATTCTAGATCGCATAACTTAAGTTTGAAATCGCTGCAAGTCATGATTGAATATTTATAGATCTGTACGTGGGTTGGCTTTGATATAAGCGGGTATGTACGCGGGTTTGATTCATTGTAGTAGCATATACAATTTGAGCTATGATGTTTGAAGTTACAGGTGGTTCTGGTTGTTGATGACAATTTAAAGGTGTCAGTATTCTGCATATTCTGTTTGGTGATTGTGTGTAGCTTCAGTATTGATGGATGAGAACTAATATTGGATCAAGATCATAATGACTCATATTTATGTGATCTGATGGACTAGATCTGGGTGCTAACACATACATTATCCTTGTATCTGTAATGATCTGGTTATGTCTGAAGTTAGGAAGTGCAGCGAAGTTATCAAGAAGTAATTAATGACATATACGCTGGTTCACCTTGATGAAGTTGCGTATACACGCAGGTTCGGCACTTCCAAGTAGCGTATGCACTCTGATGCATGATTTTGATGGTACAGTTGGTTCTGATTATTATTGCAGAGTTCTGTTGTCTGCCCTGTGTTCTGGTGACTGTGTTGTTGACAAGGTTTCAGTGTTTCAGTGATTCAGAAATTGATGATGCTAGTTGTGATTGTTTTATGCTTCAATGAAATTGATGGGTCCAGTATGAAAATTTGATGAAACGTGGCCTTCAGATTATAGTGTTGTGCTTCAGGAGTATCCAGTCTGAAAATGTATGAAACGTGGTACCTGGAGGAGAGAAGATTGTAGGCCAGCGCCTACGTACTAGTATCTTAGCTAGTACAAAAGCTAAGGGGGTTGTAGCTCCCATCCAGGAGAGTCTGGAAAACGAGAGAGGGTTGTAGCCCTCTGCAGGTAGAAGCCTGCGTACTGGTAAAGGACTGCACCAGTAAAAAATATTGTAAAATGAAGTATCTTATTGAAAGAAGATAGAGATGACTTGCAGCAGGTGGTTTTCACCCACATTGGGTTTCCACCTTATATCATGGTGTTCATGTGTGCTTCTTGTGTGTGATGATCTGTTTTGTTTCACTGCACCTGCTTACTGTTCATATGATTAATGAAGTTCTGATGCATCAACATTTAAAGGATTAACTGAATCATAAGTATTTTGGATATACGCTAGTTTCTTTAGACACAGTTGCATGTACACGCGGGTTCCCTTGAATGAAGTAGTGTATATGTATCTAAGTATGGAAATGAAAAAGTTTTATTGATCTGATAATACTGATTCACCCCCCCTCTCAGTATTATTTCCAACTGCAGGTGCAATGCGCGACTGCACAAATATGTTGGAACAGGCACCGGAGGTTCTCATGACCTTGCAGGAGGATCCCAATATCTAGCAACTAGAGACAGAGGCACGCAAACTCCAGCAGTTGTACGATAGCATCAGAGGGATGATGCAGACATTAGTCCTCACCCAGCGGCTTGCAAGGACGTAGCAAGCCATGGCCTTAAAGGAGCAGGTGGACGCGGCATGCCACAAGGAAGCAATCGTCAAAGCACATGTCCAGACATGGATCAACGAAGCCTTCACAATCACGACAGATATTGAAGGAAAGCTCAGGAAAATTCAGGGGATGCATGCACAGATGCAGCACAGCACACCGGAAACAGAGGTTTCAGAAGAGAGAATGCAGCAAGTTCAACAAGCAGCGGCTCAGTGTGTTGCGGACATCGAGACAGTTCGGAACCAATTGGAGGGACTCCGCGCCAAGATCGCTGTGCCGACAAAGTGACTCAAGGATGAGTCATGATGTTTGTGTTGGGGGCTTATTGGGCATGGAATCCCCCCACAACATGTTTAGGGGCTCAAAGCCCAAGTTTTGAGGAATATTATTGTAAAGCTCCGCGAATTGCGGGCGCAGAGCGCGAATTGTATGTTAGAGTCATAGGGTTGTTCACCCTAAGTTTTGAATGTAGTGTAGGGTTGTAGTGGCCCATGGGATTGTATAAATAAAACAAGGCTCTAAGATGTAAAGTAGAGAAGAAAATAAGAATTGAATGAATGGATGGAATCTGATGGTTAGCAAAGTGTAGAGGAAAATTCTAAGTGTCTTGGTTTGTAGTAGTAGGAAGAGGCTTTGCAGCTGAGTGCGCAGAGGCCTAGTAGGGTCCACAGCTGAGTGCGTAGGGTAGAGCCAAGTCTGTAACCGAAGGAAGAGAATAATAAAGAGAAGTTATGTTACCAATTCTATGTATCTGTTCTAAGTTATTACATGTTTGATGTTACTTGCAATTATACTGTTTAGTTATTGCGCGCGCTTATATTGGGAATATTGTTAAGTATGAATGAAAGCATACAAATAAGTTAAGTAAATCAACTAATATCGGATTGCGAGTAGGGACTTGGGTAATAACATTGTTCGGCCCCTGAATAGGGCTGCACGAAGGCAGCATCTCAGGCTACGAGGTACGGGTAAGTGCGCGTAGAAACGTGCGCACTGGATCAAACCGCAGACCACTTGAAATCATCAGACATCCCCAGGTTGTGGAAACTTGGTTCTAGCATCCTCCCATACTACTTCGGGTGAGACCTTAATCCGTGCTCCGCGGACTATTGTTGAAATGGCCAGTAGTACCGGGATTTGTTTGGCTAAATCACTTCTGAACCTGGGTCAGGCCCCACTAAGCCAACACCTTGTGAGGCTTGTTTTCACATTATGAGCTAGTATGGTGGCCTTGTCACCAATACAGGTTATTGTTTTCACATTATTTTATCATTAGGAGCCAATAGGCTAATTCGAACTCCTTAGGAGGATATATATTGATGTTAGATACATTCATTTGTATCATCACTTGACTTGGGATCTCTCTATCTTTAGAGAACTTCACATTTTTTCCTTGGAGGATTATTTTGGAGGATGGATGAATTTTGATGTATGGATTTGGGTTATTTATATCTTGGAGCTTCATATTTGCAAAAAAAATCTAGTTGGTTATATTCTATAATGTTGTAAGTAAATTTTGACATGGTTATTCTTGTTGGTGCATACCGCTAAAATTAGGGCTAGTTGCTGCATAATTGAAATGTGGAATTAAGCATGTTTTAGCTAATTTAATGTATGTGCCAATGTTATATGAATGAAATGTCCTAGAGATTTATTTGTCTCGATAAGCTTGCATCCTTTTCTTTGAAGTATAAATGCTTGAAGGTTAGTTTTCTTTTCTTTCTCTCAACGTTGGATGAAGCTGACTTTCTGGGCCTCCTTGATCAAGAAACCAAGTTCTTACTCGTCATTATCCTTGACACCATATCCCCAAGTGAATTAGGCATTGGTCCCTAAAAGGGTGATCATTTTAACCTTTCTTTTACCATTTTCCCCCTTTTTCCCCAATTCCAGCGCCATTAGGTCACCTAGGGCATAATTTTCCTGGGAATTGACCCAAGGAAAAATTTTTAATTCCTTTAGGCTACTGCACTGGTGGGCCCTCTCTCTCCCCTCCACATTTGAGTAAATTATGATGGTGGAATCTTCAGAAATCCATAGCCCTAGCTCTAGGACCAAATTTTTCCTAGGCATCACCAAGGCTAGACATTAATAGGATCAATTTACCTTTTGAAGTAAACATTCTTGTTTGATCCTTTCCCCTCACCTTGTGCAGGAGAGGAACATAATTGGATGTTCAGTCCATCCCCGAACCTTGGCTGGCTCCACTTGGCCCCGTGTGGTCCCACTTCTCGACAAAGACTATTTGTCAAAGACCATTTGGGAGTCCAATTTTTTGTTGTAACGACTTCAACACCTCCAACATTTTAGTCTGTACTCAAATTTTGGAGCCTACTGTGGATCTTGTGATCAATCGTTCCGTAGTCACTTATTTGGTAAGTTGATGATCTCAAGCTTCCCTCTTCGGTCGTAAGAGTTGCTCACGCTTTTATATTTCTATAGCACGCGTCATCTTTGGGAAAGGGATTATTGCTCGTCATGCAAAGGGAATGTTTTTTTTTTCTTCAGGGGGAAAGCTTTGTGAGAATGGGTTGTTCTCACCACATATACATGTTTCACACTCATATAACACACTAATTGCACAATGTGCAAAAGCCAACCTCTCTTAGCATTCAAAATTGCGTAGTGGGTTTCCCCCAGTGTCCTTCCCTCAATCAGAACTCACTGTCTCCAGCAACTGCGCAATTTTGTTTCTTAGTTTTCTTGTTTGCCTTGCATCTTGAAACTGCACAGAGGTGTCCTCCCAAGACATCACCCTGCATTAGTGCCTTGCATCCTATAACTCCACAGTTTGTCCCCCAGCTGCTCAGTCTTCCTTGCATCATGAAACTACGTAGATGTGTCCTCCCAGGACCTCATCCCGTAGTAAACACTGCCTACTAAAACTGCATATATGTGTCTCTCAGTGAACACAAGAACAATGACTTGCTAGAGGAATCTCAAGGAGCTGAAGAAGAAGATAAGAAGACCAAGGAACCCAAGGTATGATAGAAGATTGGGACCACATGAAGACTCAATCTAATGCACAACCCTTTGGAGGGAAAGTATGGAAAATGAAGCACATCTTTTGAAATACTCCTTTAGTATAGCTTGAAGGACTTCTTATCATTGTCATATCATTATGTCTTCAATGGAATTCATGGTTGCAAGCACTGAAAGTCATTCCATGTGTTTCTTCTACGTGTCTTGTCCCCTTCCGCTTGTTGGATCAATTGTCATCTTTTGACATGTCTAGTTGTTATGTCATGTTTTTGAACAGTTTTAGTGACCATGAATGTTGGTCTTTGTGTATACAAGTTATCCTAACCATGTGAACACCTATCGTACTCATACTCAAAGTTGTAAGCACTGTCGAACAAGTGTTGTCACGAACATCCAAAGTTATATCCCAAGTGTCACACTTGTCGCTTTCAGAACTAGACAGTCTCACAGAGGGTCATTGTTTTCTATGTTGTCACAGTGGTCAATGTTGTCATGTTGTCGAAGTATGCTAAGTGTGTGATCACAATTTCGAGTCATCACAAGTTCACTTGCCTCTCACACTTAGCCATTTTCTTGAAAATCTCTTGACAGAACAACTTCACTTCACCACCCCCGACTAAGCTGCACTAAGCAGTCTCAACCCTCAGTGGTGATGCTCTACTTCTTGGAACTACATAGTGCTTGAGGTTGTCCTTTGGGTCAGTTGCACTACGCAATCCCAAAAGTGAACAACTTATCTTCCTTCCTAGAACTGTGTAGAAATTGCCTCAATTCCTATCCAAACTACGCACTTCGCAAGAACATTCATAGAGCCTCCTTCCTGCTTGCTAGAACTCCACATTGCACAAAGACCTGAGCTTTCATTTCTCCCCAAAATTGCATAGAGATGTCCTCCCAATGACTTCCCTCAACCGGGAGTCACTGCTCTCAAAAACTACGCAGAACTGTCCTCTGGTCCCTTTGCTATCCCACCTTGCCTTCTAGAAACTACGCAGGGGTGTCCCTCAGGGTGCCACTTTGCAGCTGCTATTGGTGTCCTTAACTGTGCAATTCTGCCTTCTAGTGGCCTCTACGCAGTTTTCCCCAATAGTGAAGACTATGCCCTGGAGTTCCTTGTCCAAGCTTCAGTTGCATTTTGAGCAGTCTCAGTGACCAGTCCTCCCTCCCTATCACCTTGAACTATGCCGTGCATAGTAACTAAGCACTCTTCCCAACATGTCATCTGCTCCAGGCCCAGAACACGGAAAATAATGCATCATGCTAGACTAGGAGGTTTTTGGATTTGATGTCGTCCCATCATGAGTGAATTGCAAGCACAAGTACACTGATAGATCATGGCGAGATGACTAATGAGGTGAACAAGGAGCGCACATGCTAGAAAACTTACTTGCAGTTAGACGAACGAACAACACACATCAAGTAGTAAGCGAAAGGAACACATGCATGGAACCATATTGCAAGACCAAGGCCATTAAAGACCCCACAACATCAAGCCATGAGGAGGAGAAGATAAAGCACACATGAGAGTACATCCATCACTTCACAGTGCAACAGATTGACATGGGCACCACAACCATCTAGTACATGTCAGCAGTGTCATGTCAAGTTGTGTCATGAGTTTTCAAGGCCACATGACTACTATGGGCCATATTTGTTGTAATTGGATGTAATGTAAAATGGACATCCAATGGACACACACATGAAGATGAAGAGTCATGTTAGTTGAAAAGTCATGAGGGTAGTCCAAGAGTCACAAGGGTCAAGCATCACCCTTGGCTATATATACCCCTCCCATTGTATGAGAAAGGAATTTTCAGCTTGGCTCCTCCCACATAGCCTTGAGAGTTTACAATCATTTCTTTGAGGAGAAAGGAGTGGCTCGAATGTCCCACTACTAGGATAGTGATGTATGGTGTACATATGTGTCTTGGGACTTTTTCTTAATTCAGAAGCATGTTAAGGCCAACACATTTCCATGCATGTTTTGTAGATGTTTGTAAGACTATTATTTCAACATTTGTAATGCATGGTTGTTTCTCCTGTACTAAGATAATGGGACTACTTTAGTTGTTTTAGTACTTATATTGTTGGGAATGTGTTGTATTGGTTATCACCATTGTCTCATCCCTGTGGGCTACTCCGTGGGATACTAGACAAACAACCTTTGTGTATTGGTTATCATCACCGTCACTTCCTTGTGGACTACTTCACGACATACTTGTTGTAGTGTTTTCTTCTCAAAGATTTACGAAAAGAACCCACTTAATATTGTGGATGACAAACAATCTCAACAATAGAAATGGCTGCTAAACATTGTAGATCTGCAGCAACTGATAGAAACAAAACCTACCAAAATTAGGATCTATGCCACAATCATAATTAAACAACAAAACAAAAGAGTAATAACTCCAATCATCCAATGGAAACCAGAAATACAAAGAATAGCTTTTATTATAACACCTCTGAGGGGAACAAATAGATGTTTCCATTCCCCCTCTATGGGATGGGTTCTTGGCTATCATCAAACATCTTCAACTTGTGTAGAGTCTCTCTCCTCTATAATGTGTAAACCCAACAAAAATATGGTGTGCGATAATGAAAATAATCAGAGTTACAACAGTGAGTGCGATAATGAAAATAATCAGAAGTGAATAATGGATGGAAAACCCTTTTATTTATAACAAAATATTGAGTTATCCTCGAATAATGAGCAATAATAAAATATTATTGATCCCATTCTTGGAATAACCACTTAAAATATTTTATTATATTTGGTTAGGAGGGAAAAAAATATTTAAACTTTTATTTAGAAATAATAAATAAATAAATGATTTATTTATTATCTCAAGGAATTAGTTAAGGAATAATAAACAAATAAGGATTTATTTAATTATTCCCAAGGGATTTAGTCAAATTTGACAAAGAATAATAATTAATTAGTGATTAATTAATTATTATTAGAGAAGAATAAGATAATTAATGATTTATCTGTTTATTTTTCATGATTGGGTCAAATATCACAAGGAATAATAATTGAAAAATGGTTTAACTAAATATTCCTAGAAGAAAATCAAATAAATAGTGATTTATTTAATTAGTCTTCATGGGTTTAACTATAAATTACTTAACAAATGTGGTTTATTAAGTAATTTTTCACAGTGAAAGAAATTTTACTATGGTAAAATTAGCTTTACATGGTGTACTTCGATCCATATAGTAAATTAGGGTAGATGATCAATTTTTTGGTGATAACAGATTGCCCCCCAACGTCGATTGTTAGGAACAAAATGTATGACCGAAGTACGTTGTAAAGACACTATCACTAGGAAACACACAGGAGTCAGAGAGAGAGAGAGACCAATAAAGCTGAAGTGAAATAGAATAGGGACAGAGGGGGAGAGACTAATGCAAGTCTCCTTTTATATTGTGGTACCAGACCTCAATGAGGCGGGGGAGGCATACCCATACCCGCTGAGATAACTTAGCATAAAAATAAGGGTGTGCCCAGAAACATCAAACTGAGCAATGAAGTACATCAGCTAAATGGTACATGACATGTTGACATAACCGAGCCAGAAAATAATACAACGTGTCCCATATACATAATGAAACTAGAAAAACATGAGCTAGGACTGAATACAATAATATATGAGTACATGAGATACAAATGTCCTTCCCTCAAAAAATGGGTGGGAGGGAGGGTAAAATAACGGAAGAAGCCCTGCTGAACAGGGAAGGGATTTGCAAACTGAATGGATCATCTGAAGGAGACATGCATGCTATGAACACTGTGATCGGTAGGAACCGAACCCATCAACTCTGCGGAACTGCGTCTGAGGTTGTAGCATAATAGGAATGCATCCTAGCATGTGGGGAGATACCTGAAGGGCCACCCCCTCATGAGGTCTGAAACATCACACACAGACCCAGGAATCACACGTACAATCTGCTGCATCACTAGACCATCAAGTGTATGAATCGTGAACATGAAAGGAACAAGTCAAAGGGAAATAATGAGTCCCTCTGCTCAATCTGAGGCGTCGAACAAGAATGGAAGCTAGAACTAAGGTACATCGCCCTCTAGGTTGTTCTTCTGGAATAAATGGGTTGATGTCGACAGAATAGGGCCTGCGATAGGTGAGGCAATGAGGATCCTCAACTAAGGAACAAGGGAAAATAGTAATGTGATGGATGGACTAACACCAGGGATAATGGAAAAAGTGGGACCGAGGGACAAGCAGATGACCTCCCTTGTCAGAGCATAAAGTGCATGGTTGACCTAGCAGCAACTAACTCAACTCTGGAGAGGATGGGAATAATATGACTGGAGGCCAAAATGGGCAACACAGGATGAACAGTATGAAAATATGGATGGAATACTGTGACATGATATAATGGGATGTGAAACAGAATCCATGGATGCAAGGGTGACTTGATGACGCTGCCACACAGAATAGGCTCGGTGGGGACCATGAAAACATGAGTAAATGATGGTTACTCATGATGAAAAGCAACACATGGTATGACAAGTATTAAGAGGAGGTGGAACTCAAAGTACAAGTGTCACTTTATGAAGAAATTTGATTTTGAGAGGTGATGAAGTGACCCTTCTTGGAAAAATGGCTTTCGGGTGAAGTTTCAAATCATCAAAAACTGCGAAAGACCCATTATAATACTCGATGAGAGATTTCCAACGGTGTTGATGGTTCGTCAAACTAAGCTACGATATGGTCGCAATGTGTGACAAAAAAACTATGGGTTTTCCTATAAAGGGTATTTTCTCTCCAATTTGAGAGGAAAAGGCTCTAAATCTTGTGGAGATCGTAGCGGACAAACTGACCATCGGAATTGGGATCTACGACTTTCAAGCAAGTGGCCTTACTTGTCTAAAGATGGCCTTAATGCTTCATGGGACAATGGTTCCTGGTGAAGATGTAAGGGAAGAGGAAAATGAAAATGAACTACTAAAGGAGGTCTAGAATCATCCTCACCCAGTAAGTCAAATAGGGGGACTATGTGGACACAGAGTAGAATATTTGAAGATATGGTATCAAACGTCTACAATATGCGATGTGCATATAACTCACTGGAGAGGCCAGTAGGACAAACTATCCAAGGAATGGGAGGATAATTGGCCATACCTAGATCCAGTGGGATCTAGGCCGAGACTTATGTTAATCAATGGCCGAGGGAAAACCATCATGCCCCCAAGCATGGGATACTACCCGAAAACATATGTGATGGAGGGGACTAATCTGGTATGCACAGATGGGAATGATGCCCCCTAGCAAGAGGAGTTTGTGGAGCGCCATTGTGTTCTGAGTGCTCAAAACAAGGATTCAATCATCTCAACACAACTTGGCATGAAATCCTCCAAAGGAGATGTAGGGGCCTATGTGTCCCCCTAGTATGATATGGGTGTACTAGAGGTATTTAGAGTGGTAGACTCCAAATATGGAAGGAAGTACACACGATGGTGCATATCGTCCCAAGGATAATCAGGATTAGATATAGCTTCCATGATGTCCTCATCGGAATGGAAGATGGGCGAACGGGAGGAAGACTGACTACATGATGCGGCGGCAGTACCTGGTGCATCAACCTGAGAGATAAGGTTCACATACGCATCATTTGGAATGGTGGATTATGATCTGGTAGATGTAGGATCTACGGATGTTGAGACCTGGGATTTTGTCGAAAAAGGTTTGTCTGTGAGGAAATCAAGGATGACGATAGGTAAAGGACATGACTCATGGAGTTCGTCATCTCGACATCGGGGGGAGGGATCATGATGGTGGGACTAGAGTCTCCCTGTTCTGGTTTAGTGGTACCAAAATCCACGGGTAGAGGAGTAGGTGTTCTACTATGAGTGGCCTCGTATTTACGAAGCGCTTCAAGGAAGACGCGAAATTCATCGAGACGAGGGAAACAATGGGAATAGTGACCATGATGATCGCACAAGGCACAAGGATGATTTATGCATAAATTTTTGAGTTTCTTGGGTGGACCCAGTAAGTTAACATGGACTTCAGGGATATTTTACTCAGGGAACATTTCATGAACCAAAGGTTTGAGATGAGGAATCTCGGGACAATTATTGGTGGCGTGCCCAACAACTTTACACAGAGCGCACGAAGGTGATGAATTTGGGGCCTTAGGAGCTTGGGAAGCCTTTTCCTTAGGTTCTTTCCTCTTATATTTAACCCCCTATCCAAATTATTTCGTAATAGGAGTGGGTTCCTGTTGAGGTTATAATGGAACTGAAGCAACAGGAGGGGCAGTAGAGACCAGTTGAGCCGAGGTCAAAGCATGATAAGGTCTTAGCTAACGAGGTAGAATTATTGTAGGGGGATTGATGTACCATACTGGGATCCCCAAAGTCATGTTCGGAAGGACCAACGAGGCCATGAAAGGGACAAAAAAGATTCCTGGAGGGGGAAAAAATAAAGGTATCTATCCTGCAGGGAAATGTCCCTGTGGAATAGCTCCTGGATGGTTAAGACCTAGAGGAATAGTTTCTAGTGGGAACATAGGAGAGGCACCCACAAATGGAGGAGGTCTTGAAGGGGTGGAAGGATCTACTGCACCCAAAGCAGGTAGTAGAGCTTTCTTTTGAGATGGGCACGGCTGGAGTACCTCTAGCATCGACATGGAAACATGTGATGGTGCCAAGTCATCTACTATATTGTATGTATGGGAAACTCGGTTGGAAGCAACGTTATGGCGTAATTTCCCCTTGGGGATCTTGGGAATTTCCTCAACTCTAGGTTGAGGGATCTGTAATTGACCATTTGGTGTCGTAAGAGGCTCAACAGATGGTATGGTTTTGGAATCAGTGGCAGACGAAGTCGAGGGCTTGTCATATTGACGTGACTGAGTTTGTAAGTTGATAACAGAGGTATTGTGCTCATCATAATTCATCATAAGGATTTGGTAGTGACCAGGACCAGAAGGTTGGGGGGGTTGGGCTACTTGACCTGGTTGAGGTTGAGCAACAACAAATCCTTGTTGAGGGAATGGATTTCTAAGCACTGCCAGTTGAGATGGCCTAGGATTCTGAGGTGATTGTTTACCTCTAGAAGCTGCTTGAGCTTCCCACATTTGGCGCATCTGGGGTAAGAGAGGACACTCATGTGTATAATAGCCATGTACACCACAACATTCACAAGGCTTGTTCATACAAATAGCCTTGTTTTGCTTGGGTTGGCTGCCCTGTTGCTGGTTGTTGGTGTTAGGCTGGCTCCCCTGGGGTTCACTAGGTTGATTACCTTGATTACCCTGGTTACCCTTGTTACCTTTTCCCTTATTCTTTTTCTTCAAATTTTGGGGATTGGTCGCACTCTGCTGTGAAAACACTTGACCCTGAGGGGGCGGTGGTTGTTGGGGCTGAGGATGCATGGGAGGCTGCGGTGCTAATGCTTGAGGGGCTGGAGCACTCGGCTGTGCATAAGGAGGAGCAATAGTTTGGTAGACAGGTTGGGGTGTTGAAACCATGTTGCTAGCAGGAGGGGCATAAGTGTTGGAGGAAATGGTGCCCCCTTGCAGATATCCATAAATTTGTTGAGTATATGGCGAAGGGTGTGAAAGGGTTCCAATGATACTATTGGTGGCGTGAGATGCTCCCGGTGCATTGGCACTTCTAGGACAAGGGAGGTCTGGGATGACGGTATAGATATAACCAGGTTGTGCATAAATCAGGTCATATCTTAGAGCGGTTTGGATAGATTCTTCCTCGGTCTAAGGAAAATGTGACACGACATCTTTTCAAATGGGTCCTAAAAGGATCCTAAGAAACCAATCTAGGTAGACACGGTCTTCGAAGGGTGAAGCACGACATGCGCTCCTCCTTCGATGCCACTCTTGAACATGGTTGGAAAGGTAAGTGGTAGAGGACTGACAAAATGAGGTCAATAGCTTCATACCAATGTCGTACTAGAGATGTAACTGGAAATATGAAAGGAATGCTTTAGCAAGCATCACAAAAACAGAATGAGATGCAACAGGCTGGTCTACATACCATTTTGTAGTGTCTCCAGTGAGCGTGCATTGGAATAGCCGAAGACGAATGGAATCATTGGTAATGGAGTTGGACGAGCACCACATGTGGAAGGATCAGACATGGTTGGTATGATCTGTTAGAGCCTAAATCTACCTCAGGCTGAGAAAGGTAGGATATAGGGCCAACATCAAATCACGCTTAACCTGGTAGCTAGCCCTACCAAGTCGGGAGAGGGCTATCTCCTGGTCAATCTCAGAAAAATATGATCACTAAAGGCTTGAGATGACTGATATAACTACTAATCTTAGGCTAGGTATGTGTGCAAAGAGTTTGATTGAATAAAATGATGTTTTTGTTGGCTCTAATGGAAAGGTAGATCTTGGGTGCAGGGGATGAGGCTCAGTCTTGCAGAGATCTCAATGGGGCAAGGTAGGCAACTGATTTTGGCACTTCAAATCAAATGAGATGAAGGGATTAGATAGGTGAGGAGCTGAAGAGGGCAAGAAAATCCATGGATCCTCTTCAAACAGCTGAAAACATCAAAAACTAAAGCAAACCCTAGGTAGAGCACTACAATTTCAATGGATTCTACCTTCACTCTTGTTTGATTTAGTTAAGAAGAAACAAGATAGATAATGTCATACATACACATAAGTAATTTCAAAAATACAGAAGAAAGCACTGTACCAAAAAAAAATTCCACATGAATCCCAAAGAGTGCTGCAAACCCTGGTCTCAATTCCTTAGCCAAAACTGCTGATATGAATATACAAGAAGCTCCTTGCTTTCTCAAAAGTCCAACCATGCTAATGACTGAAAAATCACAAGATATAGACAAACCATAGCTCATCCTAGCCTCTAGGGGTCAATCTCACAAGTTTAGGAGCTTTTCCAACTAATTCTAAACTGAGAACTAGAAATTAGGCAGTGGAACAACATGCCTCTAGAAACAAGGGAACTGATTCATTCAGTTTCAAACAACTTTTTGATAGATGAATCTACCTCCTTAAGTGAAAATTTGACATATTTACATCATGATCCATAAATGTACATTAAATTTCATCACAAGTTTGACATCAAGAATGATAAAAAGTCAAATTGGCAAAAGCTAGGCGAAAAATAGAGTATACTTGTTCAAACTGAGCAAAATTTCCCCTATGCGTCTCGCTGATTTCTCTATGTGCAGCCTGTTTGGAGCCACTTTTGAAGGCCTTCCTGGTGTCCAAATTTACTCCAAGTGTGCTTGTTGGAAAGGTATGCCTGTTTTATTTCCAACCCAAGTGGAATTTGTGAATTTGGCCTCCATTTTCCCCTCCAAAATTCAGTTCTCCCAACACTGCTTCCTGTGTATCAAAATAGGGGCAGTAAGGTAATTTTTTGAGTGTTTTTGACCTTTTTGAGGGCTCAAAACCTGTCAACATTTCTTGACCATTGGTAGGAAAGCATATTTTTTCATTACAAATCCAAAAATTCTAAGTTTTTGTCATTTGGAGGCTCCCATCAAAAGCGAGCGACGGGTGGCGCGACGCATAGAGCAGAAAACTCTGTTTTTTGTGCCAAAAATTTCAAAAATGAAAAAAGTGTCCAAATTTTTTTGAAATTTGGGCTGAGTCTTCTCCATCAAGAATTGTGTTGGGCCAAGGAAGCCTCAGCCAATATCTGAAGTCTATTATTCTCCTTTCACCTCCTTGATGCCCTCTTCAATTTTGCCTTTAAACTCTTGATTCTCGCTTTGCAGACTTTGTTTCTCGCCATGTAATGATAAGCCATATGCCTCAACAATGTCTTCTCCTTGTTGGCCTTCTCCAAAAACCTCTCTAAGTGGATATTAGCTCTTTCAAGCCATGATTCTCGATCGGTATTGATCTCTTGCTCAAGTGACGTGAGCTCCACCTTCCTCCTTTGGGCAGCTTGGCAGTTTTCCCGTATGTTTTGCAATTCTATAATCGCTTGCTGATCCTCAAGCTGCTTATTTCTTTGCTCCAGGTACTTTATTATCCACTTAGCCCTTTCCAAGTTGAGGGAAAAGGCATTGATGTCTGCCTGCTGCTCTTGGATGACTTCTTTGAGATTTGAGCTTTGCGGGCCCACATTAGTATCATCACCCTCAATGAAAATGAAATCAGTCTCCCGCTCACCTAAAGGTCCCTCATCCTGTAATGGCCTTTTGCCTTTGTCTTGAACCTACTATGTTGATGAAGGAAGCGAGACCCCTTCCACCCTGGGTGGAGATAATACTCACTTTGCTGTTGCGAACAACCATCTAGTGCCCTTCTGATAGGTGACAAACACTGGCATACTAGCGGTCTGTGTCTCATGACCCTCATGTTGATATGAAGGTTCACCTGTCTCATGCAAAGCCTCTAGAGGTCCTTGAGGAGCTGTGAAAAATCACGAGAAATGAAGTCCTCCCAAGTGATGCCCTGCAAACTAAGCTGATGGACGACCACAATTTTAATGAGAGCAAAATGATATATACTGTTGAACTGTTGCTTAGGAGTCTTGTGTTGTACTAGGGTGGTCATCTTCTCAATATTTCGGCACATGAAGTAGGGGAGATTCATCATCCTCACCCTGGTAAAATGCATCAACAACCTGATATGATAGGCATATAAATGAGAAAATCGGCCCTCACAGCTGAAATACTTCATTATCAGTTTCATCAAAGAAGCATAAGAATATTTCAGCTGCCGAAAAGGAAAAAATCTGCTGAGTTGTCTCAAATAACCAGGCTTCATGTATGGTTCATAATGTTGCTTGTCAATTTGCTGCCTCTTGTTCCATTGCTCTCCAATGTTAGGAATACCGGTTGCTAGTGAAATAGATTCTGGTGTTAAAGTGAATGTTACACTAGCTAGAGTGGCTTGACCATAATGTAAATGAAGCACAAACAACCGGGCCAATTCACGATGATATTGAATTCTAGCAACCAGCTCATAGAACTCATAGTAGCACTGGTGTTGGAAACAAGTGATGGTAAGAGGGCAGGCCTGTAGCTCAGCAAGAGTAGTGGGTTCCTCTCGTATATGTTTGCCACCTCTATGAGGCCTCCTGGGTGCATGTACCTCTGTAGGAGAATCACTGTGTGTCTCTTCTTCACGATCATATGAAGGATCATACTCCATCTCTGCTAGTAAGTGAGTTTTCTTGATAAGTATTAGGAATTTATGGTGTTTTTTGATTTTCTGCCACCAAGGGAAAAGGATATGAGGGACTGTGGAGGGAGAGAGTATGGGGATTTTGGCACTGTTGGGACAGGGTTTTGTTAGGGAAACAGGGGATTAGGGAGTGATATTAAGTTTAGGGACAACACTTTAGGGTTTGGGGATTTGTAGTAAGGGTTTGGGAAATGGGAATTGGGGATATGGATAGATGATTTTTTGGGAATATGGGAGTTAGGGAATGGGGGAATAAGGTGATAAAATGAGTGAAGGAGTGAAAAGGTGAGGGAATGACAAATTGAACTTAGCAACAAAATAACCAAAGCAAACCCTAGGCAATAGTTTCTTGGGAAATGGCAAGAAGGTAGGGTTTGATTTTCCTATTAGATAACCACCATAAACTGTATGAAAAACTCTTTTACTAGCAATTAAGAGGGCTTAACTTACTTGCACAATGGAAGTGTTGAGTGATTTTGGCAATTTGAGGGAGTTTTGGAGCGAAACGGGCTTGGAAGCTCTATGCACTGCGCCTTAAACCCAACGCACCACACCCTGTGTGTGCGCTGTGCCAGAACAACTTTACACTGGGAATTGCGGCCCTATGTTCCGCGCCTCTTCTATGCACCGCGCCTTCCACCTAGTGCACCGCGCCTCCGATTTTGCAAAGTTTTTTCCAAGTTTCTCTCCTTTTGCTCAAACACGGCTTCTACTTCACTCACACTTTTTTGCTTGAATGTACATGAGCTTTTGAATTTGAAGAAATGATTTATATACAAGGACCTTTAATTTTTGTTTCATAAAAACCCACATTTACAATGTTTGAAATATGACTTTATTTTTTAACTCTGTTTTTTTAGCTTTTCACTTTATTTGAACCTTCTGATGAACTGAATGACTTGCTTTTGCTTTGCAGGGGATTGGAGCTACTGAGGCTTGGGAAAGAGACCAGGGTTGCCTCTAAATTGCTTTACATATAAAAGAAATAAAATTACATGAATTAATACAATAAAACCTAAAATACTCTGTTTTTCCTCAAAACAGAGTTTTGAGGAAAAATACATCTCCAAGCAATTGATTACGAAATTTATTGATACTGGAACCTCCTCATGTGCCTGCTGACTGTTATTGGACATTTTGAAACCCTTTTTGATGAAACCCTAATGAAACCCTAGACCTAACGACAATGAAACCCTAAAAAAGACTTTTGCAAATTTTGAAGACAAAAAGTGACTGTAAATGATCTTGATAAGTAAAAATGGGCCAGCAGGTAAAGGACATGAGGGAAAATGTAGGAGAAGCCACTACATCAGATGATCCATGCTCCTAATGGAATGCAGCTGACTTGGCGGGACACCTAATATGCAATGCAACAAGAGGATTTGATCTCTGACGGAGGGATGAAGATATCGACATTAACATTGGCTCTAATGGGGATGGTAGCTCCTTGGAGGTGCCAAGAACTACAGATCTCTGGGAAAGCAAGTAGTGCCTTCATCCATTGGGCTATGGAGTCAATAACTTCGACAAATCAAAACCAAACACTTGACTCAAAGACTCAATTTCAGGACTGAAATGTGACTCAAAATGGACTCATTTTCAAGACTGAAATTGACTGAAAGACCTGACTCTAACAAACCAAACCAAAACTAAAATCAAACCTCAGTTTTATAGCCTTCACCTTGGGCCCAAAACTGAAGAATGAAAACAGTACACACTTGCAATGGAATTTAAACAAACCAGTATGTACAATGATGCATATGACAACATAAAACATTTCACAAATAGTACCGTTTGAGTAGCCGACCGTTGACCGGCCCACCAGGATAGTCTTCGCCATTCATTTCTTGCAAAAGGAAAGCATTTTGGCCCCGATATGCGGCAATATTTTACGGTCCTTTCCGAAGATTTTCAAACTTGCCATGTTTACCCTTCTCTTCATTCCTTGCATCCCATTTCAGCACTATGTCTTCTATTTGAAACCTGTCCGCCTTTGCCTTTCGATCATATATCCTCTTGATTCTCTCTTGCAGCTTGAAAGTGTTCTGAAATACCTCCTCTCTAGTTTGCTACAAATGAATCATTTGATTGATTCTCCGCTGCAAACTATCATCTTTGCTGCCTAATTCTTGCAAAAGTTTGACCACCAGGACTACCAGAGAGGTCGGGAAGACTGTGTCCACACCGTACACAAGCTCAAAAGGAGACATGCCTATAGATTTCTTTTGACTTACCCTGTCTGCCCAAAGTGCATTGACCAACTTTTTGTGTCAATTTTTCTTGTTAGTTTCTAGCAGCTTTTTGATAATGTTGACAAGAGTTTATTTGAGGATTCCGCTAATCCATTGCCTTGTGGGTAATAGGCAGTCGAGTGCCCCAAAGTGATTTGATACTTATGACAAAAGTCAATCATTCTTTTAGATTTAAAGGCTGTTGCATTGTCAGTGATCAGCTTATTGGGACAGCCAAAACGAGACAAAATGTTGTTTTCAAGAAATGAGATAATTACCGAATCAGTGGCCTGCCTTGTGGGAATCGCCTCAATCCATTTGGTGAAATAATCTGTCGCTGTGAGGATCCACTTATGCTATGCTGAAGAAGAAGGATGGATCTCACCAATGAAATCCAAACCCCACTGCTGAAATGGAGCACTTACTTCAATGGGCTTGAGTGGTAAAGGCTGCAACTTCCTCTTACCTTGAAAAATCTGACATTCATGGTAGCTTGCTACTGTTTTGTACACATCAGCAAAAAGAGTCGGCCAATAATACCCCGATCTCAAGATTTTATTGGCTATTGTCTTCCAGAAAAGATGGCCTCTGCAATCTCCTTTAAGAAAGTCTTCCATAACCTGTTTTGCCTCTTCCTCCACTAAACAATTGAGCAAGACACCACCAGGGTCCTTCCAATAGAGCGCACCATTCATGATACAATTTTGTAGCCTTCAATTTCAGTGTTCTACTTTTGTTCTTAGCCATTCTAGGTGGTGATGACAAATTTTGGAGTACATAAACAATGTCCGAATACTAAGGAGAAAGAAGGAAAATTTCTGATACCTGAGCGGGCATATTCTCTTCATCTTCCTTGGACATAGCAGCAATTAGATTAATGTCCAAGGCGTGCAGATTTGACTCAGCCATTAGTTTAGCCAACCCCTGTCCTTTAATGAGATTTGTCGGTTTTATTTCCACGTCATATTCCAACAAGGAAGCAATCCATATGCCTCTTCTCCCCTCTGGATCTGTTTGCACTAAGACATCCTTAACAACAGCATTAGGGACATAAGCAAGGATGTGAGAATGAAAAATATAAACCCAAAATCTTTCAATGCTTTTACCAAAGTAAGGGCCTGTTTTTCAATAATATTATACTTCAATGCTACATCCCTTATGGTTCTGCTGAAAAATGCGATTGGTTTCTAAAGCTGGTCTCTTTTCTGCATCAAGACCGTTGCCATAGTATGATTAGAGGCAAATGCAAACAAAATAAAATCCTGAGTATAGTCCGGGTTGATCAAAACCAGAGCAGAAGAAAGAGCTAATTTCACCAAATTGAAGGACTTAACTGCTTCCTCAGTCCACCTTACTGCACTATCTTTTTTGAGCATGTTTGTAATTTCCCTTAAATGTTCTACAAGATTGGGCACAAAGCGATGTAAGAAATTTATCTTACCATTGAAGGATTGGATTTCTTTCTTACTTCATGGAAAATCAATCTTTTGAATGGCCTCCACCCGAGCTGGATCGATGCGGATTCCCTCCTTTGAGATAATATGCCCGAGAAGCTTTCCTTCATCCATGGCAAATAGACTTTTCTTTGGATTGAGAGATATGCCATACTTTCTACACTGTTGAAACACAATCTTCAAATGATAAAGGTGATCTTCATCTGAATTAGAGAAAACTGTTAAATCATCTAGATAAACAACTAGAAAGACATCTTTTTCATTAGCAAATGCGATATCCATCGCCCGCTGAAAGGTTGCACGGGCATTTTTCAATCCGAAAGGCATATTTGCATAGTGAAAAGTTCCCCATTGAGTGGTGAACGCTATTTTGTCTCTATCATCCTCATGGACCAGAATTTGGTTATAACCCGATACCCATCGAGTAGCGACATGCGGGGTGCTCCAACTACTCTCTGAAGTATGTGATCCATCTTAGGGAATGGATAGTTGTCTTTCAAAGATACTTTGTTTAGATTTCTAAAATCAATACATAGCCGAATCTCACCTGTTTTCTTGCGCATGGGCACCAAGTTTGAAATCCACTCTGAAAATCTTATGGGGACAATGATACTAGCCTTGTAAAACCGATTCACTTCCTTCTCAATTGAGGGCAGCGGCTTCGGATTTATTCTTCTTAGATTCTGACGAAAATGCTTTTGATTTGGCTTGATTGGGATGACATGCTGAATTATGCTTGTATCATATGACTTCAAATCTAAATAATCCCAAGCAAATACATCCGTAAAAGAAGATAGCAAACTGATATACTTTTCTTTTACCTGTGGAGGCAATGCCTTTGATAATTTTACCATCTTAGGATTTTTAGCTGATCCAATGTTCACATCCTCAACTCCTTTCTCGGTTGGCAGCAAGCTCGGTTTTTTGGCCACATCATCCTGATCGAACAGCTCCTCTAAAGGTATTAGACCTTTAGGAATGATGTTGTCTTTCAGCTGCAAAACTTCCATCTGATTGACTTCTATATCTGCCTCACCATCATCATACTCCACATCAATAGAAGTGTCTTTGAATTTACCTTCATTTTGCAGAAATTCATCGATCTCATCATCATCTTGAAACACTTGCCAATACCTTTGATTGTCGGGGACAGCTGGGCGATGTTTCACATGAATCTCAAACTTGTTGTTTGAATTCATCGGAATTTTCAAATTACTTGCTGCTGTTGCAAGTGAATCCGCAATGACATTCTGAACACGAGGAACACATGTCAACGTGTAATCTGAAAATACTTTCAAGATATCCAAAACCGCATTGCGGTAGGCTCGCATTCGAGGATGCTTAGCTTGTTATTCCCCTTTCACTTGCTTGATAACTAACTCGGAGTCACCATACACTGAAATCCTTTTGGCATTCAATTTTCTAAGAATTTTCAAACCAGCAATTAAAGCTTCATATTCAGCCTCATTATTTGAACAATCAAAAGCTAGTTTATAAGAACATACCCTTACATTGCTTGGCACTTTGTTTGGGGTGAAAACAGGGCTGCGTATCCAAATGCCAATTCGAGTGCCTTCCCTTCCTATCGCGCCATCAAAATCCATGCTCCACAGGCCTGCTTCATCCTCTTCCAAATGCTGAAATTCTGTTTGTTCTGTTTCTCTTCCTTGCTGTCCATCAATATGTTGCTGCTGTCGGAAGGCTAATTGCTCAGTGGTACTATCAAGTCTTTGTCTTTCTTGCTTTAAGACTTCTCTGAAATTTTCAGTGATCTCGAGAATGTCTTCTACTTCAACTACTTGGCTATTTACATCATTAAAGCTATCTGAATACAAAACAAATGATTCTAAATCAGTATGTACATAGTTGATTGGATGATTTACTGGCTTCTCCTTGCTAGTGATCATGTACTTCATCTTTTGTTCCCGGTATAATTTCCTCATCTGACCGAACATGGGAATGGTAGCATAGGAGAAATCAAGCTGCATTGTCCCTTTAATCTTTGCTCCCCAAGATCTGGAAAGAAGCATGCCAAATCTAGGAGGTATATCCGCCACAACCACATCCATCAAAACATTTTTAGCCGGAATCTGATCCAAACTGACCACCAAATCCTTGATAAGACCAATGCACCTTACTCTACCAGAATCAAAAGAGTAAAGGTCATGATATTTTCTAGTGATATCCAATCCCAATTTCTCCATGATGGCCTTAGGCATGAGATTATGAGAGGCTCTAGAATCAAACATAGCATTATGTAACACATAGTCATGCACCCTGAGACTGATGTAGAAAGGAGCTACATCACTATCTTGAGACTGACCTTCCAATGCTGGACCAAAAATCAACTTGGGACTATCATCCTCCACGTTCACCATATCAGATGATGGATCTAAATTCAGAATCTTAGACACTTGACCTTTATAATTGCTATTCTTCATCAACTCAGTCAAAGGAATGGATATTTTTAACTTAGCAATTTCATTTTCTAAGTTAAAAACTGAAACTTTTTCTACCTCTTTCACTGAAACATCCTTCTTTTTGGTTTTCTCCTTTGACACACTTGGCTGATTGGATCTTTCACTTGCTGATGGCGTTTTGTTGGTGGTAGGATCAGCTGTCTCTTTTCCCTTTTTCTGGACATTAGGAGGATCATTCTTTGGCGCTGCTGCCTCCTTCCTTTTCTGAATTGGATTTATGGGCACATCTCTACTTTGGAGTGAATATTGTCGTTGCTGGGCTGACAAAGCATTCATGTATCCTCTTTGGTATTCATCGGACTCTTCCTCAAGAACTGTTTCATTTGCCAAAATGAAATTTTCGTCCCTTTGTATAGCTGGATTCTCAGAGTACTCGTCATCTTCAGTGATAAAAATTGGCATATCATCGGGTGTAAAGAAATCATTCTCTTCTCAAATCACATTCTCTCTTCATCTGATTCAGGACCATGTACAAAATTCTGCTGTAAGGGTGTCTGCACGTGCTGCTGAGCTGCTTGATCTTGGGCTCGCTGCTCTCTTTGTTTGATTCTAAATTGTGGTTGCTACTGACCACGGAAGTTAGGATTTCTGACTTATGGTTCAGGCTTGTCAAGTTTCAATCTATCAAACATCTGCTCCATCTTCCGAAGCACTTGATCTGAAGTGGAAACTTCTTCCTTTATTGTGACTTTCTTTTCAGCTCTTGCTCTAGCTCTTTTGGCAAGCAGATTTGCTTCAATGCTGACTGCAATCTTCTGCATGTCTTCCAAAGTGGCCGGATCTCTCTCTCTTAATTGATAGGCCATATCAATATCAAAACCATCCGGGAACTTTATCAAAGCCAGCCCCATAGGTGGCTTTATATGATCAGGAATTGCATTGTAAACATAATTGAATTTAATACAATAATCTTGGACAGACTCACCAACATTACGCTTGATGTTCTCATATTCGGAAAGGATCTGAAGAGGATTTTTATTCACTTCCCAGTGATCCAAGAATTGTCTCAGCAGATTGGCCAATGTAGTGATACTTGCAGCCGGCAAAGCTCTGAACCATTTCCTCACTTCACCACCAAAGGTTTGTACAAACAGTCTCATTGTCACATTTTCTGCATCAATCTCATGGAGGTCGAAGAAATTTGTCATCCTATCCACATGTTGCTAAGCTGTAACACTGTGAGGAGTGCCATCAAACAATGGAATTTTCCTTTGATAATCAGCGGGCATATCATCTAAATTTTGAGGCAGCACAAGGGGTGCAAAACGAGCAGCCATTGCTCTTGGTGGATTTGGTCTTGGGGATGTTGGGGGAGTGGGTGCAACTGATGTATGGGGTATATGAGGAGGTGTGTGTGGAGGCGAAGAAATTTTGGATGTTTGAGGGGTAGACAGAGTAGACGGAGGTGACACCACTGCAGATTTTTGATCAGAGATAGGAGGCTGCACAGGGATGGTGGGAATGAAAGGAGTTTCGATGGGAATTCCGGAGCTAGATGCAATCGTGGAGGATTTAAGGGTTGCAGATGCAGTTTCTAAGAAATCAGCAATGTTTGAAGCCACAATTGAAGTCTGGAGCTGTTTCAAGATATAATCATCAATTGATTTATTGGGCCTTTCAGTTTCAATATCTTTGACAAACCCTGGATTTAGGACAGTAGAACCAACATCACTTTTGGATTTTGTTTCAAACAGTGATAGACCAAACTGTTCGTCAAACTCAAGATCTGCAAGATACTCAAAGACCACAGGACATGAATGAGATTTGAATACGGGAATTACGAAACTTTCTTAACGAAGGATTCGTGGAATAAGATTGGGATTTTCATACACAGGAGGAGGATCAAGATCTGGATTAGCTCTGGTATATCTTCTGGAAGCCAGTGTGCTATTATTTCCAAGAAATCAAATGGACCTTAGCAACTTGTTCAGCCTATCAAATCCTAAACTTATCATACAAAAGCTTAGAATTATCAGATGTACTGGGGTGATTTGCAAGTTAGATATTCCGTTTATAAGACTAGACCGGAGCTTGACTGAAGTAGCTTTTATCTACTTGCGCTAATGCAAAGCAAAAGCATTTCGAAGGCTACCTGGCTAATCTTCAGACTCCATCTGTAGTTTATAAAATGAAGAACACTAACAAACAAAGAATATCTTCCCCAGTACGGTTGCCACTATGTTAGAGCCTAAATCTACCTCAGGCTGAGAAAGGTAGGATCCAGGGCCAACATCAAACCACGCTTAACCTGGTACCTAGCCCTACGAGGTCGGGAGAGGGCTCTCTCTTGGTCAATCTCAGCAAAATATGATCACTAAAGGCTTGAGATGACTGATATAAATATTGATCTTAGGCTAGGTATGTGTGCAAAGAGTTTGATTGAATAAAATGATGTTTTTGTTGGCTCTAATGGAAAGGCAGATCTTGGGTGCAGGGGATGAGGCTCAGTCTTGCAGAGATCTCAATGGGGCAAGGTAGGAAACTGATTTTGGCACTTCAAATCGAATGAGATGGAGGGATTAGACAGGTGAGGAGCTAAAGAGGGCAAGAAAAGCCATGGATCCTCTTCAAACAACTGAAAACATAAAAAACTAAAGCAAACCCTAGGTAGAGCACTGCAATTTCAATGGATTCTACCTTCACTCTTGTTTGATTTAGTTAAGAAGAAACATGATAGATAATGTCATACATACACATAAGTAATTTCAAGAATACAGAAGAAAGAACTGTACCAAAACAAAATTCCACATGAATCCCAAAGAGTGCTGCAAACCCTGGTCTCAATTCCTTAGCCAAAACTGTTGATATGAATATACAAGAAGCTCCTTGCTTTCTCAAAAGTCCAACAATGCTAATGACTGAAAAATCACAAGATATAGACAAACCATAGCTCATACTAGCCTCTAGGGGTCGATCTCACAAGTTTAGGAGCTGTTCCAACTAATTCTAAACTGAGAACTAGAAATTAGGCAGTGGAACAGCATGCCTCTAGAAACAAGGGAACTGATTCATTCAGTTTCAAACAACTTTTTGATAGATGAATCTACCTCCTTAAGTGAAAATTTGACATATTTACATCATGATCCATCAATGTACATTAAATTACATCACAAGTTTGACATCAAGAAGGAGAAAAAGTCAAACTGGCAAAAGCTAGGCGAAAAACAGAGTATAGTTGGTCAAACTGAGCAAAATTTCCCCTATGCACCGCGCTGATTTCTCTATGCATACGCCTATTTGGAGCCACTTTTGAAGGCCTTCCCAATGTCCAAATTCAGTCCAAGTGTGCTTGTTGGAAAGGTCTACCTATCTACTTTCCAACCCAAGTGGAATTTTTGAATTTTTCCTCCATTTTCCCCTCCAAAATTCAGTTCTCCCAACACTGCTTCCTGTGTGTCAAAATAGGGGCAGTAAGGTCATTTTTTGAGTGTTTTTGACCTTTTTGAGGGCTCAAAACCTGTCAAAATTTCTTGGCCATTGGTAGGAAAGCATATTTTTTCATGCCAAATCCAAAAATGCTGAGTTTTTGTCATTTTTAGGCTCCCATCAAAAGCGAGCGCTGGGTGGCGGGGCGCATAGAGCAGAAAACTCTGTTTTTTGTGCCAAAAATTTCAAAAATGCAAAAAGTGTCCCAAATTTTTTGAAATTTTGGCTGAGTCTTCTCCATCAAGCATTATGTTGGGCCAAGGAAGCCTCAGCCAATATCTGAATTCTATCATGCTCCTTTCGCCTCCTTGATGCCCTCTTCAATTTTGCCTTTAAATTTCTGATTCTCGCTTTGCAGACTTTGTTTCTCGCCATGTAATGATAAGCCATATGCCTCAACAATGTCTTCTCCTTGTTGGCCTTCTCCAAAAACCTCTCTAAGTGGATATTAGCTCTTTCAAGCCATGATTCTCGACTGGCATTGATCTCTTACTCAAGTGACGTGAGCTCCACCTTCCTCCTTTAGGCAGCTTAACGGTTTTCCCGTATGTTTTGCAATTCTATAATCGCTTGCTGATCCTCAAACTGCTTATTTATTTGCTCCAAGTACTTTATTATCCACTTAGCCCTTTCCAAGTTGAGGGACAAGGCATTGATGTCTGCCTGCTGCTCTTGGATGACTTCTTTGAGATTTGAGCTTTGCAGGCCCACATTAGGATCATCGCCCTCAATGAGAATGAAATCAGTCTCCCGCCCACCTGAAGGTCCCTCATCCTGTAATGGCCTCTTTCCTTTGTCTTGAACCTGCTGTGCTGATGAAGGAAACGAGACCCCTTCCATCCCGGGTGGAGATAATACTCGCTTTGCTGCTGCGAACAACTGTCTAGTGCCCTTCTGATAGGTGACAAACACCGGCATACTAGCGGTCTGTGTCTCATGACCCTCATGCTGATATGAAGGTTCACCTATCTCATGCAAAGCCTTTGGAGGTCCCTAAGGAGCTGTGAAAAACTCACGAGAAATGAAGTCCTCCCAAGTGATGCCCTGTAAACCAAGCTGATGGACAACCACAATTTTAATGAGAGCAAAATGATATATACTGTTGAACTGTTGCTGAGGAGTCTTGTGTTGTACTAGGGTGGTCATCTTCTCAATATTTCGGCACATGAAGTAGGGGAGATTCATCATCCTCACCCTCGTAAAATGCATCAGCAACCTGATATGATAGGCATATAAACGAGAAAACCGGCCCTCATAGCTGAAATACTTCATTATCAGTTTCATCAAAGGAGCATAAGAATCTTTCAGGTACCGAAAAGGAAAAACTCTGCTGAGTTGTCTCAAATAACCGGGCTTGATGTATGGTTCATAATGCTGCTTGTCAATTTGCTGCCTCTTGTTCCATTGCTCTCCAATGTTAGGAATACCGGTTGCTAGTGAAATAGATTCTGGTGTTAAAGTGAATGTTACACCAGCTAGAGTGGCTTGACCATCATGTAAATGAATCACAAACAACTAGGCCAACTCATGATGATACTGAATTCTAGCAACTAGCTCACAGAACTCATAGCAGGACTGGTGTTGGAAACAAGTGATGGCGAGAGGGCAGGCCTGTAGCTCAACAAGAGTAGTGGGTTCCTCTTGTATATGTTTGCCACCTCTATGAGGCCTCCTGGGTGCATGTACCTCTGTAGGAGAATCACTGTGTGTCTCTTCTTCACGATCATATGAAGGATCAGACTCCATCTTTGCTAGTAAGTGAGTTTTCTTGATGAGTATTAGGAATTTACGGTCTTTTTTGATTTTTTGCCACCAAGGGAAAAGGATATGAGGGACTGTGGAGGGAGAGAGTATGGGGATTTTGGGACTGTTGGGACAGGGTTCTGTTAGGGAAATAGGGGATTAGGGAGTGATATTAATTTTAGGGACAACACTTTAGGGTTTGGGGATTTGTAGTAAGGGTTTGGGAAATGGGAATTGGGGATAGGGATAGATGATTTTTTGGGAATATGGGAGTTAGGGAATGGGGGAATAAGGTGAGAAAATGAGTGAAGAAGTGAAAAGGTGAGGGAATGACAGAATGAACTTGGCAGCAAAATAACCAAAGCAAACCCTAGGCAACAGTTTCTTGGGAAATGGCAAGAAGATAGGGTTTGATTTTCCTATTAGATAACCACCATAAACTGTATGAAAAACTCTTTTACTAGCAATGAAGAGGGCTTAACTTACTTGCACAATGGAAGTGTTGATTGATTTTGGTGATTTGAGGGAGTTTTGGAGCAAAACGGGCTTGGTAGCTCTATGCACCGCGCCTCAAACCCAACACGTTGCATCCTGTGTGTATGCCGCGCCAGAACAACTTTACATTGGAAATTGCGGCCCTATGCGCCGCGCCTTCGATTTTGCATAGTTTTTTCCAAGTTTCTCTCCTTTTGCTCAAACACGGCTTCCACTTCACTCACACTTTGTTGCTTGAATGTAAATGAGCTTTTGAATTGAAGAAAGGATTTATATACAAGGACCTTTAATTTTTGTTTCATAAAAACCCACTTTTACAATGTTTGGAATATGACTTTATTTTTTAACTCTATTTTTTTAGCTTTTCACTTTATTTGAACCTTCTGATGAACTGAATGACTTGCTTTTTGTTTGCTTTGCAGGGGATTGGAGCTACTGAGGCTTGGGAAAGAGACCAGGGTTGCCTCTAAACTGCTTTACATATAAAAGAAATGAAATTACATGAATTAATACAATAAAACCTAAAATACTTTGGAAAAATACATCTCTGAGCAATTTATTATGAAATTTATTGATACCAGAACCTCCTCATGTGCCTGCTGATTGTTATTGGAAATTTTGAAACCCTTTTTGATGAAACCCTACTGAACCCTAGACCTAACGACAGTGAAACCCTAAAAAAGACTTTTGCAAATTTTGAAGACAGAAAGTCACTGTAAATGACCTTGATGAGTAAAAATGGGCTAGCAGGTAAAGGACATGAGGGAAAATGTAGGAGAAGCCACTACTGTCAGATGATCCATGCTCCTAATGTAATGCAGCTGACTTGGTGGGACACCTAATATGCAATGCAACAAGAGGATTTGATCTCTGATGGAGGGATGAAGATACCGACACTAACATGATCCTCTCTGGCATTACCCTCAAACTTTGGGATGTTTGAGGGAAGCTTAGTCAGAATAGAAGGCCAACTAGCATTGTGGTGCATGGGGTAGTTTATAAACTGATTAAAATCCAGTAGACTTAACCCAGCCATAAAGGGGAGCACGGGGGATGCCGAAACGGTTCCTGAGACTATTCCACTTGATGTGACCACCGGGATAGAACCGGAGCCAACACTAGGTTTGGTTCCTGCACCAGCTGTGGGTCCAGATATGGTGACTATATGCGGTGAAGGAGGCTCGGAATTAGATCAAGAATCAAAAGAACTAGGAGAAGATTCAGTATGGGGACTTGAAGGACTATGAAGTTGAACCCGACGGGAAGGGGTAATATGCCCAAGTGGAAACTGGGGGTGAAGGCCTAATAGTGTTCGTGACAAATGCCTTGGTGGCACAATGGTGGTAAGACACACGTGACATGGAAATGGTGAAGGGAGATAAAAAAATATGCCTTTGTCTTGATGAGGGGAGATAAATTTATTATGTTAAGTCTTGGCTTGGCGGTGAAAACCAAACGCCCTTCGCTTAAGGTGTGCTTGTGTGTGCAAGTGTATTTATTGAGTAAGCCCAAATCGTGTTTGTAAAAATAAAAAAGCTTGCTGAAAATAAAATAAAATTAACAACAGAAAATGAAAAGAAAAACAATTAACTAAACTCCACCCAAATTGGTTTTGCAAAAATTGTGCTGGTTGGTGGCTAAATCGATGGAAAACACACCAAAGTTCAAGATATCTAATTGTCTGTGTGATTGGGATTAAAAAAAAAGGGTACAGATCTGGAAAATATGGCTGAAAGTAATGTAGAAACTCATACTACTCACTCAGCGAAACTCCTCATATAAAGGTGGAAGCGTACTAGAAGCCCTAGGGGGGCTAAATTCCATATCGACGAGTAAATCAGAGTAGATGAAGGCCTAAGCGAGATGGGATAGAGGTTAGACAACCCAGCAGACCGTTCTCTACGAAACCTAGAAATAGATCTGAGAAAAACCTGGAAATCCAAAAATCATAGGTACTGACCTGTTTTTCAAGTGGGATTGCACTTTTTAGGTTGATAAGTGCACTTTGGCCTCCAGATTGCACTTTCTGGGCTAAAAAGTGTGATTTCTACTCTGTGGATCCCGATCTGAAAATCTCAGAAAAAACTGTCGCCTTTGTTGCGGCTATTTCCTATGACCTGCGGAAAAGACCAGAAAGCTTGCAGAAGTCATAAATTTAATAAATCTAGGGTTAAAAAACTAGGAAACATTAAGAGAATTAAAAAAAAAAAGAAACCCTAAGCTAATAACCGAAGGTCACCCAAGTTTCTCGATCTGAAGTATAAATCCCAACAAAGTCGCCAATTTTGTTGTATTGTTTTCTTCTCAAAGATGTACGAAAAGAACCCACTTAAGATTGTGGATGACAAAAAATCTCAAAAATATAAATGGCTGCTAAACATTGTAGATCTGCAACAACTGATAGAAACAAAACCTGCCAAAATTATCATCTATGCCACGATCATAGTTAAACAGAAAAAATAAAGAGTAATACCTCCAATCATCCAATGGAAACCAAATATACAAAGAATAGCTTTTATTATAACACCTGTGAAGGGAACAAATAGATGTTACCAGTCCCCCTCTGTGGGATGGGTTCTTGGCTATCTTCAAACGTCTTCAACTTGTGTAGAGTCTCTCTCGTCTATAAAGTGTAAACCCAACAAAAATATGGTGTGCGACAATGAAAATAATCAAAGTTACAACAGTGAGTGCAACAATGAAAATAATCAAAAGTGAATAATGGATGGAAAACCCTTCTATTTATAACAAAATATTGAGTTATCCTCGAATAATGAGCAATAATAAGATATTATTGATCCCATTCTTGGAATAACCACTTGGAATATTTTATTATATTTGGTTAGGAGGGAAAAGGTATTTAAACTTTTATTTAGAAATCATAAATAAATAAATAAATAAATAAATGATTTATTTATTATCTCAAGGAATTAGTTAATGAATAATAAACAAATAAGGATTTATTTAATTATTCCTAAGGGATTTAGTCAAATTTGACAAAGAATAATAATTAATTAATCATTCTTAGAGAAAAATAAGATAATTAATGATTTATCTGTTTATTTTTCATGATTGGGTCAAATATGACAAGGAATAATAACTGAACAATGGTTTAATTAATTATTCCTAGAAGAAAATCAAATAAATAGTGATTTATTTAATTATTTTTCATGGTTTTAACTATAAATTTTTTTTTCTCGGTAAAACTAGCTAGTCTATTATATTATATTTACAAGTAAACTTTACATGCAGAGAGACAGGCCTTCCAGGGCCAATTGTGGCACCTTGGATAGCTTAGCTTGACACAAAATGCTCCCTCGCAGGGGCAGCACCTCCAGGACAAACCAAAACTCTTCCAGAGCAAACTAAAACATAAGACAGTAATGACAAAGCTATACTAGAACATAGAACAGAGTTGAGCTAGACAGTAGCGATACGGCCCACGCAGGGGCTTCCAACAAAAAACTCACAGTAAACCTTGTCCAGACGCATGACCGACATAAACATGACATAATTAAGAACTGAAAATATACATACACAGTAACGTGGCATAATCCAAATACCCGCCGAGACCATTGACTTAGACCAGAGCCGAGAGAGAGAGAAGAGTAAGCCGGAGAGTGCCTCTGGGGATCAATCTTCAGGCTCTTCCTCAATGATGTAGCTCCAGCCTTGGCCTTCAGGGATGCCTGCCCACATTGCCATAGGATCCTTTGCAGTGGCCTGAGGTTCCTGCGCTGGAGGTTGGGAAGGGCTTGCTGGGGCTCTTTCCCAGAAGTGCCTTCTTCAATTGGTGGCTGCAGCACTGGACTTTCCTCACGATTGCCTTCTGGAGGTAGCTCAGCCGAAACTGGTAGCTTTCCATCTGCATTCTCCTCAGGAACCTTAGTAAAGAGAACTGAGATGTGTGCATTAATACCTACATTATCCTTCGAGCTGCCCAGGGTGAAAACGACTGAGCCGAATGCTGGAAGCACGGGCTCTCCCTCACTGGAGTTGCCGACCTCCATGAACTGACTGGCCTGAATTGGTGTGGCTCTCGCCCTCCTGTGGCAGTAGCAGCAGCAGCAGTGATGGTGCACATCTGCTGCAGGGGGGCGTGAGGATGCCCCTTGTCCAGGACCCCTTCTGCTCGGTTGTCTTTCCCGCAATCGTGCCATAGACTCCACGTCTCCTTCAACTTGTTCCAGGCCCGAGCTCGTGGGCTTGAGGTCCCCGCTGTGACTACCACTGGATTGCAGTACCCGGATTGATGCAGTGCAGAACTCAATTTCCCAAAGACCACGCACAGGAATAACAAACACGGAAGGGACTTTGCCCAAGTGAGTGTCTTCACCCTTTGCCTCAACTTCACTCCAATTGCTCTTAGAGCTCTGTTCCCACCTGAGGCATTCACCAGAATCGCAGTGACGGTGAGCAGTGGCTGCGTTTTGAGGGAGGAGAGCGCACACCCGTCCAAAATCCTTCCGAGCCTGCACCACCCAGGCCTTACCATACAAATGAGCTTGCAGTGATCCGCCTTCCCCATAAAATCTTGCAACATTCCCTCGATCAGAGCTTCCCATAACTGCTTCCTGCTTCCACATCGCTTCACCCTGCGCGGCATTGAATGCCAAGAGCTCGGGCGGCTGAACAGTATACCTCGGCGGCAGTGAACCATAACTTATGCATTGTTAGCACGGGGCGGCACATGCTGGGCATGTGGCTCGTCCCTGTCTGACGTGCCATCACCCGCATCCGGGGGGTTTTAACTATAAATTACTTAACAAAGGTGGTTTATTAAGTAATTTCTCGTAGTGAAAGAAATTTTACTATGGTAAAATTGGCTTTACATGGTGTACTTCAATCCATCTAGTAAATTAGGCTAGATGATCATTTTGTTGGTGATAACAATGCTCAACATACCATCTTTGTTTTCTAGTTATAATGACCGTCACATCTGTGTGGAATACTCCGCTGGGTGGTGTATGTGTTTTCCCCTTCACTTTGGTTTTAACGACTGTCACATCCATGTGGACTACTCCGTTGGGTGGTGTACATGTTGTCCCCTGCACTTTGGTTTTAATGACTGCTACTTCTGCTGGATGCCAGACAAACCTTTTTGGTTCGCGTGTGTCTCTTCCTAGGTGGTACTATTACCTCTCACTTATAGGCTCACTTTACTCTCCCCCTTTGCAATAAGAGAACCGACACACAAGTTACTTTATGCACTCACCAGGCACACTTACCTTGATGTTTGAAGATACCAGTGCAACACTCTCATGTGCTGACAATTAGAGCCAAGGCATATCTCTAAGTATATAGCAACGAGGCATTTATACCGAATGAGACTCCTACACCAAACGGTGTGAGGTCTAGTTGGGACTTCAGACAAGGGATATCCCCTGAATGTTAGCAAGTCCAGCACCATCAACAATTCTGGCTCTAGAAGGAGGGCCAGATGATGGGTTGCACCCGTAGATGTTGGGTGTGGAGCCTGATTATCTTTTATATTCAAAGGTATCATCGCATTGGACCCCAATTCGTAATGGGACGGCAAAGTCGCCTGTAAAATATACGCTGCAGGGGGGGTCAATCTGGGTCATTCACTAGGCGGAGATCTGACGGTAGATGCTATGTTTAATTTAGGGTTTTTGCCCTAGAAGGCACCCCCTCGCTATATATGAGGGAATTGTATTGCGTCTATGTAGATCTGTATTCTGAGTGAGGAAGAGAGAGGAGATTGAGAGCGAAGAGGGAATTACATCGGATCTGCTGTAGGTTGTATCTCTTTAGTTTGCTGGATAATATAAAAGGAAGGTCTGGTTGTTTCTTCGTGGATGTAGCCCAAACTGGGTGAACCACGTATATCTGTGTCTCTCTCATTTTATGCATTTTCTGTGTTTATATTTCTGCAATATTTTGTGTTCCATTGCTCTGTAATATATAATTTTCTAACAATAAAGTCTCGTTTGAATCTCCTATTTTAAAATGGCTCTTCTCGAAATCATAATCCTGGTATGCTTTTCTAAAAATCCTAAATGTACCATCCCTGCGGAAGTTATTCATGACCAATCCAAGTTGAATTTCAATGGTGAGGGTGAACTGTCTTTTCATGTGCATGTGCTTCAAATTATGACTCTTTTCCATCGTCACCAAATAAATTCCAAAGATGTATGGATTGTACGACTCACCCTCACATTCGAAGGTCATGCTCAACATTGGTTTCATACATTACACTTTGCCTCTATCGATTCATTCGGTCAACTTACTGCCATGATGATTAAAACACTAGATGAGTATAACCACCAAGATCTCTGTAAAAAAATCTATAGTTTAAGAATGAAGCCTGACGAATCAATTGAGGATTTTGTTGATCAGTTCATTCACCTTTGTTATGAAATTCTTGAACATATTTTGAACTCAAATTTCTTGACACAAGAGTTTAGATGCTTGGTTCATGTTTCCCAATACAGTGAACCTCCCATTTTCCCTTCCACCCCAACTCTTGTGGACCATGAGGCACCTCAGACCACAGAGGAGCCCACTACCCCATTTTCTCCTTGTCATCCTCCTTTTTCAGTCCCAATGTGGGTGCCCCCTTGTGGTGATCATGAAGCTGACAAATCTGTGCATCAAGTCCCCAACTCATCTTCTCATCTATCTCCTGCTTTAATGGAGGACATTCCAGAATGGTTCAAGAATCCTACAGTGAAGAATCACCCCTCCATTCCACAAGAGGACGTCACTGTTCATAACTCAATTCTTGAATTTGATCTGCATCTCTGCCATCCTCTATCATCTACAAGCCATGACTCCTTGTACCATGACTCGCTTTATCATTCCTCTTTGCCAGCCAGTTGTTCGCATTCTCTTGATTCTCAAGTTGTTGGCTGAAATTGTGATTAGGTGACAGGAAATCACATTACACAGGTAGAGGAGAAGAAAGGTGAGGACACTATCAATCTTCCCTCTATGTTTCAAGATTTTCCACATCAAAACAATAAGATTCCATTCTTGAATGATTCTCAATCTACTAATCTCGTTAGATCATCCTGCATAATCAATTCTTTTGATCAACCCCTAGTCTTGGGCAATCATCACTCCCATGCTTCCATATGTTGTGACGAATTCCCAAGAACATCATGTGATCTTCCTTTTTCTCATGAACACTCTAACTCAGATCTAGAATGTGCTCCAGTTAAAGAAGGCATCCATATCGAAACTTCCTCTTCACCTCACTTGCCCTTGTGTCCTACCATTCACAATGCATCTACATGCGGTGAAGATACTCCATGTTCTCTACCTTCTTGGTCTGATGAGCTATATCATCAATTGAAACAAGTCAGTGAGGTTGTCCATTATGGAAATAGTCGAATTGCACAAGACTCTTTCCACCCCTCATCATCGCTTATGTTGCATGAAGACAACTCGTCAAATCAGCTTGCTCATGTGAGCTCACCAATTCATTCATATGTGGATGTACCATTAGAAGAGCCTCTTCAATTGAGCAATATGATCATTGTTGAAACCTATGACAAAGATGGTTGTTGTCTGGAGAGAAGTTTTGAAATTAGCAATAACATCCATCCTCAAGCCCTACATGATCTAGTTCAAGCTTAAATACGATTTTGCAATTTTGGAAAGTTTCAGAAAATACCAAGGAGCGAAGGCACTTCAACTTCCATTGATGGTTATGACAGGACCTCGTGACTAAGGTAATCCCCTCCAACCAAATCAGATATGGTTTCCCAAGCACAATCCATCTATCTGCATGGTTTCATTTAGTGTGGATCCGTGTAAAAAAAAGTTGGTATTCTGGGTGTGATCTTTTGAATTTTCACTTATGACTGAATCCACGAATCTGTTATTGCGTGTCTGTATTCATGCACATCTCTTATATCAAAAATGGGTTGGGAGTTTTCATCTCTCACGAAATCATGGAATTGTAAAGTGATAATCTCAAAGACTGTCTTTACCCACAATCATACTTATTGAATTTTCCCTCTCATGATCAGCTACTCAGCCTTCTTGCGAACCTTGTACTTCAAACATGTCCGCTCATCACACTAGAAATCTCCCTGGGTGATGATGAACACACAAGCTATCACATGAATCAAGTTCCTCTCCATTCATCTCACCCCAAATGGTATCATGCATTCATGATGCTAGCATCCTTTTAAAATTCTTGTGATAACTATGATGCCTGCACAATTTTTCACTAGTTGCAGGAAGGTGGTCTGTCATATCTAGCTCACATCAAACTTGGTCCAATTGTGCATAACATTCACAAGATAGTTCAAATTGAAAATTGGGAATCTGACGTCTCAACTAACTCATTTGATATTTTCTCTATCTTGGGTGACTGTCATTTGGCTTATCATTTTCCCATCAACACATCCGGTTACAGTTGCTTCGTGCTATTTGATGTTCATTGTTTAACATCTCCCCCTATTTCTGTTAAGTAGATGAGGCACTTTAGGCCGCGCTGATGGTTATGGAAGGTACTCATTGTCTTAGCATGACTATTGAGAATGATCAGATTTATTTTTCCTTATAAGATTCCCATCATGATCTCATCTAGAAAATTGAGAATTCATCCTCTCAAAGATCACGAGGCTTTCCAGATAGCCACCGTGAATTCTATGATCCAATCACTCAATGGCTAGAACAATCTTACTTGGCAAGCTTTGTTGCAGGCAACAAGTTTCAATCCTTTCGTGCACTTTCTAAGAAGCTCGGTGCAAACAAGGACGCACCTGCAAGAGGATTCCGAGGTTTGTTGAAAAGTGGTATCTATCAAAGAGGTAAGCATGTGCATTGGGTAAAAGTAGTGGTTGTGACACGTCTTTCTGCCCATAGGCAAGACCTTCCTTCCCATGTGAAAAAATTTCAAGTATCTGTATTTTATGTTGCACATCATTCGTATCTTTGTGGAAGCAGGTTGGGAACGACTATGTGTTGGCATTATGATGCATGTGTTGTACTTGATGGCAACCCACTTGTAGCAGAACAAATCACTTGTATATGGTAACTAGATGAATCTACAGGAGAGATATCAGCTGTGACAGAATGCATGGAAATTGTGTTTACAGATGTGACAAATGCAGGGGAGTTCAAAGGAATGAGTTCATAAGTAATGTACAATGGAAAATCACATTATAACAGGTCTATTCAGAGGGAACAAAGTAATGGTACAAAAGAATAGGATGACAGAACAAAGGACTACAGATCAGACTCTAGAGATTGAAGAAAGAGAATGGTTTAAGAAGTATACATTGGTTCACTTTGTCCAAGTAGCGTACACATGTGGGTTAACAGAACAAAAGGAGCGTATATGTATGCACACACTTTCATACAAGGAAAAGCACGTATGGGATGGAAAATCAAGGTTTTTGTTCGAGGTATTGGTCCAAGGTTTTGGTTCGAGGTATTGACAAAGCATCTAAGTATATAAGAAGGAGAAGATCGAAAGGCTAAGTGCACAAGTAATGAATATCATATGAACTATTAGATCAAAAGAAATTATGCATGTTATGGGTTTCTGATGCTTTTCTTGATCTAGACTAAGTATGCACCTGAGAGTTTGATGATGGATAAGATCTAATGATGGATCAAGATCATAATGACTTATCATTATGAGATCTGATAATGGATAGTCTAGATCTGAGTGCTAACTAATGTTTTGTGCTTTAAATGCTATGATATGGGTATATCTGAAGACTGGAATAGCTGTGAAGTTATAAGTTTTTATCTGCAAATCTGTACGTTGGTTCACCTTGGTGAAGGCACGTATGCACGTTGGTTCGACACTTCCAAGTAGCGTATGAAAAAGAAAAGCCTGTTGTTCATGATGATTGATCTATCTGATCGGGTTGTTGTTTTACTGTTGTTGTCAATGATGTCTTCTTAGATCTGAAAGTAGAATTGAATGCATAAGGAGATTGAGTATGATTGATTGATTGAGTGAGAAGGGTGATTTTTGTTGTTGTCTATTTAGATATTTGTAATTTGACAGTAGATCTTCAGATTGTTACTGGTTGGTACAGTTGTGGTTTAGAGCTTTTATGATTCAGTATCTTTAGAGGTATATGTAGGTTGGGCTAAAGGAATTAGTGTATACACACAGGTTAGCTTCTTTAAAGGAGCGTATACATTCTGACACATGATTTTTTGATGTTACAATTGGTTCTGGTTGTTGATGCAGTGTTTAGGGTTTAGATCTGTGTAATGGCTACAATGATCTGTCTATTCTAGTTGATTGGTTGAATTTGATTAAGTTTGAATGAATGATTGATTAATTTGTGATTGTTTGATTATGTATGTCAGATGTTTCAGTGAATGATTGATTCAGTTGTGTCAGAGGTCCAGTGATTGTTTGATTTAGTATGTCAGAGGTTTTAGTGATTGATTGATTCAGTTATGGTTGATTCAAAGATTGATGATTGGGTTTTAGATATATTAGAGACCGATGATTGAGTTTTAGTGATTGGTTGATGCAAATGTATTTGATAGATGTATTGGACAGGTGATTGATTTTGAGCTTCAATGTTATTGATGGGTCCAGTGTGAAAATTTGATTAAACGTGGCCTACATATTGTGTTGTTGTGTACCAAGAGTATCCAGTATAAAAATTTATGAAACATGGTCCCTGGAGGATATTGAGGGTTGGAGCCTTCAGTGAGGAAGTCGAAGCTTCCTGCCAATAGTGGTTGGTGATTTGATCAGGGGGTTGGAGCTCCCTTCCAGTAGCAGCTAGAGAACAAGTGAAGGTTGGAGCCTTATGTAGGTCGACGCCTATGTACTAGTAAACATATCAGCTGGTACAAGAGATAAGGGGTTGTAGCTCCCTTCCAGTAGAAGCTAGAGAATGAGAGAAGGTTGTAGGCTTCTGTAGGTGGATGCCTACGTATTAGTATGAGTGTACACCAGTACAAGATTGTAAACAAATTATTCTTTATATTAAAAGAATACAGAGGCAATAACATCAAGTGGTTTTTCTCCCACATTAGGTTTCCACCTTAAATCTTGGTGTTCATGTGTGTTGATTATGTGTGATGGTTTATTCTATTATTACTACACATGGTTACTATTTAATGTTTAATAAAGTACTGATGCACTGATTAAATATCAACATATGATGAATTAACAGAATCATAAGTTCACTAGATATATGTTGGTTTCCTTAAGAATAGTTGCATGCACACACGAGTTCCCTTCACTGATGTAGCGTATATAAATCTAATTATGGAAATGAAAAAGTTATTGATTTGCAAATATTGACTCACCCCCCTCTCAGTATTATTCCCAACACTACAGTGGCTTCACTAGAAATTTCATTACACATAACCCCGACTGTCTAGATATTAGGATAGGAGTAGGATTAGTTGTGCCTTATTCTTCCTTTCCTTGCACTCGTCTTGCACTTGTTCCCCATAGTTCATCCTCGTTGTCTCATTCTGGTTTTACAACATGTTTTCTTTAGTCATTTTATTGTCTTGTCTTTCTATTTTGGTTTCATGTTTCTGTGTCTTCTTTCTTTTTGCTTTGTTTCCTTCCTTGTTCAGTTTTTCATTTTTTTCACTACGTGAATAATTGTTGAGCCTGGACCTACATCTTGGCTCTTGAATGTGTATGTGGCTGATGTTCAAAGTGTCTTGTGACACTACAGCCCTTGGCTAGTCCTGTGTCTGTCTTCCTTGTGTTTGGTTGTAACTTTTGGATGATGAAGTCTTGGCGGAAAATACTATCCATCCATAAAGAGAGATTTGGTTCAACCATAAGCCTATGTCCAATTTGGGAACTTCATGGCTGTACTCAGTTTTATGCTTTGGTGTGTTCAAGATTATCCAACTAGTAGAATTGGAGAGGGAGAAAAATATAAATGTGAAAACCTAAATCTGAGGTCTTTACATGCTTCTCTGAAGGAACAACCTCTCCTTCTCTCAATAAGCCGAGATCCCTCTTCCACCCCAAAAATAAATAAGTGCCTATGCACAGTTCTCTTTCAAAAATAATAAAGGCGAAAGAAGAGAAAGGCTTCCTGCGTAGAGAGGTGAAGCAAGCAAGTCCACTTGGGTACTGTCTAGGCTCGTTGGCAGTAGATCAATGATTTTGTTCTTATGTGAATCCTTTGGGGTACTGTCCAGGCCTACTGGTGGCAGACCAACACCAGAGATGAAAAAATATACTCTGAAAATATTAAGCTCGCGAGCTAAACTACCCTTCCCAATTCGAAACAATGTGATCTCGCTAAGTCTTGTGTTGTGTTCAACTGATTTGGTACAAGGAAAACCATGTCTATCCATTAGGTAAGTGGGGAAGCCAAAGTATTGTACACGATGAATCAATACTTCTTGATCGACCAAGGCCCTACACTAAATGAATCAAGAGAGAGAATATGGAATTCAACTAGTGTGTCACGAAGTGTTGTAGTGGATGCAACACCCTCCAAAATTTTGGATCCTGTGATCACTCATTCCTTAGTCACTTATTTGGTAAGTTGATTATCTCAAGCTTCCCTCTTCAGTCGTAAGAGTCATTCATGCTTTTATCTTTCTATAACATGTGTCATTTTTGGGCAGGGGATTATCACTCATCATGCAAAGGGAATGTTTGTTTTTGATTAAGGGGAAACGCTTTGTGAGAATGGGTTGTTCTCACCATATAGACATTGTTGGTATCAAATTATGATTGTCTATTTCACTTAAAAAATCCTCTTTTGATTATCATTTTTGAGCATCTAACCTTCATATTCCAGCTATAATCCTTAGAAACTAAATGATATGATGTCATTATCATTATTTTTAGCTTGAAATTAATTTTTGAAATTATTGTGTTAAAAATGACATTTTCTAGAAATTTAGAAGAAGTTGTAACTCCCTGTATTTGCTCCATGGTTTGACATGTTGCATAACAAGTTGGAGAATTTGAATATTGTGAGAATGAATCTAAATGTACACGGATGGTGGATTACCTATCCACTTTTGAATTTGAAGAAAATAGGTGTCCAGTCAACGCTGGTCAAACCCAGCCACTTCTGCAGAATTTCTAGATTTTGAACAAAATAATTTCTATTTTGAGAATTTTTCCATAAATGAAGGAACTGATCCAATTTCAACCTTCTTGGATGTAATTAATAGAATTATGTTAGGATAATATGGAGTAGGAATAGCTTCTTTTGTTATAGGATTTGTGATAAATAACCTAGGAGGAAAAACTATGTTTCTGCTAGATTTTGGACATGAAAGTACAGTTTATGTATTTTTAATCTATAGACTTAATACAAACTTCACTATCGAGTTTATGCCTTCAGATCCAATAGCCATATTCTTCTGAATCGTTTTACAATGTGCTTGTGAAGTGTTTAAGGGCCCTCATCACTATGCTGGTACACTCTGCTTTAAAGTTTCTTTACTACTTGCATAGATAGATTTAAAATTCAGAGGTTATTTTATGTGCTGTAAGAAAGGTTATGTTATTGAAGTTGTTAATTGGAAAGGATTTTCATTGGTTGTGAAAGAGCCTTGTAAAAGGACTCAACCAATACTAATCTTGAAGATTGATATATATGCTTGATGTTGCATAATTTCGATATTTTCTTATTGGTTTTAATTTCAAAGATAGTTCATGGTTTGATTTCCAAGTGATTCAGATTTGTAATTGTTAAATTCAATTTGCAATTAGATAAGTGATTCTTGTAAGGGATTCAATTTTCATTGGTTTGAAACATTACTTATCTTATTTGTTGCTTGGATTAGTTAGGTGTTGAAATTGCTTTGAATTGTTATGATCCAAAGATTGGAAAGGATTCTATTGAGCAAGATTCTTGTAAGGGAATGATAGGATTTTTAACCAGTCATTAATACTATGTTTTTGTTACCTAGGAAATTAGAATTTCATTAGATTTGTTTTCATCTAAATTTATGCTTAAGTGTTTGAAAAGACAAGGAAGGACCTCTTGTAAGAGAGCATTGTTAATTTCATTTCACTAGGCTATCATTAGAACCTTAGATCCTTCTAGATCTATGTACATTAGATGAGAGCTTAACTTACCTTAGTAAGTAAAGACCAAATAGACATGTTTCACACTTATCTCACACACTAACTACATAATGCACATAAATCCCAACCTCCCTTAGCATTTAAAACTGTGTAGTGGGTTTCCCCCAGTGTCCTTCCCTCAGTCGGAACCCACCATCCCCAAAAACTACATATTTTTGTCCCTGAGTTGTCTTGTCTGCCTTGCATCCTGAAACTGTGCAAAGGTTTCCTCCCAGGACCTCATCTCGTAACAATGCCTTGCATCCTAAAACTGCACAGTTTATACCCAAGTTGTTCATTCTGCCTTGCATCTTGAAATGTGCAGATGTGCCCTCCCAGGGCATCATCCCGCAATAGTCATTACCCACTGAAACTGTGCAGATATGTCTCTCAATAAACACAAGAAGGGTGACATTCTAGAGGACTCTCAAGGAGCCGAGGAAGAATATAAGCAGACCAAGGAACCCAAGGTATGATAGAAGGTCAGGACCACATGAAGACTCCATTTGATGCACAACCCTTTGGAGATAAGGTATGGAAAACGAAGCACATCTTTTGAAATACCCATCTTAGTATAGCTTGAAGGGCTTCTTATCATTTTCATATCATTCTGTCTTCAATGGCATGCATGGTTGCAAGCACTGAAAGTTATTCCATGTGTTTCCTCTACGTGTCTTGCCCCCTTTTGCCTGTTGGATCAGTCATCGTCTTTTGACATGTCTGGTTGTTATGTCATGTTTGCGAACCATTCTAGTCACCATGAAGGTTTGTCTTTGTGTATACAAGTTTTCCTAATGATGTGAACACCTATCATACTCATACAAAATGTTTTAATCACTGTCACGCAAGTGTCGTCACAGATGTCCAAAGGTTTATCCCAAGTGTCGCACTTGTCGCACTAGACAGTCTCACAGAGGATCTTGATTTACAATTTTTTCATGGCGGTCAGTTTTTTCATGTTGTCAAAGTATGCTAAATGTGTGATCACAATGTTGAGTCATCACAAGTTCACTTGCCTCTCACACTTAGTCATTTTCCTGAAAGTCTCTCGATAGAAAACCTTCACTTCACCTAGCCCTGATTGAGTTGCACTGCGTAGTCTCAACCCTTAGTGGTTCTACTTTGCTGCTTGGAACTGTGCAATGCTTGAGGTTTTCCTTTGGGTTAGTTGCACTGCACAATCCTTGAAGTGGGCATCCTGTCTTCCTTCCGAGAACTATGTAGAAATTGCCTCACTACCTATCTGAACTTTGCACTTCTCAAGAACAGTCATTGAGCCTACTTCTTGCTTGTTGGAACCTTGCATTGCATAGATACCTGAGCTTGCACTGCTCCCATAAATTGCATAGATATGTCCTCCTAGTGACTTCCCTCATCTGGGACTCACTGCTCACAAAAATTTCACAGAACTATCCTCTGGTCCCTCTGCTTTCTGGACTTGTCTTCCCTTTGGAAACTGTGCATGGGTGTCCCTGAGGGTCCCACCTTGCATTTCCATTGGTGTCCTTTACTGCGCAATTCTTCCTTTGAGTGGCCTCTGTGTAGTTTTCCCTGAAAATGAATACAATGCCCCAGAGTTCCTTGTCCAAGCTTGATCTGCCCTTTGCACAATATCAGTGACTAGTCCTCCCTCCCTGTCACCTGGAACTCTGCAATGCGTAGTTACTGGGCCCTCTTCCCAGTCTGTCATCTATCTCGGGCCCGATACGTGGAAAACAATGCATCATGCTAGACTAGGAGGTTTTTGGATTAGATGTCATCCTGTCATGATTGAATTATAGGCACAAGTACACTAATAGATCATGGCGAGACAACAAACATGATAATAAGGAGCACACATGCTAGAAGACTTACTTGCAGCTGGACGGAAAAACATAGTAAATCAAACAGTAAGAGAAAGGAACACATGCATGGAACCATCTTGCAATACCAATACCATTGAAGACCCCGCAACATCAAGCCATGCGGAGGAGAAGACAAAGCAGACACGAGAGTACATCCATCACTTAACATCACAAAAGCTTGACTTGGACACCATAGCCAGCCAGTACATGTCAACAGTGTCATATCAAGTTGTGTCATGAGTTATCAAGGCCACATCACTACTATGGGCCATATATGTTGTAATAAAATGTAATGTACAGTGGAAATCCAATGGACACACACATGAAGATGAAGAGTCATGTCAGTTGAAAATTCATAGGAAGTTGAATGGTCATGAGGGTAGTCATTGAAGTTAAAGTGTCGTCACCTTGGCTCCTCCCACATCCTTGAGAGTTTACAATGAGTTTTTTGAGGAGCAAGGAGTGGCTCCAATGTCCCACTTCTGTGACTAGTGATGTATGGTGTACATATGTGTCTTGGGACTTTCGCTTAATTCAGAAGACTGTTAAGGCCAACGAGTTTCCATGCATGTTTTGTAGATGTTTGTAAGACTATTCTTTCGGCATTTGTAATGCATGTTTGTTTCACCTGTACTAAGATAGTTGAACTACTTCGGCTGTTTTAGTACTTACATTGTTGGGAATGTGTTGTGTTGGTTATCACCACTGTCTCATCCTTGTGGACTACTCCGCGGGATACTAGACAAGCAACCTTTGTGTATTGGTTTTCACCATTGTCACATCCTTGTGGATTACTTCATGGGATACTGGACATACCATATTTTTTTTCTAGTTATAACGACCGCCACATCCATGTGGACTACTCCATTGGGTGGTGTACATGTTTTCCCCTTCACTTCGGTTTTAACAACCGTCACATCCATGTGGACTACTCCTCTGGTTGATGTACGTGTTATCCCCTGCACTTCAGTTTTAACGACTGCCACATCCGCTATGGACTATTCCACTAGATGTTAGACAGACCTTTCCAGTTCACATGTGTCTCTTCCTAGGTGGTACTATTACCTCTCACTTAGAGGCTCACTTTAATCTCCCCCTTTTAAGTAAGAGAACCGAGATACAAGTTACATTATGCACTCACCAGTCACACTTACCTTGTTGTTTGAAGATACCAGTGCAACACTCTCATGTGATGATAGTTAGAGCCAAGACATGTCTCTAAGTATATGGTAACTAGGCCTTTATACTGGATGTGATTCCTACACCAAACCGTGTGAGGTCTAGTTGGGACTTCATATTGGGGAGATCCCATGAATGTTGGTGGGTCCAACACCGTCAATAGTTTCCAAGGATTATAGGGATTGATAAACTCCTTTATAATCCTATCCTTTCTCCCTCAACCCTCCAATCCTCCCCCTTACCCTTGGTGGACCGAGTCCCTTGCTTAAAGAGCAAGCAAGTTCCACTCTTTACTCCATCAGTGGGAAAGGGTTTTCAGGGTCACTCCTCACCTATCCATTGACATCTACTTTACAAAGTGATCCCTACTCTTTCGGGACTCTTCCCATCGGTGAAAGTCCTTAAAGAGCAAGGATACTTAGTTGTGGTGACAGTGGGATAAGCCCGCAACATTGACCTTGACCTAGCAGTTGCCCTCTTAGGAACCCCTTTTAAGTCTCCTACTGGTTTGAGTGGTAACATATATGGCATCGTTGCAAAGGACAAGACATGTGTTTTTTCCCCGTATTGTTGACCTAGGTTGTCATTGATGTCAATATGGAAATATTCTAGATACTAGATGACGATACGAAGCCAAGGGGAAGCAGAGCAGATCCATGAAGAGACTGGAGCAAGGCCATTAGGATAGCCAAGCCATAAGCAAGAGAGGCATATTGCAGAATATCAGAACAAACATAGGAGGTCTCTTTGAAAGACATTTCCAAGCCAAAGGAGCCACATTGGAGCAAGAGGAGCCATATCAGAAGAGCATTGCATGTAATACATGCCCAAGAAGAACCAAGAGGAGCTATAAGAGGAGCCATATATATATATATATATATATATATATATATATATATATATATATATATATATATATATATATATATATATATATATATATATATATATATATATATATATATATATATCATATATATATGCCAAAACAGAGCTACAGGAGGTGCCATATATATATGCCAAAGAAGAACAGGGCAACAAGAGGAGCAAACAGAGCCATCAGAGGAGCCAAGAGGAGCAGACAGAGCCACCAGAGGAGAAAACATAGCAAAGAGTAGACAGAGCCAATGGAGGAAGCAAACAGAGCTATCAGAGCCATCGGAGAAAGAAAAACAAAGTTATCGGAGGAGAAAAGGATGCATTTACACTATCGGGAGCTATCAGAGGCCAAAACCCATCTATATATGCATTTAACACTATTGGCGACAAAAACATATATATACATGCATTTACACTATCAGAGGCAGAAAGACTTAGTTGGATTGCATATACACTATCGGGGGCAGAAAGACTTAATTATATGCAAATACACTATCGAAGGCGCAAACGGAGGCCAAAACATATATATAGACAAATACACTATCGGAGGTGGAAGACTAAGCTATAGTGGAATACACTATCGGAGCGGCATATATATATATATATATATATATATATATATATATATATATTGACGACAGTGTAAATCGGCAGTTCGGCTATGTGCCGTCACCCCAAACCCCTAACAGTGACATACATATATATCAGCGATATGCTAATCGGTAGTTCAGCTATGTGCCATCACCCCAAACCCCCGACAACGACATACATATATATCGGCGATATGCTAATTGACGGTTTTACTATGTGCCATCACCCCAAACCCCCGATTGCAGTACATATATGCGGACCTGCTTAAACATTGTAACATGGCTTAATAATAATATCGCATCCCTCATATCGGGAGTCATATATCGCATACATTGTAACGCCCTATCCTCCTAAAAGCACTGATTGCGATTGCAAGACCAGACCTGATGCAACATTGCAATTTGGCTTAATGTCATATCGTGTCCGTCAGCCATCGACCATCGACCATTAGCGACTGCCGATTGCGATTACAAGGCTGACCTGAAGTAGTTATAGATGCGAGAGTAATATTTTTGAAGTCCTCCCTTAGTGCTTCACTCGTGGTTTTTCTCATATTTTCTGTGTATTTAAATGTTGGCCTTGCGTGCGATGTGAAGGAAAAAATGCATATGATAACGATTCTGATAGTTCAGTAGGGTGGAACGATGCCGGTTGCGATTGCGATGGTAATGTGACGTGTGGGCTCGCCCTGATGGTACAGTCTCTCCAAATGAAAGCCTTCGTAAGCACTGAAGTCCCGTGTATGAACGTTATTGAAAAAAAGGGATCTCTTTGATATCTTTTAATAGGCAACGTTTCTCTATAATACGGCCTCTCTTCCTCCTGAACGTGTCCTGTGAATATTGGAACGCTCGAATAGACTGAGGAAACCGAAAGCCGGGAAGCCGAAGAAGAAAGCGAGCGCAAAGGAAATGACAGTGACCAAGGAGGAAGTTGATATGATAAGCGAGCGTTGAGGAAGCCTAAGAGTCAGCGAAAAGAGGAAACTGACAGACAAAGGCATGAGGACTGCATAAAAATAGGAAAAAACAGAGAACAATGTGTGGTTGTATTGTTGAAACAGTTGGAGAAAATAGAGGCCGTAGCAGAGGGTCCAGCAAAAAAGAAAAAAGGGCCGAAGGACCAATAGGACAGGAGACAGTCGAAGGGAAGAAGTAGCCAGCAGAGAAGTAGTCATGTTGAAGCATTCACTGTCACATTAAAACAGATGGTTGAACAGAAAGTTGTTCTTTATGCAGAGCTTAGTGCAGTTAACAGTAGACTGACTATAGTTGTTTGAAGACATTATCAGAGAGCACGAAGGCTATTAGAGACTCTGTGTGGATAGTATGAAAAGTTGCAAAGACTCCTTCATAAGAAGACTGGTTGTCATTGATGCTGTAGCATGGAGACTACAGTGAAGCTGTATATAGACAGAACTCAGTAATGAAGAGTTCTGAGAGTAAGACAGATTGGAGTCCTTTGGATTGGTGCCATAGAAGTAAGAAGGATTTGTGTCCTTGGGACTGGTGTCTCAGGAACTGGAAGGATTGAAGTCCTTGGGAGTTGGTGCTCCTAAGTCCAAGATTGTTGTCTTGGCAAAATAGAGTTGGAGCTCTGGAGGTTGGAGCCTCACAAAAGTCCAAGTTGGTGCTGGGCAATTGATTGCAACCACTTATATATTGTATCTATTTTACTGCAAAGATTATATGAATAAAAGCATTTATTCTTGTTTTTCATCTTGCGTTCTGCATATAAATGTTTTAACTAGTAAAACAATAGTCAGAAAAAGAAATACTGATTCACCCCTCCTCTCAGTATTTCCAACAATTGGTATCAGAGCTAGTACCTTCATTCAAAGCTTAACAGCTTGAAGGTTGACCTTTAGAACACAAATGGCAAAGTCAAGGAAGAAAGTCTTCAATCCTCCTAAGGATGTGTCTCCCTTTACTACTAAAATAGAAGACAGTCAATTTGAGGAGGCTCCAAGGCTCAATGGAAACTTTAGTATATGGGAAGCAAGAATGTGGAATTTCCTACAGACTCGAGGCATTGAAAGATGGAAATCAATGTTTGATGATAGCAGGATGGATAGAGAATCCAAGGAGTGCAATACAAAAGCAATGAAGGCAATCTTGAATGGGCTACCTGATTCTGTAAAGAACAATCTAGGAAAATATTCATCAGCAAAGGGTATATAGGACAAACTTCATGACCTTCACTCAAAGGGGGCATTGACCATGACCATCAGTCAAGAAGATGATGGAAATCAAGAAGGAAATCCAGAACCCATCATAGAAGCTGAAAATGAGAATGATGACATCAAGGCTGAAGCAGAGCTAGAAGATGAAGAGAATGAAAAAGATTTTGTAGAAGATCTCCTCACTCAAATTATGGCTGCCATGGAAGAGATTAACAATTTGAAAAAGGAAAATAAATAACTTAAGAAGATAACACTAGCTAGTGACCAAGATCAAACAAGGGAGGAAGTTGACCTTGTCAAGCTTTAAGTACAAGAAAGGGATGAAGAGCTTGCCAAGCTTAAGAAGGAATTTCATCAAAGCAAAATAAAGCATCATGAAGAAGTCATATCTATGACAAATCAATTTCATAAAGCAAAGAAACGGGAAGATACCTTGTCAAGTCAACTTGAACAAAGGCACAAGAGCTTGAACAAACTTGAAGAAGAGACTGGTCAGTACAAGGTATAGGTATCCTCTCTCAAAAATCAACTACAAGAAGCCAGGAAACAAGTACAAGGAGCTGAGAAGAAAAAGGAAGTGTTAGCTCTGCTATATAACAATGATTTTCTAAGGTCAGAGACAAGCTTGGTCTGCTTGGTTACGCTCAAAGGAAAGCTCACAGTGGTCACTTTCTCCTTTTTCCTTTACCCCACTTATTCTCTTCCACCTTTGTTACCCTATTTTCCTCCTAAACCTAGCATAATAGCCCCTTTGCCTTTAAGCCCTGAGTGCAAAGCCTAAACCCGCCATAAAACCTCAACCATATGACTTTGCGCCTTTATATCTCATCTCCTTTTATCTCCGCCGTTGATCTTCCCCGCCGATCCAACGGCTCTCATTGCACCCGAAGTAATAATCTGCTCGATCAAATCCCCACCATCAGATCATCTCCGCCGAGATCTCACGGCTTTCATACTTATCACGAGAGCAAAGTGATTGAACGTTAGCACGTGATGAGAGCGGTTTTTCTCTCTCATCCCCCGCTACGTGTCAACCACTAAGTGGAATCGCACGGTCTCATCCTTTTATTGCTTAGGGCCCAAAAGTGGTGCGATCAATACCATTACCGCCCAACTAAATTGCTCCCGCCCGATAATGACCGTGTAACCGCGCCTCCCGATCATCATTCGATCTAGCCGCCTAAGATCTAATGGCCCAAATTCAACCCGCTCCCACCTCGGCCAATATCCCTCGCTGAGCCATCTCCGCCATCCATTTCCTCGATCCGATGACCATCCTTCTCGCTCATCCATATCATCCACCCGCCATGCATTTTGTGTCCTCCATCCATTCTGTGCCCAAAGAAGGAAGGTGACCAGCATGACAGTATCCGTCACAGTCAGTCCCCAACAACCACATTCAACAGAAAGCATGGACAGGGGAGAAAAGGACAGAGCACGACCCTGCAAATGAATTTATCAGTCATGGAAACCCACTGGTACGAGCACTCCAACTGCCTAAGAGGACAACACAACACTTGAATAGATTAGATTTATCCACTGAAGCAAGTGAGCATCTTCAGAGACTCCATCATGCAGTTAAATGCAGTTGGTGGTCAATTATGACCCCTCCATACCTAAACGGCCAAGTTCCCTTGTAATGTCAAATCTATAAATACCCAAAAACAAGATGTAATCAGGGTTGGTGGTTGGTATTTTGATGTAAGGTTCAACCTCTGGAGACTGTAGATATTTTGTCAGTTGCAGTGTCTCGTCTTCATTTTCAGCTAATACAAGCTTCTTTTGCTGTTAACTGCTCACTTTCCATCTTTCTCTGTTCTAAGCTTGTGCTTGATATGATGTGTTCATGATATTTTGAGGTTTAGCACTAGATAGTTGTCATCCTATCTATGTTAGATTGTTGAATGTTTCACTCAATAGGTTACTCAGGTTTCTTTCTATCTGCTACAAGAGAGCTGTCATCCCGTCTATGCATCAGTAGAATAGATTTACAAGCTTCTTTACTAGTTGCAATCGGCCATCACATGGTCTTGTGCATCTGTTGGTGTGGTTAGTATTCTCCATATTCACCCAATTTCTAAACTATGAGCATTTGGTAGTCTAAAGCCTTCTAGTTTGGGGGTGTTCATACATGTTTGGAGTGAAAAAAAGTAGAAGTGGTTATCTAGCTTGAAAAAGCATCATTCCTTCCATTAAACCATGCAACAATAAGTTGAAATTATATGTTACCATGCATCTCCGAGCTACAACCTAGGAGAGTTTCTTGGAATCATAACATAATTGGCGCCGTTGCTGGGGAGAGGAGATTGAAGCTCAGCTTCCTTGGGAGAACGACATAGATCTAGCTTTGATGATAGACAAAGTCTGGACACATTATTGGTTGTAATCATCTATCTGGTGACTCTACAGGAGGACCAACCTTTGGCGACTCCACATCATAGTTTTGGCTCAGTTTGTGAGGCATACTCAAAGAAATCCTCATAAATCACCAGCTGACCCAGTGCCTAACCCTGAGAAGATTGTCAAGCAGCGAAAAAATCACAGAAAGGAGCATCAAGATCAGGTAAGCCTAAACAATCTTATGTATCTCTGCAAGAAAGGCCTGTACTGAGCATGTACATGTTGAAAATATAGAGCCTAGCACTATCAATGAAGAAATACTCTTGGAGATTCATAAAGCTCCTTGTTCAATAAGTTCCCCTTTGGACCTCAGTCCAAAGAAAACCTCCCCTATAGTCCATCAGTTTCCTTCCGCCCTGTCATTCATTTCTTAGCCTTCTGTCATCCAAGCGACCAGTACCCTTCCATCTACCCTAGTCATGGCAAGTCAACAAGCACCTACCAAAATGGAAAGGATCATAGCTGCTAGGTATGGACCCTTGGTTCTGCCTATTCCTTTGAATGCCATGCCTGCACAAGAATATCAGAAATACATGCCTAAGTTCACTGGTATAGAGGGAGCAACAATTGAAGAACACCTTGAGTCTTTTTATAGCTATGCTGATAACCTAGATAACAATAAATTATTTATAAATAAATTATTTATAAATAGACATAATAAATAACTTACATAACAATAACAATAAAATCTCATTTTAATTAATTAAGAATAACATCATAAACATCAACTAGCATTAACCATAATTAATAAACAAAATTTAATTATAAGCAATTAATAGAAGCATTAATAACATTAAAATTAATTAATGATAAAGCTTACATTATCCGCATCAAATATAAAAGCATATTAACATGTATAAGAGAACATTATTAAATAACTTAGGAAATAACCTATAAGATAGATTAGTAACTATCATTAAGCTAACATCCATTATAATAGATTAATAATAGATAAATTAATAAATATTAACAATAACAAATAATAAATATAAACAAAAAAATGCATTAAATATTAAAATACTAATAAGAATAATACTAAATAATCCTAGAATTACTAAAAGAGATTTTAATAACAAAACATATGATTTATAAGAAGACATAATAAATAACTTTCATATCAATAATAATAAAATCACATTCTAATCAATTAAGAATAACATATCAATAAACATAACCATAATTAATATGAATAATTTAATTATTAGGCATAATGACATAATAAGACAAAATTTAAAATTGTAACATTAATAAAATAATTAAAAATAAATTACAAGGTAGTTATTAAAAATTTGTATAATGAAAAAACATAAAGCTTATAATAAATAAAATCATCATTAATGAAAAGAGTCGGCCATTGGACTTCACATCCTGGGTTTTCATATTTATACCTAAAAATTTCCTTCTTTTCTCCTCACATTTTGTCCTGATGATGAGTCTAGTTGCAGACTCGAAATGTCGACTTCAAAACCTAGATATCAGTGAAGATGATGTGTGGATGAGAGTATTTGTCCAAAGCGTTGACGGTGAGGCTAGAAAGTGGTTTAGAGAGCTGACCCCTAGGTCTATAGTAGACATTGAAGCATTAGATGTTGTGTTTTTAAAGCATTGGGGAGATAAGAAAGACCTGCTATATTACCATACTGAGTTTGGCAACCTCAAGAGGGAAAATGGGGAATCATTGTCTGATTTTAATAAAAGATTCAATCGTATGTACAACAAGATACCAGATGAAGTAAGGCCTACCCCCATCTCTGCCAAACTCACCTATGCCAATGCTTTTGATTCTGATTTATGCTTGCTATTAAGAGAAAGAAGATGTGTCACTCTAGCTGAAATGCAAGATGCAGCCTTAGAGGTGGAATCCAATATCCTGGCTGCAGAGAAACTCAAAGGCCATGCTGATAGAAGGAGGAAAAGAGGTGAGGCTTCTTCTTCTTCTACATATTCAGAGCCTAAAATAGACAAAATGACTAAAATTATTGAGTCATTGGCTTCTAAAATCTCCAAACTGAAGGTTGAGTAGAATTCCGGGAAAGCGATGCTTCCTAATACATTTTCTCCTAGAAATCCAAATCCATTTAGAAGAGCAAATGAACAATTGCAGATCATTCAGAGGGGCAAGGAAGCCAATGAAGAACAAAGGGTTAAGACTCCTTTCCAGAATGTAGTCATGGAGGAGGAACAATTTGATGAAGAGGATGAGATTCACTGCATGGAAGACAAGGGCAGTGCTACCTTTTTGACATTAGCTGCTTACGAAGAGTCATTACTCAAGGACCAGACCAGTCAAGAGTGGGACAGAGAAGTTGTTCTACAGACTGAAGACCAACAAAGATATAACTTGAGGTCAAGAATGAGTAATGTCAAAGAGGGCCCTGCACAAAGAGCTGCTGTCCCCACAGAGTAGTAGATCAACAAATAGAAGAGACCAACAGCTGATCCTATCATCCTGAGAGCACTAGCTCAAGAGGTAAGAGGTCCTGACAAATCCCCTTCCCCTTTTAGTTTTGAATCATAAGTCCAGAAGCTAAAAATATCTGTACCACTGATAGAACTTGTAAAGAGTGAGGCCTTTAGAAAGCCCATCCTTGATGCCCTTGAGCTAAAGGCCACACAAACCTCCATTGACTATGTGAATTTACAAGATGATTAGCCTACAGTTGTGCTTAGCCCAATGACTAAACTTGCAGATGATAATTCTCCATCATTTTATGTCTCCTTGACCATTCATGACAAAATCCTCCATAACTGCCTATTGGACACTGGGGCAAACCATAATCTGATGCCCAAAGCTGTCATGGAAGAGTTAGGCCTTGACATTACCAGACCATATCATGATTTATTCTCCTTTGATTTAAGGAAGGTGAAATGTCTAGGGTTGATCAAAGACTTGGCTATCACCCTAACTCAACTGCCCATGAAGAGCATGATGATGGACATTGTTGTAGCAGATGTCCCCCCTAAGTTTGGCATGCTGCTATCCAGAGGATGGATTAAAAGGCTGGGTGGGACTTTACAGAATCATTTATGTTATGCCACTGTCCCAGTTTTTGGAGGAGAAAGCAGAAGGCTATACAGGGAAGCCTAGTTAGCCTATATCATCAGTGATGAGAAGAACCCCACTAATCATCCCATTTACGTTGTGGACACTGATTTTGGAGCATGTATTCTCAAAATTGAAGAATCCCAGAGGGTCTCGATGTAGATCAAGAAACCAGTAGGCCAGGCCATGGAAGATGAAGGGACACAAACTTTGGATATGTTCTTTGATGGAGTCTGCTCAAAGGAAACTGCACGGGCAGGAGTGGTGCTAGTGTCTCCAAGACAAGAAAGCACTCATCTGTCTTTCAAGTTGACTTTTCAGGTCACCAAAAATATAGCAGAGTATGAGGCTCTGATATTGGGCTTAAACGCTGCCAAAGACAGAGGAATCAGGAATATAAAGGTGTTTGGAGATGCTGACCTCATCATTCAACAAGTGAACAAAACATTCCAAGAAAGGCACCCAAGGCTGAAAGCATATAGAGATGAGGTATGGAGACTTAAAGATTCTTTTGATAGTTTTTATATCTCATATGTCCCTAGAGTCAAAAATCAGTTCGTTGATTCCCTTGCTATGTCTGCTAGCATGTTCATCCCTCCCATGCCCCCTAGGTTGGTTTATGAAGTCCAGATAAAATATAGACCATCCTTGCCTAATAATATCTGGTATTGGAAAGTATTTGAGGATGATGATGAGGCAAATAGGTTTCTGCAAGTCATTGATGAATTCTCTAAAATTCAAATTGACCAAGAGAATGAAACCTTGGAAGAATGTCCTCAGCCCTAGCTAAAGAACAGAATTGGCCGAAATAGCATTGTATCGCTGCCTAACAATCATATACCCAAAGGGTTAGTGCCTCTAGAGAAGCTGTTTGATCAGAATAATGTGCCATATAAGGCTACCCAAAAAGAAGATCAATCTGCAGTCCATAGGCATAACATAGGGAGTCCAGATCATCCAAAGTATATAAATCTGTCCACCCATCTTTCTATTGCCCAAAGTTCTGAATATTGTACCTTGATGAAGCAATTTTCTGATGTCTTTGCCTGGGAATACAGTGACCTTAAAAATTATGATGAAAAGATTATCCAGCATAAGATCCCATTGGAGAAAGACACCATCCCTTTCAAGCAGAAACTGAGGCCCATAAATCCTTTGCTCCTTCCCCTGATTGAAAAAGAAATCAAGAAGTTGTTGGCTGCTAAAATCATAGTCCCTCTGAGATATTCAAAGTGGGTATCAAATTTGGTAGTAGTGAGGAAGAAAAGTGGAGAAATCAGGCTTTGCTTGATTTCAGAAACTTGAACAAGTGTTCCAAAAAAGATAACTATCCTTTGCCCAAGATGGAGCATTTGCTGCAGAAAGTCTCAGGAGCTAAAGTGATGTCTTTCTTGGATGGATTTTCAGGGTATAACCAGGTTGCTGTACATCCAGATGACCAAGAAAAGACTGCATTCACCACTCCTTGGGGTACTTTCATGTACTCTAAAATGCCCTTTGGACTGATGAACGCTGGAGCTACCTTTTAGAGAGCTATGGATATAGAATTTGTAGGAGAGAAGGGTAAGTATGTCCTTGTCTACCTAGATGATATAACAGTATACTCTAGCGGCCATCAAGACCATTTGTAACATTTGAAGAAAGTATTTCTAAAGTGCAGGAGGTTTGGGATATCAGTGAATCCTAAAAAGTCACATTTTGCTTTAGAAGAGGGCAAGCTCCTTGGACACATTGTTTCTGCTGCAAGTGTCAAAATTGACCCAGAAAGAGTGAAATCAACACAGATCTGGTCTGTACCGAGATCAAAAAAGGACATCTAATCCTTTCTGGGCAAAATAAACTTTGTAAGGAGGTTTATTCTTAATTTTGCAGAACTTGTAAAACACATCACGTCCATGCTAAAGAAGGGATCAGAGATCAAATGGACTGATGCAATAAGAAGATCTTTTGAACCCATCAAGAGAACTATTATGGAAGCTCCCACTTTGATCAACCCATATTACAACAAGGAGTTCCAGATCTTTTCATTTGCTTTAGGTGACACCCTTGCAGCAGTCTTATTGCAAAAAGATGATGAGGGCTCAGAGCATCCATTGGAATTCTTTAGCAAAACATTAAGGGATGCTGAACTGAGGTATGATATCATCGAAAAAAAGGCTTATGCCCTTATCAAATCCTTGAAAGCTTTCAGAATATACATTCTGCATTCCAAGGTAATTGCATATGTGCCCTTTGCTTCAGTAAAGGATGTCCTAACACAGCTTGATGTTGATGGAAGAAGGGCTAAATGGATTGCAAAGCTTATTGAATTCAACATAGAATTGAATCCCACCAAGCTTGTGAGAGGTCAAGGCCTTGCCAAGCTAATGGATGAAGAAAATTGCAGGATGCTAGACATGAATTGTGTAGGCACAATCTCGGATATCAGATAGGCAAGAGGAGACACAACTGAACTAGGACAGAACCGCTCATTGGCTGAAAATCTAGCTTCTTGTGAATGGTATTCTTCAATAGCTCAATTTTTGTTGAAGCTAGAATTTCCCCCAGGCCTAAGTTCAAGCCAAGCTAGGACTATTAAGCTCAGAGCAGCCAAGTATTGCATTCATGGAAACCTGCTCTACTGGAGGGACCCCTCTAAAATTCTTTTGAGGTGTCTGGACAGAGAAAAATCTATGGAGGTCATGCATTAGGTTCATTCCAACATATGTGGAGGACATCACTACTGGAAAACCATAGCCCACAAGATTCTCAGAGCTGGGTATTATTGGCCCACTTTGTTTTCTGATTCCTTTTCATTTGTTAAATCTTGTGACAGGTGCCAGAGGTTTGAAAGAAAACAACAGTTGAAGTCCCTGCCCTTAAAACCAATACATGACAGTGGCCCTTTTCAGCAGTGAGGTTTGGATTTCATACGAGAAATTAATCCACATTCTAGTGGCTAGCACAGATGGATCTTAGTAGCCACTGACTACTTTACTAAATGTATTGAGGCCATCCCTACTAGGAAAGCTGATCACCATGTGGTCATGAAATTCTTGACAGAAAACATTTTCACCAGGTTTGGTTGTCCACATAAATTGGTTACAGACAACGCAGCAGACTTCAGGGCAAAAGAATTGGTGGACATGTGTGACTCAATGGGAATTAAGCTAGTTCATTCCACCTCATATTACCCTCAAGGTAATGGCCTAGCAAAATAATCCAAGAAGATCCTGATAAGGATAATCAAGAAGCTGCTAGAAGACAATAAAAGGAACTGGGATTCCAAGATGAAATTTTCATTGTGGGCTGACAGAGTGACTCCCAAGAGATCCACAGGGAACTCCCAAGCTGGTATATGGCACTGAGGCTATATTCCCAATTCAGTTGACCCTCCCTGTGGCAAAATTCTTGCAGGAAGAGCAGAATGAGGAAAATGACATGGCTAAGAGGATCATTTCAGAGAGCAGCTGGTTGAAAAGTATGTAGCACATCAAAAGAGGATCAAGGAAGCCTTTGACAGAAAGGCAAAGATAGATAGTTTTCAAGTTGGATAATTGGTTCTTAAGTGGGATGCACTGAAGGAGAAGAAAGGCAACCATGAGAAGTTTGATGCTCTGTGGACTGGACCTTTTGTCATCACTCAGATCTAGGGGAACAACACTTTCATGCTGCAAAGTGTAGAAGGAGAGATAGTTTTTGATGGCCCAGTTAATGGGCGTTTTTTGAAAAATTATGTTGTTTAAGGTCTTCAGGCCTTAATTTTGTAAATATGTTATTTTTACCAGGTTTTACTGTGGGCTTAAATAGACTCCATTCCCAATGGAATATTAGGCAGTGTTTTTAATCTTGTTTTTGAATGAAGGCAGTCGTCTATAGTTCTTGAGACCTCACAGGGAGGATATCATCCCCAGAAGGAGCTAGTGTTAGCTCTGCTATATGACGATGATTTTCTAAGGTCAAAGACAAGCTTGGTCTGCTTGGTTGCGCTCAAAGGAAAGCTCACAGTGGTCATTTTCTCCTTTTTCCTTTACCCCACTTATTCTCTGCCACCTCTGTTACCCTATTTTCCTCCTAAACCCAGCATAATAGCTCCTTTTCCTTTAAGCCCCGAGCGCAAAGCCTAAACCCGCCATAAAACCTCAACCATATGACTTTGCGCCTTTATAACTCATCTCCTTTTATCTCCGCCATTGATCTTCCCCGTCGATCCAATGGCTCTCATTGCACCCAAAGTAATAATCCGTTCGATCAAATCCCCACCATCAGATCATCTCCACCGAGATCTGATGGCCTTCACACTTATCGCGCCAAAAAAGTGATTGAACATTAGCACGCGATGAGAGTGGTTTTTCTCTCTCATCTGCCGCTACGTGTCAACCATTGAGTGGAATAACGCGGTCCCGTCCTTTTACTGCTTAGGTCCCGAAAGCGGTGTGATCAATACCATTACCGCCCGATAATGATTGTGTAACCTCACCTCCCAATCACTATTTCATCTGTCTGCCTAAGATCTAACAACCCAAATTCAACCCGCTCCCACCTCGGCTGATATCCCCCACCATGCCATCTCCGCTGTCCATTTCCCCGATCCGATGACCATCCTTCCCGCTCATCCATATCGTCCACTCGCCATGCATTCCGTATCCTCCATCCATTTCGTGCCCGAAGAAGGAAGGTGACTAGCATGACAGTATCCATCACAGTTAGTCCCCAACAACCACATTCAACAGAAAGCATGGACAGGGGAGAAAAGGACAAAGCACGACCCTACAAATGAATTTATCAGTCATGGAAACCCACTGGTACGAGCACTCCAACTGCCTAAGAGGACAACACAACACTTGAATAGATCAGATTTATCCACTGAAGCAAGTGAGCATCTTCAGAGACTCCATCAGGCAGTTAAATGCAGTTGGTGGTCAATTATGACCCCTCCATACATAAACGACCAAGTGCCCTTGTAATGTAAAATCTATAAATACCCAGAAACAAGATGTAATCAGGGTTGGTGGTTGGTATTTTGATGTAAGGTTCAACTTCTGGAGACTGTAGATATTTTGTCACTTGCAGCGTCTCGTCTTCATTTTCAGCTAATACAAGCTTCTTTTGCTGTTAACTGCTCACTTTCCATCTTTCTCTGTTCTAAGCTTGTGCTTGATATGTTGTGTTCATGATATTTTGAGGTTTAGCACTAGATAGTTGTCATCCTATCTGTGTTAGATTGTTGAATGTTTCATTGAATAGGTTACTCAGGTTTCTTTCTATCTGCTTCAAGAGAGATGTCATCCCCTCTATGCATCAGTAGAATAGATTTACAAGCTTCTTTACTAGTTACAGCCTGCCATCACATGGTCTTGTGCATCTGCTGGTGTGGTTAGTATTCTCCATATTCACCCAATATCTAAACTGTGAGCATTTGGTGGTCTAAAGCCTTGTAGTCTGGGGGTGTTCACGCATGTATAGAGTGAAACAAAGTAGAAGTGGTTATCTGGCTTGAACAAGCATCATTCCTTCCATTAAACCATGCAACAATAAGTTGAAATTATATGTTATCAGGCATCTTCGAGCTACAACCTAGGAGATTTTCTTGGAATCCTAACAAGAAGCATTGGAAGTCATAAAAGGACAGGCTGATGAAGCAGGAAAGCAAAGAAACACCATGATCTGTCAACTAAAAGCAAAGGATGAAGAAATCTTCAAATTAAAATCTAACATCAATCTTCTCAAGGTTGAAACATGTGAAGCTACTCGTATCAAGGAAGAAACTGAGAAACAACTTGCTAAGAATAATAATAAGTGTGAAAGATTGGAAGAAGAGATTGTCTTCCTCAGAATGAAGGTTGAAGGGATGAACAAAATCGTGAAGAGCTCTCAAGCCTTGGATGACACGCTCAACTATCACATATGTCCATTTGATAAATCAGGTCTTGGGTATGCAAGTGAATCCTCAAACAAGAATGAAAATGCTTTAAACAAAGGGGATGTGAAGAAGCCAGAAAGAAGTGGTGATGCTCCCAGTTCCAGCAAAGGCAAGGAGAAAAACCAAGGCTACAATAGAAGAAATCCTGCTCCAAGAAGAAATAAACATGATGTCAAAGATGCGAGAGGCAATGGTTACCATCAAAGGATCTCAAGGAATAAAAGCTTCAGAAGTACATCAAGGAAATCTCCATCTCCCAGGTACTAAAGTTCATTTTTTGGTTATTGTTATTCTTGTAAAAACTTTGGTCACATGGCAAAATACTGTAAAGCATATCATAAAGATAGATATTATAGTCCCCAACAATCTCCAAGAAACAATTTTGCAGGAAGAAATCATGAATTCTTATTCATGAACAATGTAGAATTCTTCAAGTGTAATAACATTGGTCATATGGCACGTGATTGTAACTTAATTTGGGCTCTTACACAAGCTAGAACCATGCAAAAGAAGAAAGTTACACAAGTATGGAGAAGGAAGCAAATACAATCCAAAATTCCCTTGAGCTCTCCAGCCAATAGCATATGTCATTGGCCTGAATTTTGACAATCTAAGCACTTGATGGGAAGACTCTGCCAAAAGAGATGATGCTACAGTTAGGAGGAGCCTGTGATTCTTGATCATTATTGTAGAAGCTATTAGTGAAAGGGTTCCTATGAAATCCTTGTTGAGCTATATTAACAATCATTCTTTGATGAAGATCATTTCTCAGGAGTACTCCATTAAAGGACATGATCCTGTAACCATTCCTTGGACTGTTGTTAAAGATGCTTTCCACTTACTCTCTAAGTAGTATTTGGAATAGCAGAGAATGTCATCTAATACTAAAGAAATAGGGCAAACAACTATGGTGTTGTTATCACAAAAGTTTATATCTTGGCTCAGGGATTTAATGTGAGAACAGATAAATTATGGACACTAATAGAGGCAACCTTCAAACAAACAAATACATCTAGAATGGAGTTTGAAGTAAGAGCAGCTGGCAGCATATAACAAAACTGAAGCATTGCATGAAGATGCAAATCAGCTAATGTATTTAAAAGCCAGTCACAGACTGGATATCTAAATTTCGTAAGAGGAAATAACTTGCTGATATATGTACAAGAACACAAGGAAAAGATGGCTCATAGAAAGGAGAATGTTGTGCAGTCAAATATAACTTATGCTAAAACTGGTCACTGAGAAAATATAGCAACAGTAAGGCACGACCCCTCACCATTTCATCCAAATGCAATGATGATTGAATATTGGATGGCAGTGACTTAAGGAGAAGCACAGAGACACAAAGGAACTCAAAACTAAAGAAATATAGAAAGAAAGACAATCTCAGTGGCATTTTCTCCTGATTCAGACTATGAAGGTCTCTCAATTCTGCCTATGGAGATAGCAATATGGATTGAAGCATAAAAGCCTGGACTTGGACACTTGGTGTATGGCTATTTGAAATCTTATTGAAAGCATTGAGGTAGAGCATCTTTAAGCATTGTTGAAGCCATGATAGAGTAGTTCTGAGACATGAAGAGGGAATAATGTGCTAATTGATGATAAAGCATCAATCCTTCAGTAAAAGAAGAAGAGCATTATGACAGGGGGAGTCACAGACCCATGAAAATATACCATTCATTAAGAATAGAAGCAGTTTGATAGGGGGAGTCCCAGAGCACTCCTTTGCCATTGATGTCAAAGGGGGAGACAAGAACAATATTGCCATCAATAACAAAGGGGGAGATTTTTGACCTAGGTTTTCATTGATGTCAATATGGAAATATTCTATATACTAGATGATGATATGAAGCCAAGGGGAAGCAGAGCAGATCCATGAAGAGACAGGAGCAAGGCCATTAGGATAGCCAAGCCATAAGCAAGACATGCATATTGCAGAATATCAGAACAAACAGAGGAGGTCTCTTTGAAAGACATTGCCAAGCCAGAGGAGCCAAATTGGAGCAAGAGGAGCCATATCGGAAGAGCATTACATGTAATACATGCCCAAGAAGAACCAAGAGGAGATACAGGAGGAGGAGGGCAACAAGAGGAGAAAACAGAGCCATTGGAGGAGCCAAGAGGAGCAGACAGAGCCACCAAAGGAGCAAATAGAGCAAAGAGTAGACAAAGCCAATGGAGGAAGCAAATAAAGCTATCAGAGCCATTGGAGAAAGCAAAATAGAGCTATCGGAGGAGCAAAGGATGCATTTACACTATTGGGACCTATCAGAGGCAAAAACCCATCTATATATGCATTTAACACTATCGGTGGCAAAAACATATATATACGTGCATTTACACTATCGGAGGCAGAAAGACTTAGTTGGATTGCATATACACTATCGGGGGCAGAAAGACTTAGTTATATGCAAATACACTATCGGAGAGGAAAAGGCAGAATTTATACAAGTATGCACAGAATACACTATCGGAGGCACAAACGGAGGCCAAAACATATATATAGGAAAATACACTATTTGAGGTGGAAGACTGAGCTATAGTGGAATGCACTATCGGAGTGACATATATATATATATATATATATATATATATATATATATATATATATATCGGTGACAGTGTAAATCGGCGGTTCGGCTATGTGCCATCACCCCAAACTCTCGATTGCGATACATATATGCAGACCTGCTTAAACATTGTAACATGGCTTAATAATAATATCGCGCTCGTCATATCAGGGGTCATGTATCGCACACATTGTAAAGCCTTGTCCTCCTACAAGTGCCGATTGCGATTGCAAGACCCGACCCAATGCAACATTGTAATTTGGCTTAATGTCATATCGCATCCATCGGCCATCAGCCATCGACCATTAGCAACTGTCGATTGTGATTACAAGGCAGACCCGAAGCAGTTATAGATGCGAGAGTAATATTTTTGAAGTCCACCCTGAGCGCTTCGCTCGTGGTTTTTCTCATATTTTCTGTGTATTTGAATGTTGGCCTTGCATGTGGTGTGAAGGAAAAAATGCATATGATAACGGTTCTAATAGTTCAGTAAGGTGGAACGACGCCGGTTGCGATTGCGATGGTAACGTGATGTGTGGGCTCGCCCTGATGGTACAATCTCTCCAAATGAAAGCCTCTGTAAGCACTGAAGTCCTGTGTATGAACATTATTGAAAGAAAGGGATCTCTCTAATATCTTTTAATAGGCAACGTTTCTCTGTAATATGGCCTCTCTTCCTCCTGAACGTGTCTTGTGAATATTGGAACGCTCGAATAGACTGAGGAAACCGAAAGCCGGGAAGCTGAAGAAGCAAGTGAGCGTAGAGGAACTGACAGCGACCAAGGAGGAAGCTAATAGGATAAGTGAGCGTTGAGGAAGCCTAAGAGCCAGCGAAAAGAGGAAACCAACAGACAGAGGCATGAGGAATGCATAAAAACAAGAAAAAATAGAGAACAATGTGTGGTCGTATTGTTGAAACAATTGGAGAAAACAGAGGCTGTAGCAGAGGGTCCAACAGAAAAGAAAAAAGGGCCAAAGGTCCAACAAGACAGGAGATAGTCGAAGGGGAGAAGTAGCCAGTAGAGAAGTAGTCATGTCGAAGCATTCACTGTGACATTAGAACAGATGCTTGAATAGAAAGTTGTTCTTTATGTAGAGCTTAGTGTAGCTAACAATAGACTGACTAAAGTTGTGTGAAGACATTATCAAAGAGCACGAAGGCTATTAGAGACTCTGTGTGGACAGTATGAAGAGTTGCAAAGACTCCTTCATAAGAAGACTGGTTGTCATTGATGTTGTAGCATGGAGACTACATTGAAGCTATATACAGACAAAACTTAGTAATGAAGAGTCCTGAGAGTAGAAAATTACTATCAAATGTGCCTTGACAAGATTGGGTTGGAACCCTTGTGGTTGGTGCTTCAGAAGTAAGTAGGATTGGAGTCCTTGGGGCTGGTGCCTCAAAAGTAAGAAGGATTGGAGTCATTTGGATTGGTGCTTCAGAAGTAAGTAGTATTGGAGTCCTTGGGGCTGGTGCCTCAGAAGTAAGAAAGATTAGAGTTCTTTGGATTGGTGCCTTAGAAGTAAGAAGGATTGGTGTCCCTGGGACTGGTGTCTCAGGAACTGGAAGGATTGAAGTCCTTGGGAGTTGGTGCTCCTAAGTCCAAGATTGTTGTCTTAGCGAAATAGAGTTGGAGCTCTGGAGGTTGGAGCCTCACAAAAGTCTAAGTTGGTGCTTGGCAACTGATTGCAACCAGTTATATATTGTATCCATTTTACTGCAAAGATTATATGAATAAAAGAATTTATTCTTATTGTTCATCTTGTGTTCTGCATATAAATTTTTTAACTGGTAAAACAATAGTCGGAAAAAGAAATACTGATTCACCCCCTCTCTCAATATTTCCAACACGTATGACATATTGACATATCATTATTGGCGACTCCATTGGAGGAATGAAGTCCTAGTTCCTCATTGAACTCTAAAGTCAATGCTTGTAGGGTGAGGCAGGCATTTGTGAAGGAATTTTAATTCACCCTGGCGACTCCATTTTAACATTATATGCAATATCATGAAAAATTGTTGAAGAAAGTATCCACAACATTAGCCCCAAATAAGAACAAGACCTACGGAAAAGATTGAAGTCGTGGTCTGAGGTTTGTGATCATCTAATAGGGAACAATGAATCCATACTCATTGTTTATGACCAAAGTAGGTAAAACCTCGAAAGCATAAGAAAGGAGTATGAATAAGGGTACACATATTATCTCTTCTTGGAGCTTTTCGATTACACTGGTGCATTTAATTCCTTGTCTAACAAGATTAGGGAAACATACATCCCATTACCAGATGAGGATTTGGATGAGAAAGATGACCAAGAAGATGGGGATGATGAGAAAATACCAATTATGGAATTAAGTGTGAATAGCAATGGAGTGAAAGACATCTCCTCTAAAGATGATGAAGAGTTAGATCCTGAAAGCCTCCAAATCACATGAGAAAGAATGGATGAATATAGCAGGTCATGCAGGGAGGTAGTAAGGGAATATAATTCTAATGAAGTATTCTCCTACTTATATAATGAAGAAGTGAAGCTTCATAAGATGAAACGTAAATATAAAGAGAACCCTACTAATTCTCTCCTCCTAGAAGCATACTACCAAAATCATGTAAAAAATACCTTAGCCATTATTCTTCAAGAGAAGAGAGAAGAAGAAAGGTCCCGCTTTTCAACCAACCAAGATGAAGATGACTTCGATGATGAGAAGGAAGACGAGTCCTCGTTGGGACTAAGGGATGAGCAGGATGATTTTGAGGACACATGTGCTAGGAAAGATGAATTTATGGAAAGTGAAATTGAGACCAACCCCACCTTTCTCAAGGATATTACTCACGATGAATCCTCTTTTGAAAACTTTGAGAGAGATGATCCCATTAGCCCCTTGAAAAATGACATTGAAGATTATTTCCACATTGAAAAGGAGAAATGGGAAATTGGTCCTTAACTTGATTATGCTCCCATTTATGACACCAACAAGGAGGATGAGGATGAGGATGAGATTGGTCTCCCTTTCCCCTCAGGCACTATCTATGATGACATACCCATTGATGCCCTTGGGAAGGAGAATTATTATTTTCCCTTGCATAGAGAAGGACAACCTTTGATGGAAGTAATCAACTCTCCTTTTGATGAAGGCCCAATATTTAATATTTATAATGAGGAAAGAAATGAGGCTCTTACCAACCCACCTTATGATTATGTATTCAAATCACTTGAGCCTTTAGATTGTGGGGAAGGAAAACCCGTTGGATATGACACTTCACCCTCCCCTTTGTCTTCCCCTCCTATTCACCACCTTGAGTCTTCCTAAAATGAGTCCCTCATCCCTTTTGGTATCACCTCGAGTGACCATGCCCTTTTTCCCCTTTCTGAATATGGTGTCAATGATGATCCTTTCAATGAATATACTTTATCCCCTTTGACCCATCCTCGGTATCATGATCACTTCGCAACCTCCACTCTCCTAGATGACCATCACATTGATTAAATTTTTTGTTGCACTCCTTCTCTCTCTCACCCTTCATTCCCCCCTCATTGCAACTATATGACATCCTTGAAGCATGACAGTACAAAAAATGATTGTGATGAGGAGTTTTCGATAGTGATCATTCATTCCTCCATTTTGCACCTAGAAGGAGAGCCCTGGACCTCTAGATTGACCAATTTTCTTTCTCCTATGACCTCCCTCTACCTTGAATGGAGATGATATTTTGCCGACTTCCACCCACCTCATCCACCATGTGACTATGTCCACATTCGATTTGGGGGTTGCTACATGATTAATCATATTGACAGGCATATGTATATTGATGTGATAAAATGTTGGTCGCACTCGCTTTATGATTACACTTAGTATTAACATTACTATATGCATGTTAGGGTAGGATGCATTGCATGATGGTTTTTGCATTAGAACTAATCACATGTGATGTTTCTCATGATAGGCTAGATTGAATACATAAAAAAAAAGAAATTGAACATTTTGTTTCTTGTTGGTTTATGGGCTAACATTAATCATGGGTGATCATCAGACACTGCGAAAAACATTTTTCCCCATGCCTTTTATCTTTGACATGTGTAGATAACAGGTCTGCGGTGACCAAGATATTGTTGGAGTTCTCATGACCTCCCGTTCAAGCAGTCCAATCCTTCATGAGATCACGTCCCAGTTGGAGCCATATGTTACCCACCACTTTGTGGATGATATCCCTAGGAGAATGTTTTTCTCCATGATAGGCCTTAGATGGTAGCCAATAACCCCTTGATGCCTCCTAATAGCTCATTGTGCCATTTCTCTGCCACCTGAGCCAACAATTTGGTTCCTCACCCACCTGTATTGATCGTATGTTTGAAGGTGGGCCTCTTGAATCTAAAGGTATGTCCTTTAATTTGATAAATGAGTATTGTGTTTACTTAACATGGATACTTATGGGTATGGATTAATGGGGGAATTTGGCGGAAATAGTGGGGTTAGTTTGTACTCTTGTCTCCTTATCCCTTTTCGTTGTTACCCTTGGATCTTAGTCCTGTGGGATCTCCTTTATTGACCATTTGGTTCTAGGGTGGTACTACTTGGGAAACCCCAAATTTGGGTGCATGGTATCGCTCCTTTTCCCACACATACTACTCATGTTCCATTCACTATACCCCCATTCATCATTTCTCCCACCTGGGTCCACATTCTGATTCTGGGTCCACATAGGGTTAGCCTCCCTATCCCCTTGCCCCCACCTTTATTCAGGCCTAGAATTATGCCTTGGAGGGTGAAGCAACTGAAAAAGAGGAAACAACATAATTGTCCACATTTAATAGGAATTTGTACCACAAAATGCAAAATATGGTCGGGACAAAAATATTTAGCATGTGGGAAAAAGACAACACATGAGTGCTACCCCATCCATTGCCATCACCCTAGTTCCATAGGCCCTAGATGAGCCTCCTCTATCATTCAGGAACCCATGATTATCACAACTCCTGGAGTGAAATGAACTGTCGTGACTCAAAGGGGGTAATCACTGCGATATTATACACATCATTCTCTTGTCCCTTGAGCCCCGATCAGTTAATTAAAGAAAATTCATAAAAGGAAAAAGGCATATAAAGAAGAGTGGAAAAATCAAGGTCGGGGCACATCATTTACCATGACCATTCCCTCCTATACATTATATACTAGGTATGGGATTCCCCTTATTCAGCTACCCCTATGCCCCAGTATGTGGCCTAGGTTTGCCCCTCTCATTCCTTATTCCATATCACCCATTTGATACTTGCCACCCCCATTAGAAGGATGTACCTTGGACGCACTACCCCCTATAAGGGATGAAACCACCCAATAAGGTACTTGGATAACCCCCTTTGGAGCTTGGAGACACTAGCACATGCCAAAGCCCTAATCTGAAAATCACTTGTGAGTGACCTCAATTAAACAATTAATGAGTGAAGTTATTACAGACTCATGTGCTGGTGTGTGTCTATGTTACTTTAGGCAATGGATCGATCAGATTGAAAAATACACAGACATTGGAAAATGGAAAACAGTAAGAGAAACATAGTAAGCAAATACAAGAACACAACAAATTAATAAGGAGTTTACCCTATTCTGCAGGGCTATCTCTGATCCAGCTTTCAGTGGTGGCCTTCTTTTATTGCATCTTTAAAGCATAGATTTATAGTGAGGAGCTCAATTTGAGTCTCTTGAAACATATAACACTTGGTAGGGTGGTTCTTGGATTCCCCAAGCTACTAGAGTGCACAAACTCTTTTCCTTTCCAAGTCTTGACCTCTCTGGTCTTTAATGGGAGGAGCCCAATGTGGTACTCAATTCCCGACAGATCCTCACAGGGATTGCTTGAACCTCTCAAGCTTTCTGTCTGCTCGATGCTTCCTTAGGTCAGCTCGGCTCTCTGTTTTCTACTTCTTGATTCACTGTATTTTCATAGCTCTCGCTCTCTCTGTCTTCGTGCTCTTCTCTTATCTGTCTTCATGTTCCGTTCTCTATCTGTTCATGGCTTAAAGCCAGTCTGTCCTTGAATGTTTGCTTCCTCTTCTGCCCCTTCGGATCACCTGGTATTGTTTGCTTGGAGTTCCTTGCCTCTGTGTCATCGCCAACGGTTCACAGGGAGTGGCCAATTGTCCTCTCACAAATTGTGCCAGCTTGTCCTCACTGGTTCGGAATTTCAGTTACACTATGGAATGACTCATCTACCAACTCTACGGTCAAATCAGATGATAGACCTTTATGTGTTGCGGCTTAGTTCCCTTGTCAAATCTAGTTCCTCCATTGGGTGCAATCTCCGCTGTCAAATCTGGAGCCCCCAGATCCTATGGTGTTTGCTCATTTCATGTGGTTGACTTGCTCGACCATTAGTGCACGATGAGAGGTGGTTTTCTCTCTCATCCGTCGGACATGCATCGTATGATGAATGGAATGGCTCGTTTTCTGCCAAATCCACTTACCGCCCAAGGATGCCTCCGATATACTGCTGGTTTTGGAGCATGGGACCTACCTTTCGCCTTAGTGCCTTCCTCGCGTTTTCCCGGCTTCCATGCGACCGAGAACTTCCAGGGTTTTTCCTTCTCGAGGGGTTTTTCCTAGTGATGCGTGATTAGCGCGCTAATCGCGCATCAGAAATGGCCTCTGTTTTGCTTCCCAACTGCCAGTTTTGCCTCTTGTGCGGTCTCCATGGGCCTCGGTCAGTGCGCTTTGACCGAGGTCCTTGTCGTTCCTTGTTGGCTGCAAACTGCCACTGTCCAGACGTCTTTCTGATCGCTCTTTGTTCATAAATTCGAAGTCTGTCCTGATTTGATACAGTCATGGCACTTTGATAATCTTCATGGATCCAATTCGGATCAGGCCCACTACATAAGGGCATGCCATTATGAAGTGCCCACTTTTCTATCCATGATTTGCAAGCTCTTTTACTTGATTATTCTAATGACTAATTGTATTGGAAGCCTAGGGGACACATTGGATCTTATGCAGGATTGAAGATGGTTTTGATTTGGATTTGGCTTCTCTATATGGGATCCTGACCCCCAAAGGTCCAAATTGGCACATCTAGGGTGTGCATAGAGAGCCATGTGCCTCCACAGTAGTAGACAACACTCCAAAGATCTTCATGGACGTTCAGAGACTACTAGAAATCTACTTTTGGGATGATGTTGCCATGATTGGTACACTATTCCCAACAGGACCCCACAAGAGCCCCACACTCTTGGCAAGCATACCAACACTTGTACGGTGTTATGGAAGCATTCATTGCACCACTTGGACAATTATGGAGGATATACAAGCCCATGGGGTCATTGATGTGTCCTTAGACCCATTGAGAGCACCACAGGTCTTCTACTTAGAGATCAAGGGGCCACCCCCTTGTCCATCATATTCTGAGGAATTTATTCCTCAATATGGCACTTCAAGATGTTATTGAGCCTTTGGAGGTCCCTACGACATGAATACATAATTTTTTGGCCCCTTGTGAGGCTTGTTTTTACATTATGAGCTAGTATGTTGGCCTTGTCATCAATACTGGTTATTATTTGCACATTATTTTATCATTAGGAGCCCATAGGCTAATTCGAACTCCTTAGGAGGCTATATATTGATGTTATATACGTTCATTTGTATCCTCACTTGACTTGGGATCTCTCTATCTTTAGAGAACTTCACATTTTTTCCATGGAGGATTATTTTGGAGGATGGATGAATTCTAATGTATGTATTTGGGCTATTTCTATCTTGGAGCTTCATATTTTCAAACAAATTTTTGGTTGGATATATTGTATAACGTTGTAAGTAAATTGTTACGTGTTTATTCTTGTTGCTATATACCGCTAAAATTAGGGCTAGTTGCTGCATAATTGAAACGTGGAATTAAGCATTTTTTAGATAATCTAAAGTATTAGCCAATGTTATATGAATGAAATGTCCTAGAGATTTATTTGTCTCGATAAGCTTGCAACATTTCATTGAAGTATAAATTATTGAATGTCACTTTTCTTTTATTTCTCTCAACATTGGATGAAGCTCACTTTCCACGCATCCTTTATCAAGAAACCAAGTTCTTACTCATCATTATCCTTGATTCCATATCCTCAAGTGAATTAGGCACTGATCCCTTAAAAGGGTGATCATTTTAACCTTTCTTTTACCATTTCCCCTTTTTCCCCAAGTGTAGCCCCATTAGGTCACCTAGGGCATCAATTTCTTGGGAATTGACCCAAGGAAATAATTCGATCTCCTCTAAGCAACTGTTGGCTTGTTGGGGCCTAACCCAGGTTCAGAGTTAATTAGCAAAACAAATCCCTGTACTACTGGCCCTTTCGGCAACATTCCGCGGAGTGCGGACTGAGGTCTCACCCGAAGTAGTATGGGGGGGTGCTGGAACCAGGTTTCTGCACCCTTGAGATGTCTAAAGGTTTGATTTGGTCCAACTGTTAGTCCCTTCACACAGGTTACTTTGTGCACTTCCCTAGCCTTCGTGTGCTGATATATTCACCTTCGCGCAGCCCTAACTGGGGGCTGTGGGGCTTTTGCGCTGCTAGAGCAGCGCTCTACACTATTTCCCTAAGTCACACTCGAGATCTTACTTATCTTCTTACACCAGTTAGTTATCTTCGCATAAATGGATGCCTTATGTTATATTTATTTATACAACACATTCATATGAATTCACGCAGCAAATAAATAGTAAACTTGCAATTCATACCCAATAATACATAAAACAGGAAAAGATACACAGAAATATGGTATAACTTCTTTTTATTAATTCTTCCCATGGTTACAGGGTCGACCTGCCCTGCGCACTCAGCTGCAGGGGTCTGTGCACTCAGCTGCAGGGGTCTGCGCACTCAGCTGTGGACTACTATGCCTCTGTGCAGTTAGCTTCAGAACCTTCTCCTACTCTATGACCCAAAGACATGATTTACAGTTAACTCAACGCTTCATCAATCCCTTAGATTCATCATGCTTAGATTATCTTTCTACACTTAGAGTCTAGCTCTATTTATACAATCCCATGGTCCATGGACCATGGGTAGATCTTTCAAACTAACATTACATTACAAAACCAAGGGCAGACAACCCTGTGACTCTATTATGACTTCGCGTGCCACACCCACAAATCGCGGAGTCTTTACAATGGACTTAATCAAAACTTGGGCTTTAAGTCCCAAAGCATGCCTTGGGGGGATTCCATTCCCAACAGGCCCCCAACAGAAACATCATGACTTGCCCTCGGGTCACTCTATTGGTTCGGAGATCTTCGCGTGGAGACCCTCTAACTCTGCTCGAATAGCTTCAAGGTCGGAAACGCACTGAATGGTTACCTGTTGAATCTCTTGTACACGTTGTTCTAAGACCGCGGTGTTAGAAATGCTTCCCTGCATCTATTCCTGCATCCCCTGCATCTGTTTATAGTCCCACGCCTTCTTCCATCTACTTGGAGCGTGAAGACTGTGCTTCTGTCGGCTAGTTAGATAGTCGGGCCACCCGTGTATGGCTTCAAGTGACTACCATTCACTTTGCCTGGGAAGGGTTCTCCATTTAGCTTTACCAGCTACACCGCGCCTTCGTCTGTGACCTCCTTAACAACATATGGTCTCAGCCAATGCATTCTAAACTTTCTTGGGAATTTATCAAACTTACTGTCATATAGTAACACTAAATTGTTTACCTTGAAGGTGTGTAGCTTAATATGGCGATCGTGCTAGGCCTTTTTGCACTGCTTTTTTACCTGTTGATGGAAGCCAACGAGGAACCGTTCTTCTTCAAGTTCTTCCAACTGTGTGAGCCTCTTTTCCAAGGCTTTGTGGTTCATCATACCTGTGATCGTTGCTATGCGCAGACTAGGCACAATATACTCCATTGGCATGACAGCTTCCACACCATAGACCAATCGAAAAGGTATCTGGCCTGTCAGTTTCTTGCACGTTGTCCTATAATCCCATAGTATTGCAGGAACTCATAGGTCCCAATCACTGCGCTATGTGTTTCATGCTTTGGTCAACGCAGTCTCTAGTATTCTGTTAAATGCTTCTACCATTCCATTGGCTTGGGGGTGATACATGTGCTTTTCTGATGATACACCTGAAATTCTTCTGTCAGCGCGTTGAATGTTTCGTTTAGGAAATGTGTATTGCAATTGCTCATCAGGATCTTCGGACATCCAAATTGTGTCAATACGTGTTCAAATAGAAAATTCACAGCTGTGGCAGCTGTGCAATCTTTTACCAGTTGTGCTTCTACCTAATGAGTCAAGTACTCTATCGTGGTGATAATGTATCTCTCCCCCGTCTTTCCTTGAGGTTTGATAGGTCCTACAAAGTCAATCGCCCACTTTTCAAAGGGCTACAACGTCATTTGTGGATTCAAAGGAATCTCATCCCTCCGCGATGGTTTACCTATTCTTTGACATATATCACAGGCCTTACAGTGTGCTTTTGAATCCTGGTGAAGGGTTGGCCACCACAACCCTACGCGAAGAATCTTTTGTGCAGTCGCTCACCCTGCATAGTGTCCTCCTGTAGCGCCCCTACGAGGATCTGACTTCGTTCGAATTCAGGTACATACCTTTGTAGTATCTCGTCATTGCCCATCTTATATAGGTGCCCTGTGATGACAGAAAAATCTGTCGTGTGCACCACCAGTTCCTTCTTCTGCTAGACGGAGTATTCTTTCAACGCAGTTCTAGTTGTGAGAAAGTGGATTATGTCTTCGAAGTGTCCATTTGCTACATGCACAACAAAGAGCTATGCATCAGGTAATCCTTCTTCCAAACTAGTAGGTTCCTATCCCTATCTCAATGTGCGACAAGTGATTTGTTCCCGCGTTCAGGCGTCCTGGTTTCACAACGACCTGAAAATAATATTCTTGGAACAATAAGAGCCACCTGCATATGCGCCCCCCCAATACAGGGTTATTGACCAAGTATTTTAGCGTGGAATGGTCTGTATACATCTTGAAGTTTCCTCCTAAAAAATAGTGCTGATATTTTTGGAGCGCGTACACCATAGCCAATCCCTCACGTTTAGTGGTGGAATATTTCTTTTTTGCTTTAGACAATCTGCGACCTACGAACGTGAAAGGGTGATCCAAGCCCTCTCCACCCTCCTGTGTTAGTACTACTCCCAGTGTTATACACGATGCGTCAACATGGACATGAAACTCCTTGTCCCATTTCGAGAAGACTAGGATCGACGCAGAGGCCAATTTTTCTTTTAGTACATCCAGGCTCTTCATGCAGTCATCATTCCAGCAGAACGTAACATATTTTTTCAACAAATTCTCCATTGGTGCAGTGATCTGGGCATAGCTTTTGATGAACTTCTTGTAATACCCCGTATGACCCAAGGTAGCATGCAGCTATTTGACACTTCATGGTGCTTACAAATTTAGAATTATCGCAATCTTCGTGGGGTCCACCATCAGTCCCTTTTTTCAAACCACATTTCCCAATAGGTTCCCACAAGGAATGAGGAATGTGCACTTCTTGAGGTTCAATGCGATTTGGCGTCATCGACAGGTATCTAGCATCAAGTGTAATCTCACTACATGGTGCTTAACCAATCCAAATACAGTCCAATCATCCAAATAAACCTCCATGAACTTGTGGATATATTCCTTGAATGCTGCAAAAAATATGCACGAAAAGATGGCCGACGTGTTCTTCAACCCAAATGGCATAACAGTGTAATGAAAACAGCCCCACTCAGTCACAAAGGTGTTCTTGCTCCTATCTTTCGATATGATTTTGATCTAGTGGTACCCTGAGAACCCATCAGTAAAAGAATATGCTTCTTGCCTGCTGACATTTTCCAATACTTCATCTGTGAATGGAGTTGGGAATGGGTCATGCACACATGCGTCATTCAATTTTTTGAGGTCCACGCATATTCTTATCTCACCCTTCTGCTTCTTTTCCTACACTGCCATAGGGCTTACCCAATTAGATTCTTCCACCCGCTCAATGATTCCAGCTGCGAGTATCTTGTCTAGTTATATTCGGACCTTCTCCTTGTACTTCGGATTCAAGCGGTAAGGCCTCTGCTTAACTAGCTTCGCATCGGTCTTTAATGTGATCCGCATCATTCCTAAATCTCCGATGATTCCTTTCAAGTCTGTGATCTTGGTGGGGAACATGTCCTAGTACTCGCGGAGTAACTCAGCGACTTTATCCACCGTCGCGGCATCCCAGTAATCACCGAACATTGCGTACTTAGGTTCGGCTTCCATGCCAATGTTTACCTGCTTCATTTTTACTAACGCGGTTATGTCAATCTCTCCAATCAGTGGCCCTTGAACCTCGTGATAGACTTCAGTTTCTGGAATGTTAGCTTTTAGCAGATCCTCGTCGTCTTCTTCAGTTTTTACGTTATAACACTCCAGTGCACAGCTCAGTTGAGTCGCCCATTCCGGCTGTTATGCTCTTAACCTGCGAAGTAATACCCAAACATAGAATATGCGAAGAAAAGATACCCAGAACACAGAATATGCGAAGAAAATATACCCAGAACACAGAATAGCAATGATTTTATTATTCAGAGAGAAATGTTCACAGGCCTCTTCGAGGGGGCAACCTCCAATAGAGCAGAGCTCGATTAAAAAACAAGACACGATACTCCTCGTAGGGAGTCTCTATCCTTTATATATGACTCCTACATGCAATACCACGGGCCAATATCGTGGGTTTTATTAATACCATCTATCTAATACTACTGCCCATTAGCAACTAACTGTGGTCCCATCATTAATTGCGGGTTAACCACTTACAAATATTAATATGGGCTTTATTGACTCTAGACTATGACGTGATCCCATGACATAAATAAGGGGGTTAGGGTGGGACCCTAACATGCCTTCCCCCTTAAAACTAGCCTTGTCCTCAAGGCTGAAGCTGCGGAAACTTCTGAAGAATAGTGGCTGGTTCCCAAGTTGCATCTTCCGGAGAGGTGTCTTTCCATTTGACAAGGACTTCCTTAATCATGCGGCCGCGCAGGTGCTTGTCCCTTGTTTCTAGAATCTGTTCAGGTTGAAGCCAGATTGACCCTTCTTCGTCCAATTTAGGTAGACTAGTTTGAACTCGGCAATTGTTCCCGATCACTTTCTTGAGGCACGATACATGGAAAACTGGGTGGATTTTTGCTGTAGGTGGTAAAGCCAACTTGTAAGCCACTTCTCCAATCCGCTGAAGTACTTGGTATGGTCCGTAGAATTTTGGACAGAGCTTTTGACAACCCTTGTCTTTGAGTGATGTTTGCTTATATGGTTGCAGCCTCAAAAAGACCTGATCCCCTTCTTGAAATTGGCGCTCTGAGCGATGTTGGTCGGCCTGTTGCTTCACGCGGTTCTGAGCTTGATGAAGATTCTCGCGAAGATGGGCGAGCATGGTTGTGCGGTGTTGTAGGAGTCGATCCACGGCTTGTACTTTGGAGCACCCCATGAGATAAGAAGTAGGGGAAGGCGGAAGTTGACCATAGACTGCTACATAGGGAGTTATTTTGGTGGTGGCATGATAGTTGGTGTTATACCACCATTCAGCCAGAGGTAACCACTGTACCCAAAGGTGTTGCGTTTCTGAAGTGAAACACCTAAGGTAGGTTTCTAGACATTTGTTGACGGCTTCGGTTTGACCATCTGTTTGCGGATAATATGAAGTACTGAGTTTGAGTTGAGTGCCTTGTATTCTGAAGAGTTCCTGCCAAAAATTACTAGTGAAGATCGGGTCGCGGTCGGACACAATAGAAGTGGGCATGCCATGCAGTTTGAAGATCTGATCCATGAAAGTTCGAGCAACCAAAGTTGGTGTAAACGGTTGGGGTAGGGCGCAGAAATGAGCATACTTCGACAGTCGGTCCACAATCACCATGATGACTGACTTGTTCCCAGACTTTGGAAGACCTGTAATGAAATCCATGGAAACCTCCGTCCAAATTGATGCCGGAATGGGCAATGGTTGTAATGTGCCTGGTGTGTTGACGTTTTCCCCTTTGTGGCGTTGACAGACGTCACATTCTGCTACAAAAGTAAGGATGTCTTGTTTCATGCCGGTCCAAAAAAATGATCTTCTGGTGCGAGCATACGTCTTCTGAAAGCCCGAATGTCCTGCAGTGGGAGATGAGTGCAATTCTGCCAAAATGCGACTTTTGAGGGTGGATGTTGGTGATATTACGACTCTGTCCTTGTAGCGAAGAATATCATTCTGCCACGAGTAGCCCTTGTTGGAATTAGGATCTACCTGCAATTGAGAAATGAGTTGGGAGAGCCCGGGGTGTGAAAACCATTCCCTGCGAGCCTCTTCAATCCAGTCTAGGATGGGGAGGGAAATTGCGAGCATAGTACTTTCCTCCTCAAATTGGCGCGACAATGCATCTGCTACACTGTTGTCTTTCCCTTTCTTGTAAATGATCTCATAATCATATCCCAGCATTTTGGCTAACCATTTATTTTGTTGAGGGGAGGATAGGCGTTGCTCCAAAAAATATTTAAGACTGTGATGATCTGTGCGGATTTGGAAACGTCGCCCCAACAAGTAAGGTCGCCAGGTCTCGACTGCATGTAAGATGGCCATCATTTCCTTCTCGTAGGTAGATTGGCCCAGATTCCTCCCACTGAGTTGTTGGCTGGTGAAGGCCAATGGTCACCCTTCCTGCATTAAGACCGCTCCAATACCTGTACCCGAAGCATCACATTCAATGACAAAGGATTTGGTGAAGTCAGGTAGTGCTAAGACGGGAGTGGAACACATGGCGTTTTTGAGAGCGGTAAATTCCTGTTGTGCTTCCTCGTTCCAGAAGAAGGAATTTTTCTTTAGGATTTGAGTGAGGGGCTTCGCTATGCGGCCATAGTTGCGGACAAATTTACGATAATAGCCTGTGAGACCCAAAAATCCTCTCAAGCTTTTCAAGGTCTTAGGTTGAGGCCATTCCTGCATTGCCTGGATCTTTTTGGGGCCCACCTTGACACCTTCACGCCCCACAATGTGGCCCAAATACTCAACTTTTTCCATGCCAAATGGACCAGTTGCAAGAGTAGATCTACATGCTGAAGATGTGTCGCCCAGGTGCCACTATAGATGAGGATGTCATCGAAGAAGACAAGGACAAATTTTATGAGATATGGTTTGAGGAGGTGATTCATAAGGCTCTGAAAAGTAGAGGGGGCATTAGAGAGACCAAATGGCATGACCAGGAACTCATAATGGCCTTCATGAGTTCTGAAAGCCGTCTTGGGAATGTCGACTTCCTTCATGCGAATTTGGTGGTAGCCTGAGTGAAGATCCAACTTAGTGAAGAATTGAGCCCCATTGAGTTCGTCCAACAAATTGTCAACCACTGGGATGGGAAATTTATCTTTGACTATTAACTTATTGAGGGTCCTGAAGTCGGGACACATCCGCCACTCCCCATATTTCTTGAGGACCATGACCACTGGGGATGAATAAGGACTAATGCTGGGACGAATGACACCTGCTTCCAACAATTCCTTGATGATTTTTTCTATTTCATTCTTTTGGGTGAACGGATATCTGTATGGCTGTACATTTGGGGGTTGGGCCCCTAGAACCAATGTGATGCTATGATCATGTTCCCCTCGCGAGGGTGGAAGCTCATGAGGCTTGTCAAAGACCGTACGATGTTTATTTAAAATCTGTTGTATCTCAGGATGAATTGGCAGAGACATGGTTTCGACTACCTAGATGGCGTTAAATTGAGCTACCACTCCATGATGGCCCTTTTTTAACAATTTTTCCATCCTATGCGAACTGATGATAGAGGGGGCTCCCGCCTGTAGTCCACGGAGGGTATGTGTGGAGTTGTTCTGCTTAAAACTCATATATAACTCCTGGAAATCCATTGTGATTGGCCCAAGAGTGCGGAGCCATTCTGCGCCTAGGACAATGTCGCAACCCCCCATGTGTATTGCAAACATGTGGGTTTTCAACTGATAATCCCCCATTTGAAGTTTGACATTTTCACAACGGTCTTCACATTTCATTGTGCCCCCATCTGCAATTTGGACTTGGAAGTTAGAAACTGCCCGGACAAAACAATGTGCGGCTTCAGCGATCTTTTGATGGATGAAATTATGGGTACTTCCACTATCAATCAAGACTACTACTGGGCGATGTTTAAGAAAACCCCTGATTTTGAGAGTTTGAGGGGAAGAAATTCCTGCCAATGCATTTAGCGAAATAATTGGTTCGTCAGATACAATCTCCTTTTGGTTATCTTCTTCGACCGCCTCCGGTTCCTCAAGTGGTGGATCTTCCTCGGTGGAGCTGTAGTCAGTGGCATCTATTTGAAAAAACTTGGGCTCCTTGCATTTATGACCCGGGGAATATTTTTCATCACAGTAGTAACATAGTCCTTGCTTCCGTCTTTCGGCCATTTCCGCAGGTGCACCTTTTGAATCTTAAGTGTTTGAGTCGTGTTGGGAGCTTGTGGGGGACGTCCTTTAGCGGGGAAGTTGGGGCGGCTGGATTGGGCTGTTAATGCACGTTCCACCTTACCAGCTACCTGACAAGCCTCTGTCCACGTGGGAGGGTGGTGGAGTAGAACCTGAGCTTTGATGGCTTCTTTAAGACCGCTGATAAAGCATTTCATGTAGAACTCATCTGTGAGACCCTTAGTGCGGAAGGCTAAGGCTTCAAAAGCGGTAATATATTCCTCCACTGTACCCGTCTGTCGGAGCTTAGTGAGACGCCCCAAAAAAGAGTCTTCCTGTTCAAAGCGATTTTGAAGAGCTTTGGCAAATTGGGCCCAATTCTGAAAATGTCCATTGCAACGCTGATGCCATTCCCCCCATTGCCATCGTTCATTGTCCAAGTACATGGTGCCCACCATAAGCTTAGTCCCCTCATCTATGATATGATTCAATTTGAAATACTGCTCCATTTGTGCTAGCCATGCGGACGTGTGAGAACCGTCAAATTTATGCATATCCAACTTGGGAGGTCGCTGACTGGGTGGTGGATGGGTGTGCCAGATGTGAGGAGAGTGGCTAGACTCACCCTCATGGTATTCATGGCCATTATACGCCTCCTCGTGGGTTGGCTCCTTGCCCTTTGAGAGTGCATTATGTATCTGGAGACTTATTCATTTAATCTCAAGTTGGATTTCGTTCACCGCAGTTTGGATGGAGTTCACATGGTCTTCAAGTTTGTCTATCCTTTCATTGGCCATTGCTTGAGCGTGAGTTTCTACCATACACCAACCTCGTGAAAAATTGGGACCGCCTAAAAATTTTTACTAAGAAATTGAATGGTACCAACTTGCTCAGCTCATTGTCCTGATTCTGATGGGCTAGATCACCAATAAGCGTCCCGGAAGATCTCAGACTTTTTTTTTTTTTTTTTGGAAAACTCCTAACGGAGTTTTACTCCTTCCTGATCAATACTGCAGTCACCAAATCCTCAAAATGTCAATGCCGCCAAAAGTCCTGCAAAAATTATATCCAGGTACAGGAACCCTTCACAACTACTCCGATCTGGTGGATCTGAGAGATCTGAATGGTGGAACAACTGTTGCTGCTGATCTGATGGAGCGGCCGGACTGATGTCTGCTGCCGTTGCACTTCTTTGCACCCGCTGATCTGGAATAGATGATGTGTGATCCCCCGATAGAAAGGGAACTATGGTCTTGAGGAGTGTCAGGTGCTACAGATCGCAATATACATAAGGGTCTGACAGTAGTACTCGGCCCAATGTTTCAGGGCTCTAACTAAGGAGGATCGACCATACCCTTAGCCGTACAACCCGACTACCCTATCATACGGGCGAGTAATCTCTCCGAGTGCTGTTCTCGGTGTACTGTAGCCACAAGACGGCCGAAGGTTTATCTATGGCGAGGTTTCAAGGGAGCCTAGGGGGCTTCCTATATACCTAGAGGGTATGTGGAAGACAGTCCGTGCGCGGTTCTGTCTAATGCGCTACTACTCGAAGGGGTACCCACAGGGGTTACAAGGGAGTCCAACAGACGTGACCACCTCTTGTATTTCCTGCATGCATGCCTCCCCAAATCCACAGGTTTATGCGCTTAACGACAGATCCCGTGGTTTAAAGACGCCGAAACACGTCTCTAGCCAAAAAAAGTTTTGCTAAAAATTGGAGATCCCACCGAGCCCTGGAAAGTGCTCTGATACCACTTGTTATGCTCTTAACTTGTGAAGTAATACCCAAACATAGAATATGCGAAGAAAAGATACCCAGAACACAGAATATGCGAAGAAAATATACCCAGAACACAGAATAGCAATGATTTTATTATTCAGAGAGAAATGTTCATAGGCCTCTTCGAGGGGGCAACCTCCAATAGAGCAGAGCTCAATTACAAAACAAGACACGATACTCCTCGCAGGGAGTCTCTATCCTTTATATATGACTCCTACATGCAATACCACGGGCCAATACCGTGGGTTTTATTAATACCATCTATCTAATACTACTGCCCATTTGCAACTAACTGTGGTCCCGTCATTAATTGCGGGTTAACCACTTACAAATATTAATATGGGCTTTATTGACTCTAGACTATGACGTGATCCCATGACATAAATAAGGGGGTTAGGGTGGGACCCTAACACCGGCTGAATCAATTCTATTGGCTCCTATGGTGTTTTAAAGATAGCTACTTTTACTTCTTGCAGTGCATCATCAATAGTATCCCACCAATGATCCTCAAACATGAGGGTTAACAGAAACCTTTTGTGCAAGATATCCCATTCACCCGTCCCATGGCGGAGCTCTTTCTCTACATACCAGTTCATGGGTATGACATCTAGGGTATGAAAAAACAGGTGCACCCACTCAGGTTGTAGCTCTTCCCCATAGGCCTTTGTACACTTGGTGAGGTGTGCGTGGGGATCATCCCGTCTATCATACTTGTCTTTTAATCGCATTTGAGGCTTCCCAAACAACATGCGCATCATTCCTCTACATTCGCGCCTATTATAGACATATTTTGGCACTGCAACCCCAATCACATACGTCGATAAAACAAGGGCTCTCAAACCCCTAAAATTGTTGTTTCACACCCTAAAAGATCAAGGTCAACTGATTACATCATTTCCAAGAAGTTCTCCCTGAAAAACTACTCAGAACTGGTCAAAACTAGACCATACAAACTGCTCCAAGCTGAGGGTGCGATGCATATCACCTGTTACACACAAGGGGTGTGATGCATATTGAAAAGTCCTTCTGTAGGGTGCGATGAGCTAGAGCAGACAAATGGCAAAGGCAGTTTGCTAGGTGGAAACTTAGAGAATCTTCTAGAAACTGCTCATATGACACTTTCTTCTCTGAATTCGCCCAGGGATGAGTAAGAGATCATGAAATCTCCAAGTGGAACCAAGAACTATCAATGAAATGACACTAATCAAAAACTTAGAAGCTAACTCACCTCTCTGCAAACATCTATAAATGGATCCCTCATCCTAGAGATCCAGAGGCTGGAATTTTGTAATTTGTAAGGAAGTGGTGTTGGTTTCTCTTTGAGACATTGTATTGTTGGGTGATCTTTCTTTTCATGAGGCGAAGAGGGCTTTCATGCTGGGAGGATGATGCTGGATCAGACAGCTGGGTTGTAATCCTCTCTTATACTTCTATTATCAATAAATTTATTTGAGTTTTCCTCCATATATTTGTACACTTGTAAATCTTGTATTTGTGAATGCAATTGTGTGGTTAATGTACATTTGATTCTACATTGTTTATGGCATTATAGATCTCTATGCTTTGATAGTATTTTGTTGCTTTGCCTCTATAGGTGTTCTTTGAAGTGGAACAAGTGAGAAATGAGCGGCAAAGCTCTATCAAAGGAGAGAGGAAACAAGCAAGGAGCCAAGCGAAAGACTAAGGTTGGTGCTCTCTGCTTCTCTCTTATCTATCATCCATAAAGGAGAACACAAGTTGCTTTGAATTGTTTGTTTCTAAGATAGCTACCCGTCTTAGTGGGACTAGTAGATCAAATAGCGACACTAGATTTCCCAAAAACAAAATGGCGACTCTGCTAGGGAGAGAATATTTTGTTTGTTTGTTACTGTTGTTTGCTTTCTAAACTACAGACGAAGCCTGAAATTAAGCCAGCTAGCCTTCGAACTGCACTTTCTATGCAAGTGCAAAGTAGATCAACGATGCTTCAGTCAATCTCTGGGTTGGTTTATGAACTGAAAATATGACTTGCAAACATCCTAAGTGCCCTAGTCATAACTCAATAACCTCATAAGATCATACCCCTATACTTTGTGTTTATTGTCTATCATAGCTTGATTGAAATAGCTGAACTTAGCTGCAAATTTTGAGCAAAAACCAAGCTCAATTTCATTCTCTGGACCATCGCAGTGTCTCTCATTGGTAGTCTGGATGCATCGCACCTCCCATGTGTTGTAGGTGAGATGCATCCTTGTTTCCCTTAAGGACAGGTGCAATGATTGAACGAGTCTGTTTCGCTCTCTAGAAATTGGTTTTTTCTTCATTGTTTTCAGCTCTATTCCGTAGTTTTGTAGCCTATGATCAGTATATCATTGTTGAAACCTTCTTCCTTCAAATTATTCGGCCTCCATTGATAAGGAATTGTGAATGTTTTTTTATGTATTTTTCATCATTTACAGTCCTCCTTTGCAAATAGTAGCTTAATCGAACTATCATCTTTTGATTCAAAAGTGTCGCAACTGTCATTGTGAGTTGAAAAGAAGAGTGTCATAAAGTCTTCCTCTTCTAGATAGTCGATTGTACTTTTTCCATTGTATTTGATTTGAATTGTTAGTATTTGAAGTGTCGAAAGCAGTTTCCCATTCAAAATTGAAAGTGTCGTCTTAGTCTTCCTTTCGTCTTTTGAAAAGAAATTGCTAAAGTGTCGATTTGAAGAAAAGTAGTTCAGATCTGTACTTACTTTTCTTTTTATGATTTTCACATTAAGGAAACAGAAAAATGAATACATGCATGTGCATTTGCATTTAGACTGCATGCAGAAATTGATTTAGGAAAGTGCATTTAGTGTGTGCTCTCTGCTCCCTGTTGAAAGAATCATACTCTTCTTTCCTTAGTAGTTAGGATTTTCATTGCTAAAAGAAAACAAACGATTGTTTATCATTTTAGGTTGCATATCTAGGAATTTTACATCTGCATCACGCGGTGAACCTTGAAAGGCAAATTTCTTAAGAAAGATCAACTATAAAATAAACCTCAATGAACATAAAAACGCTTTGGAACCTAATGCACAACATCTAGAAGTCTAGGCTAGAGACGTATTCTGGCGTCGTAAAGCCTAGTAACTATCATTTTCATCGTAGGTTGGGTGATTCCTCATCTTTGATATGACAAGTGCCAGTACGGACTTGTGCTCCCACATACCATCGAGTATATATTGGGAGACCACAATAGGCTGATATCCTTTATCCTTAGGAAGCCGTGTCTGCCGCCCTATCGATCGCAATGCACTGAACACAGCATTCAGGAAGATTGACTACCGTACGTAAAGTCCTCGGTAATTTCTCTTTAATTTACCACCAAGGTGTATATTACAGTTTTGCAATTGGTTTGGTAATCCCTCTGTCTAGATTTCCAGAGTAGTCACTTTCGTTCCTTTTCGACTCCTTAAAAGAAAAGGTCCATCTGAGCACTTGTCACTTCAGGCTCATTAAAAATTGAAGGCGACTAGAGTCACCTTTAGCTTTTTCTCGACTCTTAAAAATTGAAAAAGTAAGTTGTGTCAAAGCATCATAAAATTCATTTAATTCGGAATAACATTTTCCCATTTTTATTTTGAGTTGATCAAGTAATCCGCAATTGTGGAAGAAAGTCAATCAAAACCCCATCATTCGTGGAGACTAACGAGTCAACCGTCTTTGACTCCGAAAGAAAAACCATTCTGGGTGAAACAATATCGTTTAACTAGGTCGAAATATCCTGGTTTATTTGAAACTTGTGTTTCAACATCATCAGAGACTCCAGTTACTCCAATTATTTCCGGTACATTTGCCTTTACAGAATAAGTTTCGCAGTTACAAGAGGACATTAGAACTGATCCTAGTGTAACGGTAGACACCTCAATACCTGAAACAACTCCATCTAGAGCTGGTCCAGAAACTAAAGTTCACTCACCTGAACATCTGGGAGTTGAGTTCCAGAATCTACAAGGTGTCACCCCTCCTGTATCTATCGCTATAGAAACTATACCTTCTTCAGCCCTAGAAATATTTTACGGACCTAACAGTCTACCTCTTCCACCTGGATTGATTGTTATAGAAGAAGTTGTAGAGGATCTTCCATCTAGTACTCCATTGCATTTTGGAGTTGGGATCCACTTATACCCTTCTATTCCTGAAGTTAGTTCTTTCAATCATCCTTCATCGCAAGTTCCTGTCGAATCGCTAGGAAATATTTTGGATAGACTGAATATGTCTGAACAACCGTCAACATCTAGGACTGTGTCATCCGATACAGCTGCAGCAGAACCTCTTGCTACCACTCCTACGATGTTTGCCGGTATACCATCTGTCCCAACTAGTTATCAATCACTAGATGGAGTCCACCCAGGGACTATTTTGATGACATGGTCTATTCCCATTAGTTCTTCCGAGACCCTATCTGGCATTTCTTATGTTGAAGCTTAGCAAATTGATCCTGCGTACCAGTTTCAATTTGGGTAGCCCAATCTTCAAAGACCAATATATCCTTTGAGCACTGGATTGCTACCATACGGGGGGTAGTATGCTTTTTCATTGTTCCCTCCTGGAGAACAACCGTATGAGAGCTCACAACAAAATTCGGGTCAAACTGGAATTACATCCAGTGGTTGGATACCAGTACTACCTCAACAACCAAGGGTTGTATATTCAATGCAACCAACCCTACCTGTGTCGAATATTACCACTACACCTGATATTGTGACTGTGTCGCAAGTACAAGCACAACCTGTTGTATGTCAACCTCAAATTACTCAGGTTGCAGTACAACAACCTCTTGTCTGTACGGCTCCACCACAATCTTAGATTAGTGCTTCCTTAACCAGAACGACTCAGGCTCAAACAGGTGTTATGACTCCGCATCTTGGTCAATCATCCATTATTGGGCAACAGCAAATGGTTCAACAACCATGGCTAGTGCAATATCAAAAACCCCAATTCTAGCAAGTTTACCGAGGACCTGAGCAACAAGGCGCTTTAGGTAATGGACAACCGCATTGTCAAAACGGTTATCAACAACCATTCTATACTGGTTATGTCCATCAACCTTATCAAAATTATTAGCATCAGATACATTATGCTGGTATGCAAAGACCCACTGCTTAGGTGATCCCATCTTATCCTAGGTACGCTTCGCCAAACCTAAATCAATGGTTGCCCTTCGTAGCAACTCTGGAATTACTAGATTTGAACCGGTTAACCAATGATCCAATTGCCTACGCACCTTGGTGGCCAGCGATTCCTCATAAACTTCCATCAGATATTCCTAAATTCAATGGAAATCCGGGTGAAGATCCATCAAATCATGTAATGACCTTTCATTTGTGGTGTTCATCCAACACCCTCAATGATGATTCGATTAGGCTTCGCGTTTTTCAGTGAACGTTAACTGGTCTGGTAGCGAAATGGTACATCGAATTTTCTAGAGAATCATTTGATAACTTTAGCGCCCTTGCCACTACCTTTTTAACCCAAATTCAGTTACCCATAAGGTATGAAACAGGAATAGAACTCCTTCCCAATTTCAAGAAGACAACCGCCACTCATATATCTGATCATATTCCTGAGTGGCGACGACGTCATTGAAAGGTAAAAACCTATGTTCCTGATTAGATTCTAGCTGAGTGGTTTATTAAGTCATTATTACCTTCTATTACATAAGATGTGGTGAAAGGGGGATTTGTCAGTGAAGAGCAAGTTATTGCTCGTGCAAAATATTTGGACTTGATTTAAACTTAGTCTGGCACGCTCTATGACAAAATTCCTGACGCTCCTAGACCGGAATTTTCTGTTCCTCCCCCTCCTAAATCAAACAGGGACTCTCATGCCTATGATGGCGTGATTGGCACCTCAAGTACGCAAACCGCAAAGGCTCAAACTAGTAAAGCCCTTGTAGTTTCTAGCAAAAAGGCAAATGACAAACTTCCTGCCTCAGAGGTTAATGTCGTGTCATCTGACAAAGGAAAAGAACTGAAGCAACCAGGGGGCAAGAAGAAAAGGGAAAAGAAAAAGAAGAAACAGGAAGATTCACCTCTTGAAAAATCTTCTGAAAGCCCTACTGGGCAAAAGAAACCAGGTCAACCATGCTTCATATGCAATGAGGACAATTATACAAAAATTTTTCGGCATCGAGCTGAGGTCAAGAAATTTTTAAAATCTTCGAGCACCTCAGCAGTGTTGACTGATCCGTTTGCAAACCCAGAAACCAATCTGGTTGCTATTGATAATGCTTCCTCATCCGAAGAGCTTATGTTATTTGTGTCGAAGTAGCAAAATGATGCTTTGATATCGACGAGGAATGAAGATTACGGGAATCCACTGATGTCGAACAACAACAAGGCTAATCATCAACCTAGTAGTTCGACAACAACTTCATCAGAAGTTGTGCCACCCATCATACCTGAACTAACGATAAAGCTGCCAAAGGGAGTAGTACATAAATCAACATTTAATCCTTGTGCTCAAGCAGCACAAAATTATAATATGGTAGAGGATCTGGCCCAATCGCCATCCGCTATGTCGACACTTGAAGTACTGCAGAATTACCCCTCCCAAAAGCAAGCTTTATTATCAGCAATAGGTGGGATTGACCCAATGGATTCCAATCTTGTGTCCTTTAATCACAAAGGATATGAACCTCAATTACTGGCCCAAACTCGCTTTCCTTATACAGGTAAAAGCCCTCAACAAAACCGTTCATCGAACAATCATTAACGAGGGCGCATCTACCTGCATAATGTTAATGAGCTGCTGGAAAACTTTAGGGTCACCACCCTTGTTGTGATCATCAACGACATTGAAAGTGTTCGATGGAAGAACATACACGCTGTATGGGATATTAAGTAACTTGCAAGTCAAACTGGGGGGCAAGATGGTAGAAATTGAAGTCGAAGTTATTGATGGAAACCTTGATTACAATATCCTACTAGGAAGGCCCTGGATTTATGCTATGGCTGCTGTTGTGTCAACTTATTTTAGAAAGATTGCATTTCCCTTCCAAGGCAGAATTACAATCGTAGACCAACTAACCTTTCTCCCCAACAGTTCACAAGTTACGGGAAGCATTCCAATGATCCATGGAAGCTCCCAATTGCTTCAAAATGTCGGAGTATGCCTCCTAAAAGACCCTACCTTAATGGGTACTTTTTCCCTCCCGCCTCTGAGTAATCTGGCGGAAGTGGCCACAGTGGAAACTTGTAATATGGTATCTTCTACATCAGCAAAGATTAAGAAGATTTCTGAACATTTTGTTAACATGGATCATTGCCAGGTATTGCCTCGAAGCCCCATAGAAATTTTGTAGTAATCAATTTTCTTGGCCTGGGTGGCAAACCCAAATCAACGCTCACCGAGTGTTTGGATAGATAGGTCTCAAGAATATGGAACCTCTTCAGATCCTTGGTCGCATGTACATTCTACAGACGAAGGAATCATTCAGTCAATGATGATAGGAGAGGCACCATGGGAAGATTTCCACCATCGTTCCCATCTTCAAGATAACGATGAAGATTATTCCAACGAACTTAATCATCCTCCAGTTTTTGATTTTCTATCAAATACTATAAATACGGTGGATTCCGAGTGAAACCTGTCCAATATTGAAGAAAATATCGCCATAAATATGTCAACCAAGCTTGATGTTGTGGAGAATATTCATGTTGGCAAATCTTTCTCTTCATCAGAACTGGAAATATACTCTACTCTCTTTCGCGAATTCAGAGACGTCTTTGCATGGTCATATGAAGAAATGCTAGGCATTGACTCAAGCATTGCTGAACACGAAATCAAGATGTATCCAGATGTCAAACCAGTACGACGACGGATTCGATAAGTTCACCCGAAGAAAGCTGCTGCCAACAAGGCAGAAGTTGAAAAACTTTTACATGCTGGTTTCATTTACCCTATTCCTCTAACTGATTGGTATTGAATATTCTTCCTGTGATGAAAAAGCAAGGAACGATTAGAGTGTGCATTGATTACAGGGATGTAAATCAAGCTTGTCCAAAGGACAACTACCATACACCCTTCATCGACCAGATAATTGATGAATGCATCGGATGCGAAATCTTTTCATTCATGGATGGATTTTTCGGATATAATCAAATAAACATCTGCCCATAGGACCAGTCGAAGACTACATTTATATGTCCGTGGGGCACATTCGCATACTGTAAACTACCTTTCGGTTTAAAAAACGCAGGAAAAACTTTTCAGAGGGAAATGAACTACGCCTTCCACGACATCAAACACATCGTTCAACCATATCTCGACGATCTACCGGCTCATTCGCGAAAGCAAATTGATCATCTGTAGCATTTGAGAGCTATATTTGTACGTTGTCGACACTACAAGATACGGCTCAATCCACACAAGTGTGTGTTTTGTGTCAGTTCTAGTCATTTACTTGGTTTCGTAGTTTCTAAGGACGGGATTCGACTCGACCCATGTAAGGTTCAGGCAATCATCAACATGCATCCACCTTCAAATTTTCTTCAGATTTAGGAACTCCAAGAGAAAGCAAACTTTCTAAGGAGGTTCATTCGAAATTACGTCGAACTTGCTAAAGGTTATACATGTCTTCTGAAAAAATAAGTGCTCTTCAACTGGGATCAGGTTGCTCAAGCTTCCTTTGATGCTTTAAAGGATTCCCTAATAAAAGCATCATTAATGTATGCTCCTGATTATCAAAAAGACTTTAACCTGTATCTTGCTACAGCAGATAGAACCATCGCAATGGTCTTAATACAAGAAGATGATGGAATTGAACATCCAATCTATTATTTAAGCCGAAACTTAAATGATACAGAAAGAAAGTACTCCTATGTTGAAAATCTGGCTCTAGCATCTGTTCAAGCAGTACAAAGATTTCGACACTATATCCTCTTTCACAAAACTACCATTTTGTCAGATTGCAACCCTATGACCTACATCCTGTCGCGTCAATTACTAGGGGGAAAATATTCAAAATGGATAGCCATTTTGCAAGAGTTTGATATGGAATTCACAAAATCAAAATCAAAGAAATCTCTAGTTTTCATGGAGTTACTATGCTGTTAGTGCCTAAATCTACCTCAGGCTGAGAAAGGTAGGTTCTAGGGTGATATCAAACCACGCTTAACCTGGTAGCTAGCCCTACCAGGTCGGGAGAGGGCTCTCTCCTGTCAATCTCAGCAAAGTATGATCAACAAGGGCTTGATATGACTGATATGCTGACTGATTTTAGGCTAGGTATGTGTGCAATAGAGTTTGATTGAATTTAATGATTTTTTTTGTTGGCTCAGATGGAAAGGCAGATTTGGGTCTGGGGAATGAGGCTCAGTTTTGGAGAGATCTCTATGGGGCAAGGTAGGCAACAGATTTGGCACTTCAAATTAAATGAAATGGAGAGATTTAGACAGGTGAAGAGTTGAAGAGGGTAAGAAAACCTCAGGGATCCTCTTCAAATAGCTGAAAACATCAATAACTAAGCAAACCCTAGGTAGAGCACTGCAATTTCAATGGATTCTACCTTTATCTTTGTTTGTTTTAGTTAATAAGAAATAAGAGAGATAATGGCATACATAAAACACAAGTAAACTCACAATTACAGAAGGAAACACAATACCAAAGCAAGATGCCACATGAATCCCATAAAGTGTTGCAAACCCTGGTCTATTCCTTAGCCAAAACTGCTAAGATGAGTATACAATGAAGCTCCAAGCTTTCTCAAAATTCCAACCATGCTAATGACTAAAAAATCACAAGATATAGAAAAACCATAACTCATCCTAGCCTCTAGGGGTCGAGCTCATAAGTTTAGGAGCTGTTCCAACAAATTCTAAACTGATAACTAAAAATTAGGTAGTGGAATAGCTTGCCTCTAGAAACTAGGGAACTGATTCATTCAGTTGCAAACTACTTTTTGATGGATGAATCTACCTCCATGAATGAAAATCTAACATAATTACATCAAGATCCATCAATTTACATTAAATTACATCATAAGTTTGACATTAAGAAGGAGAAAAGTCAAACTGTCAAGAAAATAGGCGAAAAACAGAGTATACTTGGTGAAACTGAGCAAAATTTCCCCAATGCACTGCGCTGATTTCCCTATGCGTAGCACCTGTTTGAAGCTACTCTCGGTGTCCAAATATGCTCTAAGTGTGCTTGTTGGAAAGGTCTGCCTGTCTACTTTCTAGAACAAGTGGAATTTTTGAATTTGGTCTCCATTTTCCCCTCCAAAACTAAGTTTTCCCAACACTGCTTCTTGTGTGTCCAAATAGAGGCAAAAAGGTCATTTTTAGGGTGTTTTTGACCTTTTTGGGGGCTCAAAACTTGTCAAAATTTCTTGGCCATTAGTAGGCATGCATATTTTTCCAATACAAATCCAAAAATTCTGAGTTTTCTTCATTTGGAGGCCTCCATCAAAAGTGACCGCCAGGTGGTGCGGCGCATTGGGCAGAAAATTTTGTGTTTTAGCCCAAAAATTCCAAAACTGCAAAAATTGCCCCAAATTTTTTGAAATTTGGGCTGAGTGTTCTTCATCAGGTGCTATGTTTGGCCAAGGAAGCCCCAGCCAATATCTGAAGTCTATCTTGCTCTTTTCACCTCCTCGATGCCCTCTTCAACTTTGCTTTCAAGCTTCTGATTCTTGCCTTGCAACTTTTATTCCTCACCATGTAATGGTAGGCCATATGCCTCAACATTTCTTTCTCCCTGTTAGCCTTCTCTAGCAACCTTTCTAAGTGGATTTTCACTCTCTCAAGCCATGATTCTCGATTGGCATTGATTTCTTGCTCAAGTGATGTGAGCTTCACTTTCCTCTTCTTGGCAGCTTGGCGGTTTTCTCGTATGTTTTGCAACTCCATAATGGTTTGTTGGTCCTCTAGCTGCTTGTTTCTTTGCTCCAGGTATTTTATTATCCACTTAGCTCTTTCTAAGTTGAGGGACAAAGCATTGATGTCTACTTGTTGCTCTTGGATGACCTCCTTGAGCTTTGAGCTTTGTGGGCCCAAATCAGTGTCATCATCCTGAATGAGAATGAAATCGGTCTCCTGCTCACCTGAAGGCCCCTCATCATGTAATGGCCTCTTGCCCTTGTCCTGAACCTACTGTGCTGATGAAGGAAGCGAGACCCCTTCCACCCCTAGTGGAGATAGTACTCGCCTTGCTGTTGCAAACAACTGTCTAGTGCCCCTTTGATAAGTGACAAACACCAGCACACTAGCAGTCTGTGTATCATGACCCTCCTGCTGATGTGAAGGTCCACCTGTCTCATGAAAAGTCTCTGGAGGTACCTGAGGAGCTGTGAAGAACTCATGAGAAATGAAATCCTCCCATGAGATGCCCTGCAAACCAAGCTGATGCATGACCACAATTTTGATGAGTGCAAAATGATATATACTGTTAAACTGTTGCTGAGGAGTCTTTTGTTGTACTAGGGTGGTCATCTTCTCAATATTTCAACACATGAAGTAGGGGAGATTCATCATTCTCACCCTGGTAAAGTGCATCAACAATCTAATATGATAGGCATAAAGGCAAGAAAATCGGCCCTCACAGTTGAAATACTTCATTATGAGTTTCATCAAGGGAGCATATGAATCTTTCAGGTACTGAAAGAAAAAAATCTGCGGAGTTGTCTCAAATAATCAGGCTTGATGTATGGCTTATAATGTTCCCTGTCAATTTGTTGCCTTTTATTCCACTGCTCTCCGACATTAGGAATTCCGGTTGCTAGAGAAATACACTCAAGTGTTAAGGTGAATGTCACACCAGCTAGAGTGGTTTGGCCATTATGTAGATGAAGCACAAACAACCGGGCCAACTCATGATGATACTGGACTCTAGCAACCATCTCACAGAACTGATAACAGGATTGGTGTTGGAAGCATGTGATAGCAAGAGGGCAGGCCTACAACTCGGAAAGTGTAGTAGGCTCCTCTCATATATGTTTTCCACCCTTGTGAGGCCTCCTTGGTGCATGTATTTTTGTAGGAGAGTCACTGTGTGTCTCTTCATCTCTGTCATATGAAGGATCAGATTCCATGTTTGCTAGTGTGTGAGTTTTCTTAATGAGTATGAATATTTTTATGGTGTTTTTAGTTTTCAGCCACCAAGGGTAAGAATGTATGAGGGACTGTGGAAGGAGAGGGTATGAGGGTTTTGGGAATGTTATGATAGGTTTTTTGGGAAATAGGGGGTTAGGGAATAGTATGTAAGCTTAAGGACAACAATTAGGGTTTGAGGATTTTGTAGTTTAGGATTTGGGAAAATGGGAATTGGGGATAGGGGTGAATGATTTTTTAGGAATATGGGAGTTAGGTAATGAGTGGATGAATTGGAAAACAAATGGAGGAGTCAAAGAGAAAGAGAGTGGTGGAGTGAACTTGACAGCAAAATCACAAATGCAAACCCTAGGCAATTGTTGTTTGAGAAATTGCAAAGAGGAAGGTTTTGAGTTTTTTCACACTAAACCACCATACATTTTTAAGACAAACTCTTACACTAGCAAGGAAAAGGGCTTGACTTACTTGCACACCATAAGATTGAGCAATTTTGGAAGTTTGAGGGAGTTTATGATGAAATCGGGCTTGGCAGCTCTATGCGCCGCACCACAAACCCAACACGCCGTGCCTCCTGTATGCGCCACTCCAGTGTGTTTTTTACACTGTGGAGAGCGGCCCAATGCACCGCGCCACTTGTATGCGCTGCGCCTCTCACCCAATGCACCGTGCCTCCGAAACTGAGACCCTTTGCTGCGATTTTGCTTTCTTTCTCCAATCACGACCTTCACTTTGCTCAATCTTTCTTCTTTGAATGCCACTGAGCTTTTTGAATTGTAAAAATTGATTTATATACAAGAGCTTTTGATTTTTCCTTCATAAAACCCACTTTTATAATGTTTGCAATGTGACTTACTTTTTCAACTCTGTTTTTTGGGCAGTTTACTTTATTTGTGCCTTTCATGAACTGAATGACTTGATTTTTTGTTTTCCTTGCAGGGATGGAGTTGCTGAAGCTTGGCAAGGTGACCAGGGTTGCCACTGAAGTGATTTACATACAAGAGAACTGAAATTACATGAATTTATACAACAAAAACCTAAAATACTCTTTTTTCCTCAAAACAGGGTTTTGAGGAAAAATACATTTTTGAGCAATTGATTATGAAATTTATTGGTACTAGAACTTTATTCAACCTCCTCGTGCACCTGCTAACTGTTATTGGACATTTTGAAGACCTTTTTTATGAAACCCTAGACCTAATGAAACTAAAACCCTAGAAATGACTCTTGCAAATTTAAAGAGAAAAAGTGTCTGTAGATGATCTTGATGAATGGAAATGGGCCAGTAGGTAAAGGACATGAGCGAAAATGTACAACAAGCCACCACTGTCAGATGATCCATGCTCCTAATGGAATGCAGCTGACCGAGCGAGATAGCTAATATGCAATGCAACAAGAGAATTTGATCTCTGATGGAGGGATGAAGATACCGACACTAACACTACGCGACCTCCCATCGTCATCGAACGATTCAACATCTAAAGCATCAATCGTGGATGAATATTTGTTTCTGATATCATCAAGCGATTTGTGGTACAGAGATATACTAATTTATCTCCAAACCCAAACATTTAGGCCTAATACCTCTCGCTCCGAACAACGACGTACTCGACACCAAGCAAAAGAGTACATGATCGTCGGTGATACCCTTTACCGTCGTGGTGTTGATACAGTTCTGCAAAGGTGCCTCATGCATGAGGAGGCTGAAAAAGTCCTGAATGATTGTCATTCAGGCGCATGTGGGGGGCATCAATCTGGTTATGCTACGACACAAAATATTTTACGAGTAGGTTACTTCTAGCCTACTATATTCAAAGATTGCATAATCGCGGTCAGAAGTTGCCACGCTTGTCAGATCTTCGACTACAAAACCAGACTACCGCCCGCACTGCTGCATCCAGTAGTTTATATTGGGCCATTCACCAAATGGGGCATTGATTTCAAGACATGTAACCCCACCTCGACCGGGGGGCATGGGTATATCATAGTTGCAGTCGACTATTTTACAAAATGGGCCGAGGCGATGCCTACATTAAACAACAACGGCGAAACGATTGCTCTTTTCTTTTTCAATCATGTAGTCTCTAGATTTGGTGTTCCACAAGCTATAGTCACAGATCATGGATCGCATTTTCACAATCACATGATGGTTGAATTGGCTGCCAAATTAGGACTGTCCCATGACAGTTCTACTCCGTATTATCCGCAAGCTAATGGACAAGTTGAGGCCATCAACAAAGTTCTGAAGTGCATGCTACAAAGGATGATTTGGGTCCACAAACGGAGTTGGCACTTAATCCTGTACTCGGCCTTGTGGGCATATAGGACATCGATGAGAAATGTGACCGGGTTCACACCCTTTCAGCTGGTGTTTGGCCTGGAAGCGGTCTTACCGATTCAGTGTGAAATTTCATCTCTCAAGCTTCCAGTTGACCATGAGGGATCCTTCCAAATGTGCCTATAACTTTGAGAAGGAAAAACGTTCACTTGAACGTGATGGTAGTCCAAGGGCCACTAGATTACAATCTACTCCTCGGGCATGACTACATTTATAGCATGGGAGCTATTGTTTCCTCACTCTTTCGGGTGATGTGTTTCCCGTATGAAGGTAGAATGGTATAGCTTATTGACCAGCTTTCATTTCCCAATTCAAACATGGCTATGAGTCAAATTCCATCCCTAAATGGTCTCTTTACACTAGGAATGTCTCTTCAACCTCTAGTTCATCCACCTAATTACCACAAGTGATTTGGTGAATGTAACAAAGCTTAGGGGGCATGCACCCTGCTTTGCTACGGTAGACGAACCCAGATGAAAAAACAGATTTCCTTGTAGGTTATATGATTAGTCTGAAACACCATTTCCTTGTAGGATTTGAGTATCAGTCTGAAATATGATTGATCTGAAACACCATTTCCTTATAGGATATGGGATCAGTCTGAAACAGGATCTCCTCGCAAATTATGTGATTGGAAGCTCACACCATTCACCTTTGTCTATTTCCATGGACAGATCCAAGGAAGTTTTTTGTCTACTCCGCAGATGAAATGATACCACTTAAATGCAGGAACTTCCACAAGGTAATTTGAAAATTTTGTTTTCTCAACACTTGGGGGCATGCAAACCTTTTTACGCAAGTGAAAAGTGACCAGCGTAACTCTAACCTTGTAGTATTTTCCTAACTTCAATTGCTTAGGTTAGGTGATTGGTCTGATCCACCATTCACCTTTGTCGGCGGCCCCGACAAAGCAAAGGAGACGTTTTTTTCAGAAACTATCCTACCTAACCTCAGTAGTTCATTAACTCTTAGTCCTGTAGTTGGTCGTTTCTAGCCTGCATACAAAAGGCACTGAGAAAAGTTTCGCATGGGGCAAGCTCACTAAAAAATGAACCTACAAAATAAGAGACATCTTTAAAAGATGACTGGGACGAGCAATGTTTCTGCAAAGTTCAAGCTCATTAAAAAATAAACCTAGCAATGAGCAGTGTTACTGTAGGGTTCAAGCTCGTTAAAAAATAAACCTGCCACTAAGCACAGTTTCCAAAGATTCAAGCTCATTAAAAAAAAAATGAATCCACCCTCGGTAAATAACCTTTGTGATCACATTGCTATCAGCCGTTGGAGCCTTGTTCGTGTTCTTACCGTCACCTCCACTCTTTTAGCCGATCATATGCCTCCACTTGATTGTTTACCATTTTGAGGAACAACTGTGAGGAGTGATTCTATTAGCCACCCTCATTACGCTGTCGTGTTTGAGAAGTTCCAAACTCACCTGGAACCAATTGCTACCTGGATACATCACTCATTCCTAAAAAACGAGTCTCTTTTAATCTCTTTTTAGACTCGTAAAATATGAAAAGATTGCGGAGATACTGGCCTTTCCAACTCATTAAAGTAAAGGGAAGTGCCATCCCTCCTCTATATTTTAATCTTTTTGGACTCGAGGGATCATTACACAAAAATATCGAGCGCTCGTCTTGTTCGGCTCGCTAAAACTATAAAAAAGTCATCCCTTTCGTATTATTTTATACTTTTTCGGACTTAAGTGATTATACCACGAAAAAGGACTACTGGCGTTTCCTTTCTGTCTCTTTTCAAACTCTCTAAACATTAAAAGGACCGAGTTGTCTTTGTCATTAAACTCATTAAAACAATAGCGATAAACTTGTCTACCCGGACAATAGCAAGTTTCACTGTCGCTAGACTCGCTAAAATAGAGCAACAGGTTTGCCTGAAGGGAAAATTATAGAATAAGCATATGTTATCCTCCTCAAGCTTGACAAAAATAAAGAGGTACTGGTCAGCAATGACTAGGGAAAAGGGGAAGAAAACTTGAAGAACTTCATTGGTAGCAGGTCGCTCTTGAACATGACACTTTCACTCCATCACCATGATTGAGTCGGGTTGGGTTATTCCGTTCACCATGACCATTGGTCCTCCGTACCATCCATGGGGTTAACGCTACCAATCCATCACAGTGTCGCCGATATGTTCAATAGAAGTCGCTCAGAGAATTCACCAACCCAGCTAATGCCTCATCCACTGCAAGACCTTCACGCTCCATTTTTCATGACTGCCACCTTGAACCTTGTATCATCAGATCGTTTTTACCTCCAGAAAATCATTTGCTTCGTTTCATGTCGTAGATGTGGGATTCATTAAGGGCCTCCTATGATAAGTCACTTCTTGTCGACATCAGCTCATTATCCAAGAAGTTGACTTAGGAACAACCCTTTCAGTACTTTGAAGCTTGCATACCTCAATGGTAAGTTTCTCACTTTCGGTGATAGGTTGACATCAATGGCCTTTGACCGAAATATTTTGCGTGGTGTTCGACGTCAAGTCCTATATTCACACCACGTGAATTGTACTGTAGTACCTTGAGGGTCATTATCATTATTGGTGATTCCTCTCACGCCTGTTAACAACTTACATCATTGGTTGGTAATCAGGCGATGTCTTTCTATGTTCAACTTCAGGAGATCTTTTCACACGGATCGACCTGTACATCGAGCAAATATTGAACGAGTTTGAAGACCCCAGATCTAGTTTCATCCATCCGAGCTGTGATATATTCGGAAAATAAAGACATCAAATGTACTCCATAGCTGCACAGATGATCATCCAAGCTAAAGGATGATGGCTCTACCAGAATCATCAGTCTGCCACATAGACGGTTCTCTGTCCTATGTACATGAAAATGAATTTATGAAGCTGAGCATGGGAATGCCCACCTCAGCTAGATCATGAAAATAATATGAAGATAATGTATTGTATTATATTTTATACGGGTCACCTTCCAGTTCGAAAAACCTCGGATCCTCATGATAAAGCATTTCACCCTACATTAGAAGATTTACAACCTCATGCTTTAGGGGGCAACTATTATAGACATATTTCGGCACTGCAACCCCAATCACATATGTCAATAAACCAAGGGCTCTCAAACCCCTAAAAGTGTTGTTTCACACTCTAAAAGATAAAGGTCAACTGATTACATCATTTCTCGGAAGTTCTCCTTGAAAAACTACTCAGAACTGGTCAAAACTGGACCATACAGACTCCTCCATGCTGAGGGTGCGATGCATCTCACCTGTTACACACAAGGGGTGCGATGCATACTGAAAAGTCCTTTTGTAGGGTGCAATGAGTGAGAGCAGACAAATGGCAGAGGCAGTTTTCTAGTTGGAAACTCAGAGAATCTTCTAGAAACTGCTCATATGACACTTGCCTCTCTGAATTCGCCCAGGGATGAGTAAGAGATCATGAAATCTCCAAGTGGAACCAAGAACTATCAGTGAAATGACACTAATAAAAAACCTAGAAGCTGACTCACCTCTCTGCAAACATCTATAAATGGATCCCTCATCCCAGAGATCCGGAGGCTGGAATTTTGTAATTTGTAAGGAAGTGATGTTGGTTTCTCTTTGAGACATTGTATTGTTGGGTGATCTTGCTTTTCATGAGGTGAAGAAGGTTTTCATGCTGGGAGGATGATGCTGGATCAGACAACTGGGTTGTAATACTCTCTTCTACTTCTATTATCAATAAAGTTATTTGAGTTTTCCTCCATATATTTGTACACTTGTAAATCTTGTATTTGTGAATGCAATTGTATGGTTAATGTACATCTGATTCTACATCGTTTATGGCATTATAGATCTCTATGATTTGATGGTACTTTTCTGATTTGCATCTACAAGTGTTCTTTGAAGTGGGACAAGTGAGAAAGGAGTGGCGAAGCTCTATCAAAGGAGAGCGGAAACAAGCAAGGAGCCAAGTGAAAGACTAAGGTTGGTGCTCTCTGCTTCTCTCTTATCTATCATCCAAAAAGGAAAACACAAGTTTCTTTAAATTGTTTGTTTCTAAGATAGCTACCTGTCTTAGTGGGACTAGCAGATCAAATAGCAACACTAGCTTTCCCGAAAACAGTGCTAGTCCCCGAAACTTCCTTGGTGCGTGCCCCACCACCTCACGGGTGTAGTGCACAGTACCTATTTCAAAGCCTCAAACCATTGCTGTTCCAACACCTCCCTTTCGAATCTATTCAGGAATTCATCTACCTCGCTCAACCCATCATACGTAGGCAGATCCCTTACTTCTATTGATATGCAGTGCAACGATGTAGTCATCATGTTATAGTTTAGTGTGGTTTCCTTGTGTAACTGATTCTGTTGGGTCCCTATAATACTAGTGATTACCCCATTACTATTGTAGTTATACCCCTTATTTATATTGATGTACCCATGTAGTGCCCATATTGTTACTATTGTGCCAAATAGAAGCCCACTATTGTTATTGTTGTGCCCTACAATATTATTGTTATGTAGGCTTTGATTGTATTGGGACCACTTAGACTCCTATATATAGAAAGGAGGTATTTTCATTTGTATCATCCAAGAATTGTTCATTTATGTAATGTAAAGGAGGTTGCTCCCTCGAAGAGGTTGAATTCTAAGGCGTTGATCTTTTCTATCTTTTCTTGAGCTGGTTTCATAACATTTGGTATCAGAGCTTTGGATTCTAGGGTTTCGCTGCTCCAAACAGGTCATTGTGGAATTTTCGCTATAAATTTTTTTCTGTGACGTTTCAGAAGTCGCAAAAAAAACCCATTTGAGAAGAATTGGTGCTGAACCTTGGGTCCGAATTTCAGAGATTTTCGCGTGATATTTTCGGAGATATGATCTAAGGAAGTTGGCCTTTTTGCAGACTCCTGAATTACATTCAAAACAGGTGACCTAGGGAAAATCGTCATAACTCTCTCTCTGAGGATCGGATTGAAATTTTGTAAAAAGGTATAGAAAGAGGACGGACTATAGTTTCTTGTATGTGTGTTTTAGATTCAAAGGTTGAAACAGTGGCTCGTGGCACGTCGTACAAGTTCGCTCTACTGAACCAGTCTAAAAGAAAGTCACTGTGGGAGATTTCACATAACTCTTCCTTGGAGAATCCAATTTGGCTCAGACTTGTGGCATTGGAAAGAGGACACAGAAGGCTACTACAGGTAGCAATTTCAGAACTGGATGATTCGAAATTACAGAGATACATCAGATTCAATATCAGGCTTCTATAAAGTGAAAAAAAGGTGTGTAGTTTTTTTTTTAAATTTTTGTGTAAGCTTGGTTTAACGGAATTCAAAGGGCATAGTAAAGAATTATTATCGGTAACTGATGCCCCGAGGAAAGAAAATGCAAACACCTAGTAAGGAACCTGAAAGCTCTAGCATGACTCATGAAGAAGAAGAAGAAATGCTACATGATATATCAAAATTACAAGAACAAGTGCAACAAATGTCACGCTCACAAAAGCTAACAGAAGCTAAGATAAGTGGCGAGGAATCTAAGATAAAAGGCATGGAAGCTAAGATGGATGATTCAAAAATAGATTTGAAGAGAGACATGGCAGATTTGAAGATAGATTTGAAGACAGATTTGAAGAGAGACATGGAAGATTTGAAGATAGATTTGAAGACAGATATGGAAGAATTGAAGAAGTTGCTACAAGAAAGTGTCACTAATGGTGAAAAGGTAGTAAAGGAAACTCATGATGAGAACAAAAGAAATGTTAATCATGATACCATAGACGCTAATGTTGGATCGAAGACTCACCATGTTCCAAAAATCGATATGAGGAAGTTTGATGGCAAGGATCCCGCCACATGGATATTACAGATGGAGCAATTCTTCGATCTCAATAATGTGCAAAACACACAAAAGGTACGTATGGCAACTTTATATTTGGAACCAAATCAGTTTGTATGGTATCAATGGCTTTGTTCTCGTAAACAATTTATCACTTGGGCAATTTTTACGGAAGAATTGATAGCACATTATGAGGATACAAAAAGCAACACTTTTTTTAGCCAATTGATAAGTCTCAAACAAAAGGGTTCAATAATGGAGCACATTGAGGAGTTCCAAAAATTGAACATAAGGGTAAAAGATATTCCAGAGGAGCATAGGATTGATGTGTTCATAGGGTCTTTAAAGGATAATATCCAACATGATGTGCGCCTTTGGGAACCTGATTCATTAGAGAAGGCATTCAGGTTAGCAAGAAAAATGGAAAGCAAAATTATGGCAACTAGGAAGCATACCATTCACAACTATAAAGATGGAAGTGTTGTTGCCCATAGTCTTCCACAACCTACAAGGTTGACACCACAACAATTGGAAGAAAAAAGAGCAAAAGGGCTTTGTTACAATTGTGATAGCAAATACACAAAAGGTCATAAGTGTGCTGAGAAGAAATTATTCTACATAGATTGTGAAGAGGAAGAAGAAAAGGAGCAAGAAAGGTCAAAAGAAGAGGATATATTCCAGGAACAAAGCCTAGATGAAGAACAAATAAATCCGACCATATCTTGTAATGCATTGGCGGGAATTACCACTCCTCAAACCATCAAGATAGAAGGACAAATCAAGAAGAAAAAGGTAATAGTGTTGATTGATTCAGGAAGCACCCACAATTTTATTCATTGTAGGGTAGCAAAAGAATTGAATTGCTTCCTATATCCAGCACCAGAGTGTCAAGTGATGATTGCAAATGGAGGAACAATAAATTGCTCTGGAAAGTGCCATAATATCAAGCTATCCATGGGAGAATATGTATTGACTAGCCCAATGCTTTCCATTCCAATGGGAGGTGCTGATGTTGTACTAGGAGTCCAATGGCTACAATCCTTGGGTACAATAGCTTTTAATTTTCAAGAACTTTTCATGAAATTTTCTGTGGAAGGAAAGGAAGTTGAATTAAGGGGTATTGCAGGGAAACCAGGAAAGATAATCAGCTCTAATGGTATGACAAAGCTTCTAAAAAAGGAGCAAAGAGGTGTAATTGCACAATTATGTTCGCTAGATGTTTCCACATTGGAATCATCTATTTCTCCAGATCTCCAAAAAGTCCTGGACAATCATTCCAAGGTATTTGAGACTCCCAAAGGTCTCCCACCTATGCGTGATCATGATCATGCTATTCATCTGATTCCAGGAAGTGTTCCTCCAAACATCAGGCCGTACAGATATCCCTATGTCCAAAAAAGTGAAATTGAACGTATGGTTGCAGAAATGCTAGAGGCTGGTATAATTCAACCGAGTCAAAGTTCTTTCTCTGCTCCAGTAGTATTGGTGCACAAGAAGGATGGATCATGGCGCATGTGTCCGGATTATAGGGAGCTCAACAAGCTCACTATTAAAGATAAGTTCCCCATTCCTGTCATTGATGAATTACTGGATGAATTGCATGGATCAATTTACTTCACCAAGTTGGATCTTCGTTCAGGATATCATCAAATCAGAATGAAGATTGAAGACATTCCGAAAACGGCATTTAGAACTCATGAGGGTCATTATGAATTTTTGGTCATGCCTTTTGGCCTTACCAATGCACCTTCAACATTTCAAGGTTTGATGAATTCAATTTTCAAACCATTCCTTAGAAAATTTGTGTTAGTATTTTTTGATGATATACTAATCTACAGCAAGTCTTGGAAGGATCATGTTGAACATGTTGACAGGGTGCTACAACTATTGGAGGAGAAACAATTATATGCAAAAAGATCCAAATGTTTCTTTGGAGTCCAGGAGGTGGAATATTTGGGTCATATTGTATCTCATGAAGGAGTTAAGGTAGACCCTAGCAAAATTAAAGCCATTAAGGAATGGAAAATCCCCACATCCATAAAGCATCTGCGAGGATTTCTTGGGTTGACAGGGTATTATCGCAAGTTTGTTAAGAATTATGGGAGAATAGCAGCACCTCTAACAACATTATTGAAGAAAGATGCATTTTCATGGACTCCGGAAGCAACAAAGGCCTTTGAACATCTTAAAGAGGCAATGTGCCAAGCACCGGTCTTAGCTACACCGGACTTCACAAAAACCTTTATTGTGGAATGTGATGCTTCAGGAAATGGAATTGGTGCTGTTCTAATGCAAGATGAAAGACCCATTGCTTTTGAAAGTCGTCCAATCAAGGGAAAGTTTTTAAGAAAAGCTATTTATGAGAAGGAAATGTTGGCAATACTCCATGCACTTAAGAAATGGCGACCCTACCTAATGGGAAGACACTTCAAGGTAAAAACGGATCATGATAGCCTTAAATACTTTTTAGAACAAAGATTATCCTCTGAAGAGCAACAAAAGTGGGTCACAAAGATGTTGGGTTATGACTTTGAAATCATCTACAAAAAAGGGAAGCAAAATGTGGTGGCAGATGCACTCTCAAGAAAGGATGAGGATGTGGAAGCATTGTTGTGCGCCATTTCTATTATCCAACCAGATTGGATAAACGAAGCAAGGGAGGAATGGAAGAATGACGAAGAAGTGTGGGCACTTATTCGAAAGCTACAACAAGATTCCAGTACGTCTGATACATTTAGCTGGAAAAATGATTCGTTATGGTACAAAGATCGCTTATACCTCTGTAAGAATTCCCAGCTAAAACAAAAGATTCTTATGGAATTGCACACTTCTCCCTTAGGAGGGCACTCAGGATTTTTAAAAACTTACCACAGGGTTAAGAAGGAATTTTTTTGGGATGGCCTTAAATCAGATATTCAAAAGTTTGTGGCAGAATGTTTGGTTTGCCAACAAAATAAAGTTGAAACAATTAAGACACCGGGTCTATTACAACCTTTATCCATTCCAAGCCAACGTTGGGAGGAGGTTTCAATGGATTTTATCACAGGTTTACCCAAGTCTGAGGGAAAGAGTGTCATCATGGTGGTAGTTGACAGACTTACCAAGTATGCACACTTTTGTGCATTATCACATCCATTTAAAGCCAGTACAGTTTCTACTGCATTTATGGAAACAATTCAAAAGCTACATGGAAACCCAAAGATTATTGTAAGTGACAGAGATCCCATTTTCACTGGAAATTTTTGGACAGAATTATTTTCTTGTCTTGGTACTCAGTTAGCTCATAGCTCATCTTATCATCCTCAATCTGATGGGCAAACTGAGATAGTAAACAAATGTTTGGAAGGATATCTTCGTTGCTTTGTATCTGATAAACAGACACAATGGGTCAAATGGTTGCCTCTGGCTGAATGGTGGTATAACACTTCCTTCCATACAGCAACAAAAATGACCCCATTTATGGCACTTTATGGGTATCAACCACCATCCATCACATCATATTTAAGAGAAAATTCTAAGGTTCAGGCAGTGGAACATCACATCGAACATCAACAACAAGTCCTCCAACTCTTAAAGGATAACCTCGTGTTGGCACAGAATAGAATGAAACAACAGGCAGATCAACATCGCAGTGAAAGAAGTTTTGATGTAGGTGATTGGGTATTCCTACGGCTACAACCATATAAGCAAATGTCCCTCAAGCAAGCTAAGAAGGATAATAAATTATCACCAAAGTATTATGGTCCGTACAAGGTGTTGCAAAAGATTGGTACTATGGCATACAAATTGGAGCTTCCTGCAGCTTCTCGATTGCACCCAGTTTTCCATGTTTCATGTTTAAAGAAGGTTATAGGCGACAAGCTCCCAGTTCAAACAATATTGCCAGAACTTGACGAGGAAGGAAAAATTATATTGGAACCGGAAGCAGTCATAGAAACAAGAACTCGACAGCTACGAAATCGATCAATTTCAGAGTATCTTATCAAGTGGAAGAACTTATCCGCTGAAGATTCCACATGGGAGGATGAGAATTTTATGCAGAAGTATCCAGAACTACTCAAGCGTTGAGGACAACACTTTTTTGAAGGAGAGGGGCATGTTGGGTCCCTATAATACTAGTGATTACCCCATTACTATTGTAGTTATACCCCTTATTTATATTGTTGTACCCATGTAGTGCCCATATTGTTACTATTGTGCCACATAGAATCCCACTATTGTTATTGTTGTGGCCTACAATATTATTGTTATGTAGGCTTGATTATATTGGGACCACTTAGACTCCTATATATAGAAAGGAGGTTTTTCATTTGTATCATCCAAGAATTGTTCATTTATGTAATGTAAAGGAGGTTGCCCCCTCGAAGAGGCTGAATTCTAAGGCGTTGATCTTTTCTATCTTTTCTTGAGCTGGTTTCATAACAGATTCTGCATCGCTCTATCTCCTCATCAGAATCCGATGTACAGGAGCTTTCACGCTCCATGAGATTCGTCCATCTGATGTGGGATTCACCCAGTCTTGCTCTCGTGCGGTTATCTTGTAGATGCAGTCCAAGTCATCATCGATCCAGCATACACTCTAAGCAACAAAACTATTAACCTCAAGCATCACATGACAGCCACAAAAAACCATGGTGCGGCAGTTTCAGTGTTTTCCTACAATTTCATAGTTGTGCACTGGCTCCGTGTAGCGCAATCCTTCTGTAGGGTCCAACGGTATGACTACGCGCAGATACGTTTTCTCAAAAATCATCTTGTGCTTCTTGAAATTTATCACCCCATTCATGTCAATGGCCTAATGGATCCCTAATAGTACAGGGTAGGGATTGCTATCATCAACAATCTTTATTACTTCAAAATTTGTCGGCGCGCTCGCTCCTTCAATATCTATGGTAATTCCCTGCAATCTTCTCATTGGTAGTACCTTTTGTTGGTTTGCCATTCACAGTTGGATAGGAGACCATTGCAGCGTAGGCCTTCCCATGTGCTCCCATGTCTACTTCGACAAAACACTCGCGTCCGATCCTAGCTCCAGAATCACTTGGTCCATTTCATATTCCCCAATTTGTGCAGTCAATCTCATCTCTCTTCCCATCCTTGTCACGTGCTTTCCAACCTTCTGAAATACATGCAGTTCTCCTGGCGCAGTCCCTGTGCATTTATTTATAAGTTCCTGCAGTCCCTTTACAACCTTGTTGTTGCACAACAACTTCATGCATGTTTCCAGGAACATTGTGAGCATTGAGTGGTCCATTTCTGGCTCCAGCCTGTCTTTGCTTCCTAAAGTGGAGGCATCAACGAAGCTCTTCCTAGCTTCCATGAAAGTTTCCTTAGCGCGCTCTGTTTGTGTCAGTATCTGCATACTTCCATCAGGGATCAAATTTTCTTTGCATTTTCATTTTAGGGGTCCCATACTGAAATTTTTACATCATTTCATTAGGTCATGTCAAGTTGATCCACTTATGGTTGTCTTCTCTTCAAAAAATCTACTTTCTCCCTCGTAAAGTATACTTGCTGACCCATTTTCAGGTTGTCTTCAGTCATGGTTTCATGGTCAAAATGCAATCATGTTTTCATTAGGTCTTAGGGCATGTTTTCATTAGGTCTTAGGGTTTCATTTCCAAGGTCAAAGGCATGATTTAAAGGTGTAAATAAAGGGCAGCAAGGGGATGAGAATGATAAATAAATCAAGAATGATGGCTAGTAAGTCATAGTCACTATATAATTATCTTTTTAACTAATGTAATTTTCACTTCAAAAAACATGTTTTTGAGGTGAAAATAGAGTATTTTGAGTTAATTTATATTTCTTATGTAATTTTAAGTCACTTTAAGTAATAAATGATCTCAACTGCACCAATGCATCTCTCCTTGCTACAAGGTAAAGAAACACTGCAAAAATCAGTTCAAATTGAGCATCATCCACCTGAAAAGGAACAAAGAAGAAAAGGCATTAAAAAACAGAGATTTGAAAAATGTCAAGAAACATTAGAAAGTGGGTTTTTCTAGTGAAAATAAAAATCTACCCCTATATAAGGTGTCACATTTCATTTTCAAGTTCATCATTCTCATTTGGCAAAGGAGGAGTCAAAAAGTGAAGAAAAGAGGAGAAGTTGAGTGAGTTTTCGGCCGAGGAGAAGTGGCGTTGCACTTCTGGAGTTTGGCGCTGCACGTTTTAGGAAGTGGAGGTGGTGCTGCGCGTTCAGGGGGTGGCATTGTGCATATAAGCTGAGCGTTGCGCATAGGGCATTTCCAGAAATGTAAAATAACACTACGTTGTGCATTCAGGAGGGTGTTGCGCGCTTGTAGCAGGCACTACGCGTTGAGCAAAAAGGACCAAAAAAGCCTCCAAATTCATAAAAACTTCCAAAATCACCCTCTCATCCCTCAAACAAGTAAGTGCCCTCACTATACCTCATCATTGATTTTCAATTGAAGTGTTTGAAGGTAATTTACATTGGCAAATGTGAAACCCTAGATTCTCCCTCAATTACACCCTAGAAACCTGTTGAAGCCCCAAAAATCGGGTCTACAACAAGGGGGATACCCACCCGGTTCAGACCTTGGTTAGTAGCTCCTTTTCTGTTTGGTATAGTGGGTCCGACTGGGGATATGGAACCAGTTTTCCAATATATGTGTGTGTGTGTTGAGAATTGATATTTCCTTTCTAATAATTCCTAAGTAAAATGCTTTTATTCTAAATTTAATCTAACAACATGCAATTGTATTCTAATAAACAGAAATATCTAAATTCTAAACTAACCTGGGATGTTATCTTTTAGTTATGCGATCTAAAATGATTTCAAATAACAATTGGTAATAAAGATCATTCAAATGCTATGAGAAAAGAATTCAATAAAGATAAACCATTTCATATAAAAAGTTAGACGAAACAATTGTGAGAAACATATCGCATAATAAGCTACTCATATATTGAGCATAAATAAATAGCTATCACCGTACAGAAGTGCCAAATGATAACTCAAGCATTCACTCATTCATATATAAATAACTGAACATGAATATCACTTTAACATACGCAGAAATAGTTAAGAGATAAAAGTACCATTTATAACTAGTTCTACTCATGAGCTTCAAGCAATAATGATTTATCTCTTCTTAATCCAACATCTACTAAGAGTACAAAAGTGCAACATCAGTAGTAGATACCAAACATAGATATCAATAAATCCTGTTCCATTCATTCATCAAAACCTCCTCGGAGGGTGCAAAAGTGCATGTTCTGAGGACAAGTTTTTGACAAATTTTGGGACCCTTCTGTAAATGCATGAGAAGGGTTTAAATACTACTAACTAAATCTAAAAATAATTTGTTACAAAAATGTAGGATGCAGTTTAAATGACCGTCCTCATTTCAGGCAAAAATAAATCAAAATTAAAACTAAAACTGAATCTAAAACTAAAACTAACAACTAATTATCTATGTATCTGTTCCTTGTAATCGCAAGCGTTCAACATTTGTTTGAGGAGAGTTGGCTGGCTGACTTCCGACTTTAGCTATCCTACAAAAACGGAATCGGCAAGTGCTGGCACCATCTTTTCGGCAGAATTGTTGATACACTTGAGAGTCATGCACTGGCTGTGTGCTTTTACCAAGTACGCCTAGTAAGAATCCCAATTCAACTTGGTTAACCTTTTGATAGATTCTGCCCTTTCTTGAGCCTTATGTCTCTAGTTGTCTGCAGTTGCTGTACATATCTACATACCACTTGAGGATATCTCTGATGAATACCACTAGTTTTAGAGTTCAAGTTTTGCTTTTCGCTTTTAGCAGTTTTTTCTACAAATTTCCGGGCTTACAGGTGACTGAGCGATTAGAGGCTTTCCATCTCGAGGGGTTTTTCCTAGCGATGAGCGATTAGTGCTAGGCGCTAATCGCACATCGGAAACTGCCTTCCTTTCTCGATCCGGGCTTCCCTGGTGCGATTTTCGCCTCTTGTGCGCTTTTTGTTAGAGGATATAAAGCTTAAATTTTGTGGAAATAACAACTCTGTGAGTTCTTGACCCTAAGTCTTAAATTGTCTGTTTGTGACATCAGTGCTATCCAATACCCATTTAACCATGTCCATGTATTGAAAAATTTTCGGCCTCGCCACTATCTGGTGCAAGAACGAACATGCTAGTTCTGTAATAGATGCCTCAGCAGATCCATGTGAGCCTGCAATAGCTGTAACCTCCACGATTTGGGATTTTCTTCCTCGAGTAGACTGTACATGCCTTCGCAAGTAGTAATACCGGCATCTTTGTTACAGGTGGTGTCTGTGTATAACGGCATCATTTCTTTGTCTTCTGAACTCGGAGGTTTACCCTTCTTTCCCATAATATCTTGAACACTGCTATGTATACTTCTCTGCTCTTCGCTCCTGCACTTTACAAATGAGGTGAGAATAATGATAAGAAAAAGGTGAAGGGAAGCTTTAAATGCGGAGAACATATAAAATATACCACCTTACGTGAAATGGCTCTTCGATCAGATCAAAACCATATTTCATTAATGTTTGCCAACTAACTCATTGATTAACATTTAACGCGTATAACCAGGCATCGGTTTATGGAAAAAGCTTTTTCGAACAACGAGCCCTGCAGATCTGCAATAAGGGGATTTTGCAATTTGCTTCGCAATATCATAGATCACAATATCGCAGATCGCGGAATCGCAATATCGCTAATCTGGAGCGTGTGGTAATCATCCGTTAATGTGTTTTCTGCGAAATGTGATTTGCGATATGCGCCATCGCATATCGGTGGTTTAAGGTATTTCAGCGTAAGTGATGTTTGAGGCATGCGATGCGATGAATGTTTTTAGTGTGTAGTTTCGCATCACGATTTCGCAATCTTAGAATTCCGCTTGTAGGAAGGCATCCATTACCCTTTTTGCAATGCGGCGTGTTTTAAGGAGTGATATTATTCTAACCTATCATAAAACTTAAGTCTTTTTATATTTTTCGAGGGTATTCTCCTAAGTTTATGATAGTAAGTTTTATTGAAAAAGGAAATACAAGCATTAATCGATTTTTTAAATTTTTGAATAAGGGTCCCCACTTATTTAGTATTAGTGATAAAACTAAATAAGAAGGGGGGTTGTTGCTGGCCACAACAATTGGCGATTCACTTGGAAGAACCAATTATCTCTGCTTTTCTTTTGAATTTTCTAAACTTCCAAAATAGAAATCTTTCTAGAAAATCAAACTTTATTATAGAAAGATAAAGTACATCATGCTTTCAGCTGTCTATGATAGTTTGTTTCTTCTATGTTTAACTTTGGTTATTTACTTCCTCAAGCTAGTCATTGTATCTACATCAGTCACTACTTGGTTTATAAAGATAAAAACAAAGGCTTCTCTGTAAATCATTTTTAAATATTCTCATTTGTTGTAGGTAGAGCCTCTGCTGCCAACAAGCGTTTATAGCCTCAACAGGGTTACCTGTTACCTAGCAATGATCCTGTATCCCACTTGGAGAAATATACAATTTTCAAAGAGAAATCCATATCCACACTTATTGTTTTCATTTTCTTTTAACCCTTAAAGAACAATGCCTTGGTTTGGTAGCCAAATTATGACAGTGCCACTCACTTGATTTATAACTTTGTTGAACAAGTTGGCTTGTGATGAGACCCCTTGTCTTTTGATTTCAACAATCTTGAGTCAATGCCCTGTTGTGGTATGCAGTTTTGGCAAAGTCAACTAGCTATAATATCTATGATCATGATAAGTCGGCTTGTGATGAGACCTCTTATTCTTTAAGTTAAAGTGTATCGTTGGATTATTCCTTGAAGCTTGTAATTCTCTAGGTGGGGAGGAAGTCACTGTTTCCTTAAGAATAGCTCTGGATGACAATGGTAGAGTTTTTGGAAAGAGATTTTCTACAGAGAATCTTCGTTTTGTTATTGATACCTTTCATTTGATTGATATAAAACAAATTCCCACTAAAGGTTTCTTTTTATCAAAATTCACAAGGTTGAAACTAGTATCATTTTCTGCCTTATAACCTTTGACTGTATCTTTGAATAATAATGACCGATTCTCTAAATCATTTCTATTTATACAAGCGAAAAAACAAAATTTAAAAGAAATACTTGTCTTTTTTTGTGAATTCCAAACGTAACCATTTACAACTGGTTTTATTACGAAAATAAGGGAAAAACTAATCTACAAAAAAAATAGAAGAATGATCTCCTATGGAAAGTATTTTTTGAGGATCTGTCCGTTAACAAGTAAAGAGTCTCTTTTTCCTGTTAAATCTTGTAACATAAAAGTAGATGGACCTATGACTTCTGCAATTTGGAAAGGGCCAAGCCACATTCGTTGAAATTTCGTATGTTTTCCTTTTTCCTCATGAGCCTTGTCCCATTTTAAAACTAGATCTCCCATCTGACAGTCCTTTCTGGATATCATGTTCGAATTAAAAGAAGCTTTTACTAATGCTTGGTGATGATCATGAGTTATCTTAGCCTACTCTCGTTGCTCTTCTATTTTAAGTATTTCCAACTGCCTTAGTTGTAAGGAAGAAGTTGGTGCTTCATCAATATATTGAACTAAGGCCAAAGAGGGAATTGCTAGATGAGTTAGAAGAAACACTTCTTTCCCATAAACTAAATTAAAGGAAGAAGTGCCAATGGAGGTTTTCTGCATTATTCGGTCTACCCATAAAGCATATATTAAGGACTTGTGCCAATTTTTGTGAGTTTGATCAATCATTCACTTAGTGATTCTAATTAAGTTTTTGTTCGTAGATTCAGCTAACCCATTCCCCTGTGGGTAATAATTGGCAGAGTATTTAAGCTTAAAACCTCTTTTGAGTGCAAATTCAATCATAGCATTTCCAGAAAAATACGATGCATTATCAAACATTAAAGAAGAAGGTAAACCAAACCTGGTGATTATGAACTGATCTATGAAATCAATGATGTGTTCAGCATTAGCTGTCTTCAGAGGAACTGCTTCTACTGATTTAGTAAAATAATCTATAGCTGTAAGGATATACCTATGCTATTTAGAAGAGTGAAGAATGATCTCACCTATTATATCCAATCCCCATTGATCAAAATGCTGCTCAATGTTGACTGGTTGCAAAGGCAACGATGGTTTCTTTTGTCTTCCTGCAGTAGTTTGACAAACTTGACATTTCCTTACGTAGCTATGTGCGTCTTTGAATAGTGTGGGCCAGTAATAACCTACGCATAGGATTTTATGTGCAGTAGCATATCTAGCATAATGTCCACCTACTGGTCCATCATGGAGTTCCTACAACACCTTTTCAGCTTCAAATTTCTCAAGACATCTAAGGAGAACAGAATCATAATTTACCCTAAAAAGTGCATCGTTCACGAGCTAATATTGCTTAGCCTTCAACCTTAGAGCTCTTTTCTTTGTATAATCGAGGTTTGAAGGACCATATCCATTCTTTAGATAAAATATGATATCAGCGTATAATGATTCAACATCGTTTAGGCTTACCTCATACATTTGTATCTCTGCAGATGGTATTTCGAAAATAAGCGATGCTCTAGCCAGCATTTTGCAAAAGCCTTGACCTTTTACAATACTTGTTGGTTTAATTTCTACGTCATATTCTTGTAATGCGGTAACCCAATTGGCTCTTTTCTCACCCACATCTTTCTGTACTAAGAGATTTCTCACCGCTGGAAACTATGATTTTTGTATGGGTTTTAAGTAGAAAGGGTCTGAAATATTTTATCGCTTTGAAAACAACATAAGCTTGTTTGTCTACGTCTGAATAATTTAACTCAGCCCCTTGTAGATTTGAACTGAAGAAAGCAATTGGGGCTTCTGCCTTGTCTTGATTTGCTTGAGTGAGTATCACAGCATATGATCTATCAGAGGCAAATGTATATAAAATGAAAGGATCGGAAAAATTTGGAGTTGCCAAATATGGAGCATTAACAATTGCTTGATTGATCAGATTGAATGCTTCATATTCATCTTGGCCCCATTTGAATATTGAGTTATTTTTAATCATTTCTTGTAAAGGAGATATTATTCTTGAAAAATCTGGAACAAATCTCTTTACAAAGTTAATCTGGCCAGGGAAATATTGCATAGGTTTCTTGTTGTGGGGCAAAGGTATTTCAGAAATCTCCTTGATTCTGTCGGGATCAATATGGATTCCATATTTTCACACTATGAATCCAAGAAGTTTTCCTTTACTTAATGCAAAAAAGGAATTTTTTGGGTTAAGTGAAATTCCATGCCTTTGACAACATTGGAAGATTTGTTTTAAATCTCTGAGATGATTGCCTCGCTTCTTGGAATATACAGTTATATCATCCAAGTAGATTACTACTGATTTGTTTACTAATCCCTTAAATGCGATGTCCATGGCCCTTTGAAATGTGGCACCAACGTTGATCAGACCAAAAGGCATATTTTGATATGCATAAGTACCCCATTTGGTTCTGAACGTGGTCTTTAATTGATCATCGAAATGGACCAACACTTGGTTGTAGTCAGAGAAACCATCCAAGAAGGACATTAATTTTGATCCTACAATTGCCTGCAATATTTTCTCCATGGGAGGCAAAGGAAAATTATCTTTTTGGCCGGCTTTATTAAGATTTCGAAAGTTAATGCAAATTCTAATGTCTCCGTTCTTCTTTCTAACGGGAAACATGTTGGAAACCCATTTAGAATGTCGAACGGGAAAAATGATTTTGGCTTTCAATAACTTATTGAGCTCAGATTTGATCTGGTTTTCTAGATTAGGATGGATCTTTCTCAGCTTTTGCTTGACAGGTTTTTCATCGCTTATCATTGGGATAGTATGTTGGATGATAGAAGTGTCGTAAGTCTTAAGTTCATCATAGTTCCAAGCAAAGACACTTTTATATTGTTTCAAGAGACGAACATACGCTAATTTTTCTTCAGGAGCTAGGCCAAGGCCTAGGTTGATATTCTGTGGCTTGGTATCAGTTCCTAGATTTACTAATTCATAGTTCAGAGTTGAACTTTGAAGTTTTGAATTGGTAGATCTCTTGAATTGATCTTTCAAATCATATAGGTCTTCTAATTTGACTACTGACTTTGGCATAGCATTATTAGTGCTATCTTGTTGCAATTGTCTGTCATGTTGGTCCTCATCAATTATCTGATTGGTGTAAGATCCCTTTGATGTGAGGAAGCTTACAATATCAGGATCATCGTTGAAAATTCTCCAATTGGTATTGTTATCAGGAATCGAGGGTCTAAATATTAATTCGATTGAAAATCTATCAGGGCTATAGTCTTCTAAGGGAATGAGCTTGGAAGCTACATTTGCTAAGAGGTCAGCACTAGCATTCTGGAATCTGGGAATTGATGAATATTGAATGATATAAAATGTTCAGTCGGATCTTGAACTAAAGATTGGTAATGCTTTAAATGACCTGATAGACAATGTATAGTATTCCTTACCTGTCTGATAACAATTTCAGAATCTTCGAAGACTTGTAGATATTTGATGTCTAATCTGATTGCTTTGTATAATCCTTGGACTAAAGCCTCGTATTCTACAGTATTATTGGTGCAATCGAACTCGAGTCTACAATTTAGCATCGTTTTGTTTCCCTCTGGACTGATTAGTACGCATCCTGCTCGTGCTCCTTCATTAGACTTGGAACTTTCAAAAAATAACTTCCAAAATAAAGATTTATTTATAGGACTATCTATAAAATTAATACATTTAGAATTATCTGTTTGAGAAAAATTTTCTACTTGAGATAAAACAAAATGTTTTAAGTAAGGTGAAGTATGAGCATTGAAATTTCCTAAGAAATAATCAACAGAATAGTTGCCAATTATATTGTTGCTGTATGCTACCGGTTCATTTTCTCCTTCCAATTGTGTTACTATGTATTTTTGATGTCTTTCTCACTCAACCTTTATTTGATTTGGTTTACCATTGTAAGGGAGCCACATATGCGACCAATCAGTTGCAAAGTATCCATGAAGTTTTTCTGACCAATCTCTGCTAAGAATTAAGCCATAAAATTCTGGAATATATGCAACTAAAATATCGATAATTTGACATACCTTTGGATTAGATGACAGCCTTATGGTATCCTAATTTAATTCGCCGATCACTTCCACTTGCAACCGATCCAGCTGAACTATGCGCACAGCATATTTTTGAGGTTGAACGTTCAACTTTGCACATATCGATTTTGGTAAGATATTAGATGAAGCTCCTGAATCCACTAAACAATTATGCAAATTTTTGTTGAAAACTTCATAACTAAGAAGAAATTTGGGAGTATGAGATCTCGACCTTCCTCCAATTAAAGTGATATCGTTTGGATCAAATTTATTAACCACATTAGTTGGAGGTCTTCCCATCTCATGAGAAGCTTGAGAGATTACAGTGGCAGGCAGAGGTGCAACTGGTACAGCATGTAATTCTTTCAAAAGTACCTTTTGCTGATGTTTTAACTTGCTCAATTCATAAAAAATGATGTTAGCCCTAGTCTTCTTCATGTATTCTATGATATTATACTCCATTTCATCCGAAACAATCAATGTTTTAGATGGAGTTGGTGAATTTGTTTGGACTGGGCTTGTTTGAGTCACTTTGGGTGTCGTTTTCTTGGTTGTGACTTTATCCTTAGGCATTGAGCTTGTGCTCTTTGGCTTAGGAGTAGGTTGAGGAGGATCAAGTGGATTTCTACTTTGGGTACTAACCGGCGATGCCTCTTGATCCTCTTCATCTGGGAGGATGAAATCCCACATACCTTGTACCTCTACAACTTCTTCTTCATCGGTAGGTTCTTCGGTAGCAATTTCCTCTTCTTCTTCTTCTGATTCAGCATTCGTGATAGCATTGGGAGGCTTTGAATCAGTCGAAGGATTTCTTCTATAAGGCTTGTACAACTTTTTAGAAGAAGTCTCTGCTACTTTTTTCTTAATGTCAACCATTTCGTTAGACATGGTTTTCAAAACTTTCTACAATCCTTCTAAATCGAATGGATCTTTCGATTGTTTTTTCTTGGGATCTTCCTTAAAATTAACCTTCTTAGATTTTCGTTCATCTACAACATTTTTCTTTTCTAAGGCTATGATACGTTTCTATACCACTATTGCTTCCTTCATATTCTCAGCTAAAGTTGTTTTATTAGCCCTGTCAATGAAGATTGCTATGTTTGATGGTAAAGCAGAGATGTACCATTCACTTCGCACTTCTTCTCTAGGCTTGGAAGCAGTAGGAATTTTTTTCAATAGTTTATTGAAACGTGAGTTAAAATCTTTGATAGGATCCTTTGACTCAGCCCTAAGGTTAGACAGGTCATTGATCAATGTCGTGGTAGACCTGTCATCACCAAACTTAGTCAAGAATTGTTCCTGGAAGATATCCCAACTAGTGACAGATCCGGATGGTAATGAGAAATAACATGATCCGACTGCTCCTTGCAATGTGCAAGGAAAGAGTCGGATGACAACATCTTCATTAGTAACTCCATTGAGATTTATAGATAACATAAAGTTTTTTATATGTTCTTCCGCTAGCATGCCTGATTCAAGATTAAACTTAGGCAACCATTTTTCAGGATGGGCCGGTATTTGACTCAAGGGCGCAGGCATTAAGAATGCCCCTGGGTTATTCCATGGAGATTGGGCCATCGTTGAACTACTAACAGATGAAAGCGCAGAAGATGATCCTTGCGGTTGGGAAGATGAGGATATTACAGTTCCAGAGGATTGAGAAGGTGTTGTGGCCAGCAACAACCCCCCCTCGTTCAATCTAGTATCAGCCACGATGCTAGAATGAATGGGGACCCTTAGTTAATTTTTGGAAAAGCAAGGATTTCTTTTTGAAGTTACAAGCATACGCTTAGAAAAGGTTTCTTGAATGACTTAAGCCTAAACCTGTGTTCATGAAAGCAAATCTTTAAGGTTGCATCACAAAAGGATAAGAAACACCTTCGTTTCCCTTCTAAAGACCAATATGCGCACCGCCTCAGTATTAATAAACAACATCGCATCGCAATACACTAGTATCCATAAAGAAAAGCTTACAAATCCGCCGATCTGCGATATTGCGATCGCGCGATCGCATATCGCAGAAATGAGGCAGGCGAAGTTCGGCAAACATTGAATTATTGCGATCTGCGATATGGCGATCTGCGATATTGCGATCGCTGTTGTTTGCGATTGCGCGACATGCAAGGGTACGTTGGCAAATCATAAAAGCACCTTAGTACGAATCCTTCGGGCACGCCACCCAAAGAAAAGCCACTTACTATAACCTGACTTGAAATTATGCGCTTTTAATGATAGTAATAAATTAGTTGTCAGTTATTAAGTGGAATAAAGATGCGTGCCTTAATGCGGATTTGCTTCACGTAAGGTGGCGTATCTGATTTATCTCTTGCATTTAAAACTCTCCCATCACCTTTCTGATCAATCTTTCCATTTCACTCATAACCTGCAGGAGCAAAGTGCGAAGGCAAAATCAGACAGAAACGCTAAGCGAAATGGGGAAGAAGAACAAAGCTCAAAGCTCCGAAACAAGAGAGAAGACCAAGGAGATGGCGCCCCTGTACACAGATACTGCATGCAATAAAGATGCAGGTATCTCAACATGGGAAGGCATGTATAGGCTGTTAGAAGAAGAGAACCCTAGAATAGTCAAGGTAACTGCTGCTGTCGCGGGTGCATCACGTCCTTCAGAGGCATCCCTGGAAGACCTAGCGTGTTCTTTCCTCCATAGAATAGCGGCAAGGCCGAAGATTCTACCGTATACAGACATGATCAAGTGGATTTTAGATGATGCGGAGTTGCATCATAGGCAGTTCAAAGTCCAGGGACATGGGCTCGTGGGATCGTTTGCTGCTCAAGACCTGAAGCTCATGTATCATCTTCCTGAACCACAAGCGACCTATAATGCAGAGTTTGTTAGGAAGTTCGCAGTGGAGAATCCGGACCTATCAGACACCACTAAGGAATGGTCAAGAAGAGATGAGCCGTTGAAAAAAGATAAGAACGGTATGTATAGCACTGGTTCCCTTACCTCTCCATATTGTTTTGCTGCAGCCATGCTCTGTAGGCTATTTGGTAAGCCCGATATCAATAAGTTTTCATCTGAATGGCTACCATTAGTTGATGCCGCGACTAGCTCTGAGATAGTGGATTGGGCCAAAATCCTTTCTGACACTCTATACACGGCGGTTCTCCACTACCGTTCTAAGAGATCCTTCTCCCAAAGGGTCTATCCTCCTTTTTATCTGTCTGCCTATATAATGGACTCTGTCTGTCTTGTATCGAAATTCCCTACTATGGGTTGGAAATGGACTACCCAAGACCCATTGCCCATTCATGTCTATCATAAAGTCTTATGGGATTCCCAGTTTGCCCCTCATTTTTACCAGATTTGCCATGGGCTCATATTGCCCATATATAGAATGATATATGATAAGGACCCCCCAAGGTGCTCTCCCGAGGCACAAATTGATATCATCCCCATCGCGAGATGGTTTGGGGAAGAATGGTTTACCTACATTCGAGTTTTTGGAAGCACTGCACCTCCGCATGTCCTACCCTTGTATATCCCGGATAAACTGTTGGCCCGGGAAATCGCTTATCAAACTTGTTCTGAAGGCGGTTTAACCAAGGACCTAAAGGACAAAAAGAAGGCCATTTGGCCTCAATTTCCCGTCACTTGTGGGGCCTTCTCTTTGTTCGATGTGGGACACGCTTTTGGCGAGGTGGAGAATGTGACGTGTCTCCAATTATTTAAGTTCTCACCAAGACCATTCGACCCAAATAATGTGGCCCAGGAATTTACAACCAACGTCAAGATAAGAGTGTTCTCTGGGAAGAAAGATCTGTTTGATGATCTCTTTCAAAGCAAGAACTCGTTCAAATAAGTTTTGCAAGAAGCTCAGTCGAGGTTGTCTCCAGACGACCTCCGTAAATTCACGTTGTATAGAAAAAGAAGGCTGGCTAGTATTCCACTGGAAGGACTGCGAGTAGCTACTAGAGAACCGACTCCGAGCATCAGCCTCAGTGAAAACTCCAGCGCTTCCAGATCTAAGTCCAGCGCCGCAAAAGAAATATCTGAACATCCTGAAGAGTCTGTGCACAACGAAGAGAAGAATGAAGAAACAATCAAAGACACAGCTCAGTCAAGTACGATGACTCAGCAGCAAGTTATCGCCTCACCACCAAGAGAGATTCCCCCTCCCGTCGTCGAAACACCTCTTTTCACAGCAGAGTTGGATAAAGAATGGCAGACCTTCAATGAATTGATTAATCTTGAAGGTCAAGTCCCGAAGACACCTGTGAGCAATACACAGGTGGTGCAAGAAGTCGTCTCGACCATAGTCAGTAGTGCCGCAGGAACAGAGCATCTTCCTATCGCTCCATCCTCAGAACTTCTACTCAACGTAGAAGAAATTCCTCCACTAGATGTATTCTACAATCCCCAGCACAAAGCAGTTGTAAGGAGACAAAGAAAGAAGAGAAAACTTGAGAATGCACTGTCTCAAGATGCTGAACATCTAGATGTCTTGTGGAAAGACCTAAATAATAATCCGACCGATAATCTCACGAAACTGTCTCAGATTGCAGGAGCATATGCTTCTGCAACTATTGACAAGGCATCTGAAGTTCAGCAACTTCTAAAAGAACATGAAAATCAAATACAACTGCTACAACAACAGTTGCAACAAGCCAATGTGAACACTGAAGCTTCCAGACAGCTCAAAAAGCTAGAGGAAGACTTTCGCCAGATGCAGGTGAGCTATCAAAGAAATCTTGAAGAAAAAGAAAAGCAACTGCAAACGGTGCAAGAAATGCATAAAGATGAACCTAAGCTGAGAGACTTTATTTCAGAGTCCATCGGCTTGAACGACCAACTATCGCAGCAACAAGAAGATATGGTACGTAGAATATCACAGTGGAGGCATTTTTGTGAACTAAGCGACAAGATCACCAGCCAGGTGGTGGAATTGCGGAACGACTATGACCAGACCAACAGAAGAGTAACAGAATATCTGACTTGGCAAAATGACGAGGAAGGGAAAAGAGCAGGGGCACCCAAGATTAATGAAAATCATAAGGAGCTGCTCTTTAATAAATGGGACGAACAAATCACACAGGCGGAGCAAGCAGCAGAGACAGCGGCGACACAAGCGAGCATCCTTATCGACTGTGTAAATGAAAATTTACACAGGGCCAATTTGATTTCAGAGACCACCCCGGGGTACCTACCAAGCACGTTGCAACTGGAGGCAGAATGGAGGCAGAAAGTGCAGGCAAACGGGAAAACAATCCAGGCATTGGCTAGACTAAATTGGGAAAGTTACTGGACTTACTTAGTTAAGCCGCACAGCCAATGCATGACAGTAAGATGCATCATGAACGCAGCCGAGAAGGTAGCGCCAGCTCTTATGGATGCCGTCTTCGCAGGCCAGCTAAGCACAGAAATCAGCCAGCCTACTCTTCTCAAGCCTATGCTTGATAGCTGCAACTTCAGAGACCAAATTCGGAAGTAATTTCATTTAGAATGTTGTTTTTTCCTTTTTAACTAAATTAGAAAAAGGGCGGTCATTTGAGAACCATATCCTCAATTTTGTAATAATGCTATTATTAGGATTAGGTAGTAGTATTTCAACCCTTCTCATGCATTGCAGAAGGGTCCAGAAATTTGTCAAAAACTTGTCCTCGGAACATGCACTTCTGCGCCCTCAGAGGAGGTTTTGATGGATGGAAGGATTGAGATTTATTTATGTTTGCATTTTAATGTCTGCTACTGATGTTGCACTTCTGTACTCTTGGTAGATATTAGAGCAGGTAGAGATAAATCATTATTGCTTGAAGTATGTGAGTAAAAATCAGTCATAAATGGTACTTTTATCTCTTGACGAATTTCTGCTTATATTCTTAGAGTGATATACAGCTGATATTGTTTATATGTTAATGTATGAGCATATGGGTTATCATTTGGCACTTCTGTACGGTGGACTCATTTATTTATGCTTGACATATGAATGATTTAATTATGCGATATGCTGTTCACAACTGTTTTGTTTAACTTCTTATGCAGAACAGTTCATCTTAAATGGTTTATATTCTTATGATAGCTGAATAATATTTATTACCAGTTATTATATGAAATCTTTCTAGATTGCATAATGGAAAAGATATATCCCGGGTTAGTGTAGATTATATATGTTGTTTCCATTAGATTACAGTAGCTTAGAGTCAGTTTGCAAGTTAGATTTACAGTAGTTTTAGAATGCTTCCAGAATCAACATAATCAAACTCTACACACACACACACATCCCATGCATCGGGAAGCTGGTCCCGTTATCCCCAGTCGGACCCGCTACTCCAAACGGGCAAGGAGTCGCCAACCAGGTTCCGGACCGGGTGGGTATCCCCTTTGTTGTCGACCCGATTTTGGGGCCCTCAACAGAAGGAGATGTTGAAGTTCCAGTGGACTGGTGGACAATAATCTGAAGTGGAGGGGTGGATGGTTGACTTCACGGTGGAGAGGTTGAGATGGATGATGATGACGAAAGATTCTCACTATCAGACTCTTTAGGTGATTTCCTTGCTCTTTTCCTTGTAGGTAGAGGTAACTTGGTTGGCTCAATACCAAACTTTTCGCTCTTTAATCTGGTGAGAGGATGAGCAGGGTTATATTGCGAAGTCACACTGCCTAGAGATTTATCAGATCTTTGAGGTGATATAGAAAATTGCTGAAGTTTATGAATCAAAGATTCCACTTCAGGAGGTTCAATAGTAGATTTCTCTGAAATGTTAGCGTTTGTGGCAGTGGTTGTTGTTTTTTGGACTTCTTGCTCAAGATTTAAAGATTCTAAGTGCGATGGAGAATTCAGGGGAGATGGTGAGGGTGATTTACTCTTAGAATGGTATTTAGATTTAGACTTACTTTCCATTCACAGTTCGAGGTCCTCCTTCTAGCGCCAAATATGTTGAAGCCCCGAAAATCGGGTCTACAACAAGGGGGATACCCACCCGGTCTAGACCTTGGTTAGCAACTCCAATTCCATTTGGTATAGTGGGTCCGACTGGGGATATGGGACCAGTTTTCAAATATATGTGTGTGTGTGTGTGTTGAGAATTGATATTTCCTTTGTAATAATTCCTAAGTAAAATGCTTTTATTCTAAATCTAATCTAACAACATGCAATTGTATTATAATAAACATAAATATCTAAATTCTAAACTAACCCAGGATGCAAACTTTCCATTATGCGATCTAAAATGATTTCAAATAACAATTGGTAATAAAGATCATTCAACTGCTATGGTAAAAGAATTCAATAAAGATAAACCATTTTGTATAAAAAGTTAGACGAAACAATTGTGAGAAACATATTGCATAATAATTTACTCATATATTGAGCATAAATAAATAGCTATCACCATACAGAAGTGCCAAATGATAACTCAAGCATTCACGCATTAATATATAAATAACTGAACATGAATATCACTTTAACACATAGGTAGAAATAGTTAAGAGATAAAAGTACCATTTATAACTAGTTCTACTCATGAGCTTCAAGCAATAATGATTTATCTCTTCTTAATCCAACATCTACTAAGAGTAAAAAACTGCAACATCAGTAGTAGATATCAAACGCAGATATCAATAAATCATGTTCCATTCATTCATCAAAACCTCCTCGAAGGGTGCAAAAGTGCATGTTTTGAGGACATGTTTTTGACAAATTTCATTACCTTTCTCTAAATGCATAGGAAGGGTTTAAATACTACTAACTAAAATCTAAAAATAATTTATTACAAAAATGTAGGATGCAGTTTTAATGACTGTCCTCATTTCAGGAAAAAATAAAGCAAAATTAAAACTAAAACTGAATCTAAAACTAAAACTAACAACTAACTATCTATGTATCTGTTCCTTGTAATCGCAAGCGTTCAACATTTGTTTGAGGAGAGTTGGTTCGTTGACTTCCAACTTTAGCTATCCTGTGAAAATAGAATCAGCAAGTGTTGGCACCATCTTTTCGACAGAATTGTTGATACACTTGAGAGTCATGCACTGGCTATGTGGTTTTACCAAGTACGCCCAGTAAGAATCCCAATTCAACTTGGTTAACCTTTTGATGGATTCTGCCCTTTCTTGAGCCTTTTGTCTCTAGCTTGTCTGCAGTTGCTGTACATATCTACATACCACTTGAGGATATCTCTGATGAATACCACTGGTTTTAGAGTTCAAGTTTTTCTTTTCGCTTCTAGCACTTTTTTCTACAAATTTCCGGGCTTACAGGTGACTGAGTGATTAGAGGCTTTCCATCTTGAGGGAATTTGCATTGGAAACTGCCTCCGTTTCTCGATCCAGGCTTCCCTGGTGCGATTTTTGCCTCTTGCGCACTTTTTGTTAGAGGATATAAAGCTTAAATTTTGTGGAAATAACGACTCCATGAGTTCTTGACCCTGAGTCTTAAATTGTCTGTTTGTGACATCAGCGGTATCCAGTACCCATTTAACCATGTCCATGTATGGAAGAATTTTGGGCCTCGCCGCTATCTAGTGTAAGAATGAACATGCTAGTTCTGTAATAGATGCCTCAGCAGACCCATGTGAGCCTGTAGTAGCTGCAAACTCCATCATTTTGGGATTTTATTCCTCGAGTAGACTGTACATGCCTTCCCAAGTAGTAATACCGACATCTTTGTTACAGGTGGTGTCCGTGTATAACGACATCATTTCTTTGTCTTCTGAACTTGGAGGTTTACCCTTCTTTCCCATAATATCCTGAACACTGCTATGTATACTTCTCTACTCTTCGCTCCTGTAGTTTACAAATGAGGTGAGAATAATGATAAGAAAAAGGTGACGGGAAAGCTTTAAATGCGGAAAACATATAAAATATACCACCTTACGTGAAATGGCTCTTCGATCAGATCAAAACCATATTTCATTAATGATTTCCAACTAACTCATTGATTAACATTTAATGCGCATAACCGGGCATCGGTTTATGGAAAAATCTTTTTCGAACAACAAGCCCTGAAGATCTGCGATAAGGCGATTTTGTGATTTGCTTCGCAATATCACAGATCGTGGAATCGCAATATCGCTAATATGTAGTGTGTGGTAATCATCCGTTAATGTGTTTTTTGCGAAATGCGATTTGTGATATGCGCCATCGCATGTCGGTGGTTTAAGGCATTTCAGCGTAAGTGATGTTTGAGGCATGCGATGCAATGAGTGTTTTTAGTGTGTAGTTTCGCATCGCGATTTCACAATCTTTGAATTCCATTTGTAGGAAGGCATCCATTACCCTTTTTGTGATGCGATGTGCTTTAAGGAGTGATTTTATTCTAACCTATCATAAAACTTAAGTCTTTTTAGATTTTTTGAGGGTATTCTCATAAGTTTATGATAGTAAGTTTTATTGAAAAAGGAAATACAAGCATTAATTGATTTTTTAAATTTTTGAATAAGGGTCCCCACTTATTTAGTATTAGTGATAAAACTAAACAAGAAGGGGGGTTGTTGCTGGCCACAACAAAACCCTAATCCTCATTCTTTCTCCCACCATCTATTACTAAAGCCTTGAAACTCTCCCCTATATCACTTCATAACATTCTATACCCCCTGATCCTTCATCCCACAACTTATACTTCAAAAAAGGACCCAAGCCCCTCTCCCTCATTTTCATACTTTATACCCTCCCCTTCATTTTCTAGCCCACAAAATACCTCACAAGGTCATCTCCCATTCCCTTACTCCTAAATCACTCTTGCTTACTCCCTTCATCCCTTTTCTAGGAGTGCATAGCCTCAAAATTTGCAAACATGGACAGAGAAGACAGAGACTTTGAGCAGGAGGAAAACACTGGCAGTGACAGTTCAGTAGATAAACCATGGCATCAGAGAAAACCACACAAGGGAGGAAAAATAATCAAGGAAGAGCCATCAAACCTCAGAGAATTGCACGCCTCTCAGTTGGTTGTCACTTGTTTCAGACATCTAGGGTGTTATGAGTTCTATGAGCAGGTAGATAGAGTTCAACACCACCCTGAGCTCATCAGGCTTTTTGTAGCCAATCTTCAGGACAACAAGGTGACTCTTGTTGGGGTGACATTTACAGTTTCTCCTTCCATTATTGCAGATGCAACCTGGATTCCAAATGTAGGGGAGAAGTGGTACAAGGCACAAGACCTGGATGAACACTATTATGAGCCTTATATCAAACCTAGGTACATAAATGAGGCAAAAAGGCTTTTTCCTTTCAGATTTCTTGAAGACAAGTACTCCCTCATGATGAAAATCATCATGAAATATTTCACTTGTGAGGGCAGATTTTCTAGACTGTACACCTATCACATCAGGCTTCTCATGCATTTTACCAGGGTGAGGGTGTTAAACCTCCCTTATTTCTTGTTCAAGAATATTGAGAAGATGGCCCAATTTGCACAGAAAAATCCATACCCTCAGTAGATGAGTAGTCTTTATCATTATTCCCTAATCAAGATGATTGTGCTTCATCACCTTAGCCTCCTCAACATCTCTTGGGAGACATTTATTGCTCAGGTCATCTTCAGGGGTCCTCAAATTCCTCTACCAATGTCCCTAGAATCAGGAGGACCTTCTAGCAGTGCTTAGGGGTATTGGACACTGATTGTCATTGATGTCAATATGGCAATACTCGAGGAGCAAACGGAACGAAGAGGAGTAGAACTCATATATATATATATATATATATATATATATATATATATATATATATATATATATATATATAATATATATATATATATATATATATATATATATATATATATATATATATATGCATGCATTTAAACAGCATTTGGGGACCATATATGCCAAAATAGAGCTATTGGAGCAACAAAGGAACAAGCAGAGCTATAAGTAAGCGGACAGAGCCATTACAGGAGCAATGGGTGCATTTATATTATCAGAAGCTATCGGGCCACAAAAGAACTATATGCATGCAGATACAGGCAGAGGAGCATATATCATACATATGTGTTTTAAGATTATCGGCAGACAGAAAGCCCATATACATAGGCTAAACACTAATGGAGTCAGAAGACTTGGCTCTAGGGAAAATACACTATCGGAGGCGGATTGCAGACTTGAAACTCTATACATGGGAATGTTGAGTTGTATCGGGTCCGGCATATCGCATCACTATGAGGGGTCTACGTTAACATCGAGCCTTGAACCTATGGTACTTGCGATCACCGATAGTGATAATCGCATCGGCACTTCAGAAGTGAGTGCTACAATATGTCAAGTGGTCCATTGCGATCGCCGATAGCGATATCGCATTGGACCTCCACCAGGGGCAACTCCAGACTGCGATGCATATCCACGTGGACCCGCCACACATTGCAATATAAGTTAATATATTATCACATCCGTCACAATCACATACGTTATGAAGCCTTGCCACACCCAAGCATCGATTGTGATGAACGTTGTGGACCTGATGCGACATCACAACTTGGCTTCATATAATATCGCATCCAGTGGTGGATCGGCCATCGGCCATCGGCGGTGTCATGGGCCTGACATATAAAGGACCGCCGGGAGTTTCGAATCACCGATTGCGATTTAAGCTACGGACCCGATACAGTTTAGATGTGGGTGTAATATTTCTTGAAGTCCGCCCCTTAGTCTTTTGACTGGTTTTTTCTCATATACTCTGTGTAATGAAATATTTGTCTTGCACGGGGTGTTTTAGGCTGAAAGGCTTACGATAGTTGTTCCGATGGTTCAGAAGGTTGAATGTCAGTTAAAAGGGGTGAATCATGGTGATTATGATTGCGATTAGGACACAAAATCTCCGTTAAAATAGTGAAAAAAACTCCATGTATGCCTGCAATCATTGCCAAAAGGAGCACTGTTACGGTAAACTGGGAATATGTGTTCTCCATGGATTGTTTGGATCTATCAAATGAATCTATGTGTCCCCAGAGAATCAGTGAACTTGCACAGCGCAGAGGAAGCTGCAGTGACGAGGAGGAAGCCTAAGAGGCAGTGTAAGCAGAAACGAATGGACAAAGGCATGGGGACTGAATAAAACAAAAAAAACAAAGAACTGTGGTCGTAGTTGTGGTGGTGAATAACCAGAGTGAGAGGCAGCAGAAGTAGCAGAGGCAACAGAAGCAGCAGAGGCAGCAGAGGCAGGAGAGTAGGAGTGAAGGAGAACCTCAGCAGAGAAGAGATCAGTAGCATACCTGTTTATACTAGGCTTGGGTTGGAGCCTCAAGACTGAACAGGACTGACATCCTTAGGGGTTGGTGCTCCTAAGTGTAGAACCATTGCAAAACAAAGTTGGTGCTCTGGAGGTTGGAGCCTCACTGAAGTCCAAGCTGGAGCTTAGCAACTAATCACAACCAGATATATACTTATATTGTATTTACTTCATTGCACTGTTTTGTGTTAATAAAAGCATTAATTCCAGCTGTCGATTTTTGTGTTATATATATATATATATATATATATATATATATATATATATATATATATATATATGCTTTTGGTTATAACTAGAACAATTAAAAAGAAATACTGATTCACCCCCCCTCTCAGTATTTCCAACAATTGGTATCAGAGACAAGTTTCTTCATACTAGCATAATGGCTTGAAGAAGGATCCGTAGCCATGATGAGAAATCACGAAGCATCAAGAAGACCTCCTCTATTCGATGGCACTAACTTTGGTTTCTGTAAAAAGAGAATGACCTACTACTTAATGTCCCTTGGACCTGAAGTCTAGCATTTTGTTCAAAATGTGTATCATATGCCTACCACTATTCCAACAGATCAAGACGAGAGGAAAGCCTACATTGCAAATGCAAAGGCCTCAAACTCCATCACTAGTGGAATCACTGATTCCGAGTTCACAAAAGTCATGAACTGTGACTCTGCCAAAGAAATGTGGGACAAGCTAGTTGGCTTATACGATGGAGACTCAAAAGTCAAGAAGGTAAAGCTTCAAACTCACAGAAGACAATTTGAAAGTTTGAGGATGGAAGATGAAGAAGATATTGCAGCATACCTCCTCCGAGTAGCTGAAGAGGTCAATTACCTTAAAGGATTGGATGAAAAAATTGAAGAAAGTACCATTGTTCAGAAAGTATTAAGATCTCTTCTAGACAGATTTGACTCCAAAATAAGCGCCATAGAAGAAATAAAGGATCTAGATACCCTCAAGATGGATGAGGAAAGGTGGCCCAAGCCCCAAAGATGTAGCATTCAAGGCTTCAAAGTTAAAGAAGGGGAAAGAAAGGAATGACTGTAGTGATGAGTCCAATGTGGAATCTGAATTGGCTCAATTTGTACGAAAGCCGAAGAAAGGATCTAAGCTTAAAGGAAAGTACCCTCTTATTTGTTTTAAGTGTGGAAAAATAGGTCATTATGTAGCAAAATGTCCTCATAAACATGAAAGTGATGATGAAGAAAATTCTAAAAGAATGGCACACAAAAAGAAAGGGTTCAATAAGAAAAACTTCTTCTCTAAGCAAGATGAGTCTGATGAGGATGAGTTTATGGTCATCCAAAAGAAATCAGATTAGGAAAGTGACCATGATGAAAGCCAAGAAACATTATTCATGGCATTCACAAATGATGATGACTCAGGGCTGGAAGGAAATATAGATGAACTGTTAATTAGTGCCATTGAAGAAAATGAAAAACTACGGAATAAAATCATCTCTCTCAAGGTGGAAAACAAGGAAACAAAAAGGGGAGAAGATCTCCTGGAAGCAAAGCTGAAAGAAAAAGAAAAGACTTGTGAATAACATGAGGCCAAAATAGTGTCTCTGAGAAAGGAGTTGGAGCAAATTAAAAAGGGTTGTAAAAGCTCTCAAATACTTGAGACTATTCTAAAAAGTCAAAAACCCCAACATGACAATTCTGGAATAGGTTTCAAAGGAGAATCCTCAAGCACTAAGAATAGTGCGAAAAGCTATGCTGATGCATTTGCCTGCAATCTAAAAGAAGAAAAAGTATGTTATCAAAAGCCCATCCCAGATCAGAAGAATGAAGAGAGAATTACTCCAAAGAAGAATGTGGAGTAGAATCATGGATAATACAGCAAATACAAACCTATACTCCACCAAGGGCCCATCTCAAATCAAAGAATGAGGCAGGAGTAATTCCCAGGAAGAAAATCAACTCAAACTATGGCTACTTCAACAGGTACAAAACCATCTTTCTTGGACACTGTTTTCACTGTAAAAACTTCGGTCATCAAGCCAAACATTGCATGGCCTGCAGAAACGAAACGACTAAGCTAAAGGACTGAATAATCAATTCATATGCTCCCAAAAGGTAGGGACAAATCAAAACCTTCAACTCATTTGATCCCTTGACCAAATTCGATCTGCTTTGCTCATTCTGCTACAATAATGGATACTATGAACAAAACTGCCCGCTCAAAGGAAGAAAGACGAGTAGTAAGAATTCCAACATGGATAAATGCGACCTGGCTCTATATGCTCAAAATAATGGAAATCAATTGTTTGTGGATAGCGGGTGTTCCGAACACATGACAAGAGACAAAAGGAAGTTTGTCTCATTGAGCAAAAGGGAAGGAAATGTGTCTTTTGGAAGTGGATCTGCCAGAATTGCAGGAAAAGGAACTGTTACTCTAATCAATGGAAAAGGAAAATCTCAAGATGCTCTACTAGTATATGGGCTCAAACACAATCTCCTGAGTGTCAGCCAAATCTGTGATCAAGGACATAAGGTTGTCTTCAGCACCAAAGACTGTGAAATAAGGAACTCTTCCTCAGGGGAACTTGTGGCAAAAGGGGTTAGAACACAAGACAACATTTACATTCTGAACAAGATTCAGGAAAATAAATGCTACTTGAGTTAGACAAATGAAATTTGGCTGTGGCACAAGGGACTTGGACATACAAGCTTCGAAAATCTAGTCAATATCAGCAACATTAGAGCTATACGAGACATCCCAAGGCTGTTCAAACCAAATCAAGGAGTATGTGGTCCATGTCAACATGGAAAGCAAACTAGAACCAACCGCAAGACAAAGGATCTCTCTACATCAAAGCCCTTGGAGATCATCCATACTGATCTTTGTGGACCAACTAGAAATCAGGCACTCCAAGGAGAAAGGTACTTTATGTTATTTGTTGATGACTATACTAGAATGATGTGGATATATTTTATAAAGTATAAATATAAAACTTTTGAATGTTTTAAGAATCTAAAAGACCTTGTAGAAAATGAAAAAGATTAAAAAATAAGTGCCTCAGAATAGACAGAGGGGGAGAATTCACATCAAACGAGTTTAGTAAGTTCTGTAATATTCATGGAATTAAAAGCGAATTCTCTGCTGTCAGAACACCTCAGCAAAATGGGGTAGTTGAAAGAAGAAACCGAACAGTGCAAGAAATGGCAAGAACAATGTTACTAGCAGCAGATTTGTAGTCGAAATTATGGAGAGAAGTAGTAGGAACAGTTGTCTATACATTAAATCGAACTCAATTGAGACCAAACTGTGAAAAAGCACCTTATGAGTTATGGAAAGGAAGACCAGCTTCAGTAAAGTACTTCAAGATCTTTGGAAGCAAGTGCTTCATAAAAATCAATGATGGCTCACCAGGAAAGTTTGATTCTCGGGTTGATGAAGGGATATTTCTTGGATACTCTACACAGAGCAAGGCTTACAAGTGCTACAATTTTCAACTGAAGAAAATAGTGGAAAGCATTGATGTAAAGGTTGATGAAGGACTTCCAGAAAAAGAAATTGAGGAATATGAAAATGATTTTTTCATTGAAGGAGAAGGACCTAAAGAAGAAGAACTTGAAGAAGAAGAAATAGATGAGGAAGAAGAAGAGGAGAAAGGACCACCTCATACCCCTTCAAAGATGAAGTTTGTCCAAAGAGATCATCTAGAAGAGCAGATTATTGGTGACAAAGATGAAGGTGTGCAGACCCGAAGAAGGATAAATCATACCCAAGAGAAAAGTCATTGCCCTTCTATCTATGATAGAACCAGAAACATTTGCAGAAGCAAGTAAGGATCCTCATTGGGTAAAAGCCATGGAAGAAGAAATGTCCCAAATTGAGAAGAACAAGACATGGGAGCTGATACCTCATCCAAAGGAAAATAACATAATAGGAACCAAATGGGTGTTTAAAAATAAAATGAATGAGGAAGGATAGGTTATCAGAAACAAGGCAAGGCTTGTCTGCAAAGGCTATTCACAAATTGAAGGAATTGATTTTGAAGAGACATTTGCACTAGTAGCCTGTATGGAAGCTATCAGGATGTTCTTGGCATTTGCTTGCTCAAAAGGATTCAAAATCTTTCAAATGGACGTGAAATCAGCATTTCTAAATGGAGAACTCAAGGAAGAATTCTACATGGAGCAGCCAGAAGGTTTTGATCTAACAGAAGGAAATAACTTAGTCTGTAAGTTGAAAAAGGCTTTATATGGGTTGAAACAACCTCCTAGAGCTTGGTATGCAAGATTAGATCACGATATACAACAACAAGGCTTCAAAAAGGGAGTGGTTGGAAGTAATCTATACATAAAGACAGATGAAGGTAAGTTATTAGTTACTCTTGTTTATGTCGATGATCTAATATTTGCTAGAAATAATGATGAAATGAGCCATGAATTTTCTCAAAACATGTCAAAAGAGTTTGAGATGTCAATGATAGGAGAGTTGTCTCACTTCCTTGGACTTCAAGTATCTCAAACTAGAGTAGGACTGTATATATCTCAAACCAAATATGTAAAATACATGCTCAAAAGATATGGAATGGAGGACTGTGCACCCATGAGCACACCTATGAACACAAACTACAAATTGAGAAAAGATGATGACTCCCCTATAGTAGATGCAACTCATTATAGGTCAATGATTGGAGCCCTTCTATACATAACAGCTACAAGACCAGACATAATGCAGGTAGTAGGAATGGTGGGAAGATTTCAATCTGCTCCCAAACAATCCCATTTATTAGCTGTAAAAAGAATTCTCAGATATCTGAAAGGAACTTTTGATTTTGGTCTTTGGTACCCAAAGAGCTCAACACTAATTGTAACTACATACATCGATGCTGATTGGGCTAGAAGTATAGATGATCGGAAAAGTACTAGTGGAAATGCGTTCTTCCTAGGAGACTGTTTAGTATCCTGGCTCAACAAAAAAAATCATCCATATCATTATCCACAGCCAAAGCCGAGTATATTGCTACAGCAGACTGTTGTACTTAGATAGTATGGATGAAGGAAGCTCTAAAAGATGTCGAAATATGTACAGATCAACCGATTACCTTCTATTGTGACAACACAAGTGCTATCCGTCTCAACAAAAATCTAGTGATGCACTCAAGAAAGAAACACATACCAATCAAGTATCATTTCCTCCGTGAGAAGTAGCTGAACAAAACATCGTCCTGGAATATATTAGTGCTAAGGAGAAGATAGCTGATATTTTCAGAAAACCTCTTCCTCGAGATGCATTCGAACATCTGCGTCAAAAGATGGGGGTTATCTCTTTATCATCACTCAAGTTCATTCATAAAGATGTAGCAGGATAGGGGGAGCAGTTTGACAGGGGGAGTCTGTATGCATTCCTTTGCCATTGATGTCAAAGGGGGAGAGCGGAAGAATATTGCCATCAATAACAAAGGGGGAGATTATTGGACACAGATTGTCATTGATATCAATATGGCAATATTTGGGGAGCAGACAGAACCAAGAAGAGCAGAACTTAAATATATATCTATATATCTATATATATATATATATATATATGCATGCATTTAAATAGTGTTCGAGGACCATATATGCCAAAATAGAGCTATCGGAGCAACAAAGGAACAAGCAGAGCTATAAGGAAGTGGATAGAGCCATCATAGGAGCAATGGGTGCATGTATATTATCGGGAGCTATCAGGCCACAAAAGAACTATATGCATGTAGATACAGGTAGAGGAGCATATATCATACATATGTGTTTTAATAGTATCGGTGGACAGAAGGCCCATATACATAGGCTAAACACTAACGGAGGCGGAAGACTTGGCTCTAGGGCAAATACATTATCAGAGGTGGATTGTGGACTTGAAACTCTATACATGGGAGTGTTGAGTTGTATCGGGTCCGGCACATTGCATTGCTACGAGGGGTCTACATTAACATTGAGCCTTGACCCTGTGTGACTTGCGATCACCGATAGAAATAATCGCATCGGCACTTCGGAAGTGGGCGCTACAATATGTCAAGTGGTCCATTGCGATCGCCGATATCGATATCGCATCGGACCTCCACCAGGGGCAACTCCCGACTGTGATGCATATCTATGCAGACTCGCCACACATTGCAATATAAGCTAATCTATTATCGCATCCATCACAATCACATATGTTATGAAGCCTTGCCACACCCAAGCATCGATTGTGATGAACGTTATGGACCTGATGCGACATCACAACTTGGCTTAATATAATATCGCATCCAGTGATGGATCGGCCATCAGCCATCGGCGGTGTCATGGGCCCGACATATAAAGGACCGTTGGGAGTCACGAATCACCGATTACGATTTAAGTTGCAGACCCGATACAGTTTAGATGCGGGTGTAATATTTCTTGAAGTCCGCCCCTTAGTCTTTTGATTGGTTTTTTCTCATATACTCTGTGTAATGAAATATTTCGCTTGTGCAGGGTGTTTTAGGCCAAAAATCGTATGATAGTTGTTCCGATGGTTCAACAGGTTTAACGTCAGTTAAAAGAGGTGAATCATGTCGATTATGATTGTGATCTGGACACAACATCTCTGTTAAAATAGTGAAAAAAACTCTGTGTATGCTTGCAATCATTGCCAAAAGGAGCATTGTTACGGTAAACCGGGAAGATTTGTTCTCCGTGGATTGTTTGGACCTGTCAAATGAATCTACATGTCCCCATAGAGTCAGTGAATTCGCATAGCGCAGAGGAAGCCGCAACAACGAGGAAGAAGCCTAAGAGGTAGTGTAAGTGGAAACAAATGGACAAAGGCATGGGAAATGAATAAAACAAAAAAAAACAAAGAATTATGGTCGCAGTTGTGGTGGTGAATAACCGAAGTGAGAGGCAGCAGAAGTAGTAGAGGTAGCAGAAGCAGCAGAGGTAGCAGAGTAGGAGTGAAGGAGAACCTCAGCAGAGCAGAGATTAGTAGCATACCTGTTTATACCAGGCTTGGGTTGGAGCCTCAAAACTGAATAGGAATGACATCCTTAGGGGTTGGTGCTCCTAAGTGTAGAACCATTGCAAAACAGATTTTGTGCTCTGGAGGTTGGAGCCTCACTGAAGTCCGAGTTGGAGCTTGGTAACTAATCAATATATACTTATATTGTATTTACTTCATTGCACTATTTTGTATTAATAAAAGCATTAATTCCAACTGTCGGTTTTTGCGTTCTATATATGTATATGTATATATATATATATATATATATATATATATATATATATGATTTTGGTTATAACTAGAACAATTAAAAAGAAATATTGATTCACCCCCCCCCCTAAGTGTTTCCAACAAGGGGAAGACAGATGAGAAGGCCAAAGAGACTAGAGCTACTGAGGTGCCCAATACCTACATGAAATATTAGAGGGGCACAAGGAAATTGTTTACAGCTGATAGGCAAGTGTTTGCTCCACAGGGTCTGGAAGGGACCTTGCCTTCTTCATCAACTCATAGGCAAATTCTTGTTCCATAGGGTGTGGAAGGGGCTTTGCCTTCTTCATCAACACAACAGGAGAAGGTGTAACATCTGCACAAAGGAAAAGAAAAGATGTTAGAGGAAAGTTTTGATGATGAGGAGGAAGAGAGAGACTTTGATTTGACAGAGCATGATGAGCTGGAGCAGCATTATACTCATCATGGCATGGAAACAATTGACTTAGAGGCTCAGGATGAAGAACCAATAAAGGACATCATCATACAGGAAAGGGAGGCTCAAGTCCAAGCATTGATGGACAATTTGGAGAGAGCCAAGTATGTCATCACATATCTGGAACAAGAGAACAACTAGCTGAGTGACAAGCAGGTCCTCATGGAGCTGGATCTTCTCAAGATAAAACGACAAGGTGACAAGGGTGAATCAGTTATGCAAAAGGAAGAGGCACCGGTCACTTTGACTCCTATTGAGAAGGAAATTGAAGATGATAGAGAGATTTTCCTTGAAAGAGTGAATTTACACTTAGAGAAGCTGTTGCAGAAGGCCAATAGGGACAACCATATGATTTGGCACATGGCTTACCAATATGGGACTCGGAACAAAATTTTCAACATGATGGTCAAACAGATAAAAGCTGGGCTAAGGCAGGCTCTAAAGGGAAAAAAAAGAGAGGAGGATAGGCTTAGATTGCTTGCTAAAGCTTCCTTGGCTCATCAATATGCTTGATGATGGTGTTTCTCACCAATTTTAGTCAGGTTTGGAGGAGATTTTGTTTTTTGCAAATTTTGGAAATTGCACACATAGAAAATCTGGCTCAACACGTAACGCCACTAGCGCTGCGATTTTCCTAGGGGCAGCCAATGGACAAATGGCTTGAATTTTTGGATACAGAGAAATGAGCACATGCACCCTATGGATTTTCTAAGTTTTTGGGGCACAACTAGTCCACCAAAAAGTCAAAAAACACCCTAAAAATGACCTTTCTGCCACTTTTTGGACACACAGAAGCAGTCTTGGGAGAATCAACGTTTGAGGGGTAAAATGAGCTTCAAATGAAGAAATTCTAGGTGTTTTGGAAAGTAGACTTGAAGATATTTCCAATGAGCTATCATGAGCTCAATTTGGATGCCAGGAAGGCCTCCAAAAAGGACCTGCAAGTGACGCTGCGCATTGGACCAGTGGCGCTGCGCGTAGGACAAAGTTTGCACAGGATGGCTATTTTTCTATGTTTTGACTGTGCTCATGGATTTTCTCTCATGGAGGATGTTTTACTATTGTAAATGATGACTTGGTTTGTAAACATGATGGATAATTAGTAGCAGAGGGTAGATTCATTAGATTAAATGTCAATTTGAGCACAAATGAATCAGTTTTTTCACTTTTAGAGGCAAGTTGTTAGGATGCCTATATTCTAGTTTCTTGTTCAGTGTTGGTTAGATTAGCTCCTGATCTTAGGGATTCGACCCCTGAGGATGGGAGGAGGTTGAAACGATGCCTATATCTTCTTCTTCTTTCTCATTGTAAAGGGTTGGACTCAGCTGGATGCTTATGCCGTGATTGTACATCATTTTGTAGCAGTTTAGCAGGAGATTAATAAAAATTGCAGCTATTTCTTTGGGATCCATGTGGTATGAAGTTTAGTTTAGTTTATTCTCTTGTGATCATATTTTAATATTTTTTGTGTACTTCATTAATCATTTCATTGCTTCTAAGTGAATGTTTTCAAGTTGATAGGTAGAATTCATAACATCACTGCTCTGCTTTGGGGAAATATTCATCATTATATGCTTTCTATAGTCTAGGAAGGATCTGTGGCAATAACATGCTCTTACTAGCTTCTCACTAGTCTTAAAACACCTCACCCATCAATCCCTACAGTGCTAAACCTTATGCCTGCCTTGCCCCATTGAACACCCTGCAATTTTGACCTAATTCCCTAGCCCTAACTATCTGGCTCCTCCTGATCTAACAAAACCCCTTCAAAATCAAATCAAAACTTGTGCTACTATACCTAGACTAATATCCTTTTCCTGATCCAGTTATCTTGGCTGAGATCCTTACAGAGAGATCCCTCTCTTGACCTAGTAGGGCTAGCTACTTGGCTAAGCGTGGTTTTTGGTTACCCTGGCATTGCCTTCCTTCAGGCTGAGGTTTAATCTAGGTGATAACATGCTCCAAATCAAACTTTCATTCTTTCATTGGAGCCTTGCAAACCCAAGTACTATCTTCAGGTTGCTTGCCTTTGTCATCCTCTTGTTGTAATTCCACTTCAGAGCACAATGTTCACATTAGGGTCTTCCTCGCGCGGCTCAGACCTCATCATTTGCAGGTTCTAAGTTAGGGGAGGTTGGAGCACTCTCTTGTCGCGTAGCCTTGCTATCAGTGTGGGACAATCCTCCATCTCATGATCAAACAATGTACAATACAAGCATGATGGATGAGTCAGATTTGTACAATCGCGGGCATTATGTCCTGGCCCTCCGCAATTATAACATATCAACTGTCCGCAACCTCTTCCAGGTCCTCCTCCACTTCGGCCTCGTTTGCGCCCCTGAAATCCGGTTCGCGCCATCCCTATGTTCTAGTCAAGGGGCCACATTTTAGCCTGTACTATGTAGGTGGGAGTCCTATCCATCATCAAATCATAGCTTCTATAGGTGCACTCATCATGGCCCACTGATCTATAGAAATTATAGAACAACCGTTGCGAATTCTGCGTGTACTTCTGTAATAAATGGCAGTTGTCCGTAGCATGCTTTCCTCCTATTTCACAAATCGTGCACCACAATGCAGGTGCCATGTTGGGTCTTGCTTGTGCCTCTGGTCTCAATGGCATCAGTCCTCCTCCCGTGAGGCAATTTTCGAAAACTGGGCAGTGGTCCTTGTCATGACCCTGACCCTTACATTTAACACACCATACCTCGTTGTGCACCTCTGGGCGAGCTGTCCTGTCCTGTTTTAGACTCTGCATCTCAAGGCACAAGTTTTTCAATTGCGCATGGATCTGCTGAACTCCCAGGTTAGGATCCTGTATCGGGGTCTCATGTAGCCTCATCGTGATCTCTAAGGCCTTAGCCTAAGTTTTCAGCCTATGTTGTGACAATGCGTTCCTTAAATGCAGAGTTAGCGATGCTACAAACCATTCATGGTGTTGTCCATCCATCAAAGTCATGTTAGCTTCGTGAAATGTAAACTTCAATCTTTGATCCAACTCCCAAGGGGTCTCGCTTGGTAGCATCATGATCTCCTTGAACCCAATGATCGATTGCACCTCTGACTTCGGTCTACTAAATTCCCTGTTCAGCGCAATTTGGAAGTCTGCGATCCCTGCATTTTGATTGTCATTAGAACGCTTAATGTACCAGGTCAGCACGTGATCCTGCAAAGCACTGACCAATGTTGCCTTCTTTATGTTGTCATCCATAACTCCCCGTGCTTCTCATACAACTTTTATCATGAACCAAAATTGGTCCGGATCTTCATTTCCTACTCCCTTGAACACTGGTAACTGTATCATGCTTGCCATATTGACTCGCGATGGTGGCGGAGGCAGTATGGGCGAAGATGGGGGTGAAGACAGTGAAACTAGCAGTGGTGTGGGTGGGCGTGGTATGCGTGGAATCCTTTGCCTTATAAAATTGATCACACTTCTTGGTGAGACCTTCACGAGCACTTCCTCGTCTCCTTGTGGAGGTGAAATCAAGGGGCTAGTTTCTAGTTCAGCACTACCTTTGTTTCTATAAATTCTCCCACTCCGCATAGCCCCAAACATGAATGTATTCGCATAACCCGCTTTTCACACAATAGCATATTAATCCAAGTGTTCAAAGACTTAACGTACTTACCTCACGGTCCTTTGAGGAAGCTTCGCTCTACCTCATTGTAGCTGACTGAAGTATCTACCGCGAACTCAGTAATGAATCCTCCTATAATTCGATCGAGCTAGTGATCAACGACACACACGATCTTATCCTCCAATGCTTCCAATCTGTGCACCTATTCTGGAGTCCACACAATAGGTTTGTCAAGCTTGGACCTTCCTTGTTTATTTGCTAGCTTCGCGATCCACTCATATAGCTCGGTAGGGAAAGATGCAAAGAAATTTTCGTGGATCTCTGTGTACATGTAACAGTCTAACCACTATTCTTTTGATAGTCATGGATTCCTGTTCTCCTACGCCGCAAACTCGTGAATCTTCCTATCCAACCAATCTTCAATTCCTTTCAAAAATAGAAGAATAACAAAGTCATCCACAGTATCGCTAATCTATGCTATTAAATAACCCTAACTTATACATGTTTTCATCGACTCTCAGTCGTATTGAATGGATAATAGAAAAACACAGCAGCTGGTGACCAACCTCCATCCTTGGAAAATTCGTAACGCCCTGAACCCTATATAGAAAATGAGACAAGTATTCAATGGAAGGTGCATGCCATTTCCTCTTCACAACTAAAATGAACTCAGATGTAATCTTCATCAAATCGACTGGTTGTCCAAATATGGTGCAGGAACTGTAGTGAGTACAAGAATATCGGGATCCTATACAAACCACTTTGACTTTGATTAATGACCATTACTTGTCAAGCCATAAGGTAATGTGAATAATGAGTTACATGAAAAAACATAAAACTATTTAACCTTTTTAATCAATGATAAGCTTACATAACCAATATCCAAAAATTCATTAAAAGGAACCAGAAACATATGTGAAAGGCTTAGTTCAAGTTGTAGAACAGAGGTTAAACTAAGATAATTTAGGGTAAGGGTAAGGTAAAACAAGAAAAATTCAACGGCCAACATCCCCCCAACCTCATATTGGTGTGTGTCCTCCCATGTGGAATCTTCAGCGGGTAAGTTCTTCCACTAGATGAGATACTCTGAAATTGATCGATTTTATAGCCGTCAAGTTCTTGTTTCTGTGATTCCTTTAGGTTCCAATATGATTTTTCCTTCCTAGTCAAGTTCTGGAAATATTGTTTGAACTAGGATCTTGTCACCTATAACCTTATTTAAACATGAAACATGGAAAACTGGGTGCACTCAGGAAGCTGCATGAAGCTCCAATTTGTATGCCATAGTACCAATATTTTGCAACACCTTGTATGGACCATAATACTTTGGTGATAATTTATTATCCTTATTAGCTTGATTGAGGGATATTTGATTATATGGTTATAGCCGTAGGAATAACCAGTCACCTACATCAAACCTTCTTTTGTTGTGATTTTGATCTACCTGTTGTTTCATTCTATTCTGCACGAAAGTGAGGTTATCCTTTAAGAGTTTGAGAACTTGTTGTTGATGCTCGATGTGATCTTCCACTGCTTGAACCTTATAATTTTATCTTAAATATGATGTGATGGATGGTGGATGATATCCATAAAGTGCCATAAATGGAGTCATTTTTGCTACAACATGGAAGGAAGTGTTATACCACCATTCATCCAGAGGCAGCCATTTGACCCATTGTGTCTATTTATCGAAGACAAAGAAATGAAGATATCCTTCCAATCATTTTTTTGCTATCTCAGTTTGGCTGATGAGCTATGAGCTAACTGAGTACCAAGATAAGAAAATAATTATGTACAAAAAATTCCAGTAAAAATGGGATCTCTATCGCTTACAATAAGCTTTGGGTTTCCATGTAGCTTTTGAATTATTTCCATAAATGCAGTAGAAACTATACTGGATTTAAATGGATGAGATAATGCAAAAATGTGTTCATACTTGGTAAGTCTGTCAACTAACACCATGATGACACTCTTTCTTTCGGACTTGGGTAAACCTGTGATAAAATCCATTGAAACCTCCTCCCAACGTTGGCTTGGAATGGATAAAGGTTGTAATAGACCTGGGGTCTTAATTTTTTCAACTTTATTTTGTTGGCAAACCAAACATTCCGCCACAAACTTCTGAATATCCAATTTAAGGCCATCCCAAAAAATTCCTTCTTAACACTGTGGTAAGTTTTTAAAAATCCCGAGTGCCCTCCTAAGGGAGAAGTGTGCAATTCCATAAAAATCTTTTGTTTGAGTTGGGAATTCTTACATGGGTATAAGCAATCTTTGTACCGTAAAGAATCATTTTTCCAACTAAATGTATTAGATGTACTGGGATCTTTTTGTAACTTTTGAATGAGTGCCCACACTTCTTCGTCATTCTTCCATTCATCACTTGCTTCGTTTATCCAATCTGGTTTGATAATAGAAATGGTGCAAAGCAATGCTTCCACATCCTCATCCTTTCTTGAGAGTGCATCTGCCACAACATTTTGCTTCCCTTTTTTGTAGATGATTTCAAAGTCATAACCCAACATCTTTGTGATCCATTTTTACAGCTCTTCTAAAGATAATCTTTGCTCTAAAAAGTATTTAAGACTATCATGATCTGTTTTTTCCTTGAAGTGTCTTCCCATTAGGTAGGGTCACCATTTCTTAAGTCCATGTAGTATTTCCAACATTTCCTTCTCATAAATAGCTTTGTGTAAATACGTTCCTTTGATTGGACGACTTTCAAAAGAAATGGGTCTTTCTTCTTGAATTAAAACAACACCAATTCCATTTCCTGACACATCACATTCCATAATAAAGGTTTTTTTGAAGTCGGGCGTAGCTAAGACTAGTGCTGGGAACATTGCCTCTTTACGATGTTCAAAGGCCTTTGTTACTTCTGGAGTCCATGAAAATGCATCTTTCTTCAATAATGTTGTTAGAGGTGCTACTATTCTCCCATAATTCTGAACAAACTTGCGATAATACCATGTCAACCCAAGAAATCCTCACAGATTCTTTATGGATGTGGGGATTTTCCATTCTTTAATGGCTTTAATTTTTCTAGGGTCTATTTTAACACCTTCATGAGATACAATATGACCCATATATTCCACCTCTTGTAATCCAAAGAAACATTTAGAGCTTTTTGCATATAATTGTTTCTCCTCCAATAGTTTGAGCACCCTGTCAACATGTTGAACATGACCCTTCCAAGACTTGTTGTAGATTAGCATATCATCAAAAAATACTAACACAAATTTTCTAAGGAAGGGTTTGAAAATGGAATTCATCAAACCTTGAAATGTAGAAAGTGCATTAGTAAGGCCAAAAGGCATGAACAAAAATTCATAATGACCCTTATGAGTTCTAAATGATATTTTTGGAATGTATTCAGTCTTCATTCTGATTTGATGATATCCTGAACGAAGATCCAACTTGGTGAAGTAAATTGATCCATGCAATTAACTAAATAATTCATCAATGACAGGAATGGAAAATTTATCTTTAATAGTGAGCTTGTTGAGCTCCCTATAATCCAGACTCATGCGTCATGATCCATCCTTCTTGTGCACCAATACTACTAGAGCAGAGAAAGAACTTTGACTAGGTTGAATTATACCAGCCTCTAGCATTTCTGCAACCATACATTCAATTTCACTCTTTTGGGCATAGGGATATCTGTAAGGCCTGATGTTTGGAGGATCACTTGCTGGAATCAAATGAATAGCACGATCATGATCACGAATAGGTGGGATGCCTTTGGGAATCTTAAATACCTTGGAATGATTGTCCAAGACATTTTGGAGATCTGGAGAAATAGATGATTTCGATGTGGGAACCTCTAGCAAACATAATTGTGCAATTACATCTTGTTCTTTATTTAGAAGCTTTGTCATTCCATTAGAGATGATTATCTTTCCTAGTTTCCCTGTGATACCCCTTAATTCAACTTCCTTTCCTTTTGAACAAAATTTCATGAAAATTTCTTGAAAATTAAAAGCTATTGTACGCAAGGATTGTAGCCATTCGACTCCCAGTACAACATCAGCACCACCCATTGGAATGGAAAGCATTGGGCTATTCAATACATATTCTCCCATGGATAGCTTGATATTATGGCACTTTCCAGAGACATTTATGTTTCCTCCACTTGCAACCATCACTTGACACTCTAGTGCTGGATATAGGAAATAATTCAATTCCTTGGCTATCTTACAATGAATAAAATTATGGGTACTTCCTGAATCAATCAACACTATTGCTTTTTCTTCTTGATATTTCCTTCTATCTTGATAGTTTGAGGAGTGGTAATTTTGCCAATGCATTACAAGATATGGTCAAATTCATTTCTTCTTTCTCTAGGGTTTTTTCCTGGTGTATATCCTCTTCTTTTGACGTTTCTTGTTCCTTTTCTTCCTCCTCTTCACAATATATGTAAAATAATTTCTTCTCATCACAATTATTACCTTTAGTGTATTTGCTATCACAATTGTAACAAAGCCGTTTTTCTCCTTTTTCTTCCAATTTTTGTGGTGTCAACCTTGTCAATTGTTGAAGGCTAGGGGCAACAACACTTCCATATTTATAGTTGTGAGTGGTAGGCTTCCTATTTTCCATAATTTTTCTTTCCATTTTTATTGCCAACTTGAATGCCTTCTCCAATGAATCAGGTTCCCGAAGGCGAACCTCATGTTGGATATTATCCTTTAAAGTCCCTCTGAACACATCAATCCTATACTCCTCTGGAATATATTTTACCATTATATTCAATTTTTGGAAGTTCTCAATGTGCTCCATCATTGAACCCTTTTGTTTGAGATTTATCAATTGGCTAAAAAAAGTGTTACTTTTTGTATCCTCATAATGTGCTATCATTTCTTCTGTAAAAATTTCCCAAGTGAAAATTTGTTTACGAGAGGAAAACCATCGATACCATGCAAACTGATTTGGTTCCAAATATAAAGTTGCAATGTGTACCTTTTGTGTATTTTGCACATTATGGAGATTGAAATATTGCTCCATTTGTAGTATCCATGTTACGGGATCCTTGCCATCAAACTTACTCATATCAATATTTGGAACATGGCGAGTCTTCAATCCAATGTTAGAGTCTATGAAATCATGATTAACATTTCTTTTGTTCTCATCATGAGTTTACTTTACTACCCTTTCACCATTAGTAAACATTTCTTGTAGAAAATTTGTCAAATCTGTCTTCAATTCTTCCATTTTTCCTTCCATCTTAGCTTCCACGTCATTCATCTTAGCTTTCACGCCATCCATCTTGGCTTCCACGTCATTCATTTAGCTTTCACGCTATCCATCTTAACTTCCACGCCTTTCTTTAAACCATCCATCTTAGCTTCCACGTCATTCATCTTAGCTTCCATGCCTTTCTTTAAACCATCCATATTATCTTCCATGTCATCCATCTTAGCTTCTGTTACTTTTTGTGAGAGTGAATTTTGTTGCACTTGGTCTCGTAATTTTGATATATCATGTTGCATTTCTTCCTCTTCTTCATGAGTCATGCTAGAGATTTCAGGTTTCTTACTAGGTGTTTCCATTTTCTTTCTTCGGGGCATCAATTAATGATAATTATGCTTCACTATGCCCTTTGAGATCCTTAAAACTAATTTTTCAAACCAAACTTATGCAAAATTAAAAAAAAAACTACACAACTTTTTTCACTTTGTAGGAGCTCAATATTGAAGCTGATGTATCTCTCAAATTTCAGATCTTCAAGGTCTGAAATTGCGAACTGTGGTAGTTCTCTGAGTTCTATTTCCAACGCCACCAGTCTGATTGAAATTGGATTCTCCAAGAAAGAGTTATTCCCAATATCCCAAGATGGACCGATTATACACTGTTTCAATAGAGCGAACTTGTACGAAGTGCCACGTGTCATTGTTTCAACCTTCAGACCTGAAAATGGTGTACAAAAAACTACAATCCTTTCTATTTCTGTAACTTCTTATGAAATTTCAATATCATACTAAGAGATAAAGTTATGATGAGTTTCCCAAGGTCACCTGTTTGAGATATATTTCGGGATCCTGCAAAAATCCTAACTTCCTTGGATCATATCTCTAAAAATATAGCGAGAAAAGATCTGAAATTTGTAGAAAATATGTTGGTAGGTTAACCCGATAATGAAATATAAATCAAAGCAGAATACTATAACCTACTTCTACTATCAATTTACGGAAGCTTAAAGATCGAGCTGAATAATATAACCAGAAGAAGAAGAATCAATGGAACAATACACATGAAAATACTTTGGGGAAAGCCTCACCTAAAAACCCCACACTATTGTATTATCATACATGGTGGAAATACATAGGAATTATACAAAGCCTTAGCTATCACAGCTAGCCAGCTCTCAGTACAATCCTCACAGATGCTCACAGGCAATATTGGATTCTCTCTAGCCTTCCTCTCTACCCTCCAAGCTCCTATTTCCTTGCGCTGTTCCCTCTGGATGATTTTCCTTTACCAAGTGGAAAACCCATCCTTCAAAACTGCACAATCCTTAAGGATAAATCCTTGATTGCATGCATGAGTTTTCTCCATGAGAAAACACATGCAATTGATAGTGCACTGTCCTTGAACATTAATATCAATTGGGTATTTCCCAGAATAGACATGCATGAGTTTCTGATGAGGGAATCTTCAGTTAACTGGAGTAGCACTAGTTGAGTGCATTAATGCATCAACTGACTGTTAACTCACTATTAGTTCCTCAAATAGTTTGGAACTAATTTAACTAGACTTAACTCAGTAAACTGAGTTAACTAATTACAACTCCTTGCATGACTTCAGAAAGAATTCTAACTTGAATTTCTCCAACTCATTAATTTAAAATAAATAAATTAATTATTTCCAAGTAGTTGTTAAGAATAAATTCGATTTTAATTCACAATTTAATTCAAGGACAAATTAAATTGGAATATTCTTGTTGTCATATTTCAACAAAATTCAGACCCGAGGTTCAAAGAGATTTCAGATCAAATGGGTGTTTTTTTTAGCTTCTGAAATGTTGCAGAATTTTTTTTATAGCAAACATTCCACAATGACCTATTTGGAGCAGCGAAACCCTAGAATCCAAAGCTTTGATACCAAATCTTATGCAACCAACTCACAAAATAGAAGAAAAAATAGATCAATGCCATCAAAATTAGCCTGTTCGAGGGGGCAACCTTATTTACATTACAAAAATGAACAATTATTGGATGATACAAATGACTAAACTTCCTTTCTATATATGGGAGTCTAAGGGGTCACAATATAATCAAAGCTGACATAACAATAATAATATAAGGGAAAAAAATAACAATAGTGGGCTTCTATGGGGCACACTAATAACAATATGGGGACAATAGGGGCACAATAATAACAATAAGGGCTACAATGACAATAGTAATGGGGGAATCACTAGTATTATAGGGGCCTAACACTTCCTTCTCCAGAGCCCGAGTTTGTTCATCTGGACCCGGAGGAATATTGTCCTCATGTTTTTCTTCTATTTGCTCTTTCATCACCTCTTGCTCAAGCTCCTTTCCATGAGTCATTTTATGTTTGTTAACTTTCTTCATAAAAAATGCTAGAGTAGCATCATCCTCATCCTCTTTATATCCCAAGATAAAAATTGAAGCACCCAATGCTACTACATTTGCCAACATTGAGAGGTTATCCTCTACCGACATATTTTCTGAAAAAGTATCCATTTGAGGATTCTCAGGAGAGGCACAATATTTCTAAGAAGACTCAGAGTCTTCAATTACCTCGAATGCAGTGGTCGTTGTAAGTGGATTTTTGCTCGAATAAGCATGGTGACACTTCAGCAATCCTTGTGTAAACCTTTAAGATGGTCATGACATCTGACCTTTATCTTCTTCATCCTTTTTCAATTTCTACTTCTTGGACTAGAGTTTACTGGTCTTGGATTTAATATTCTTCTTCTTGGGTTGGGGTTTAGTGGCCTTGGATTTCTCATCCTTGTCACCTCTTAAGGGCAACTGCTTCTCCTGTTGATGTTGGGTATCCTTGGATTTAGCATCCCCTTTACATCCCTTCTCTTGTTGACTCTTTCTATGAGCCATTTTTACAGTTCTCCCACTTCGTAATGACTTTAGACATCCTTTCCATATATTCCCCATGTTCTCTAACTCTTCCTTAACTTAATCAAGACATAATGACAAATCTTAAAGGCTATTTTATCATTTCAGATTTTATGTAGACTCTTGGACATTTTATCTAAACTCTTCAAGATAAAGTAAGGAAAGTTTATTAACTTTCCTGATTCAAAATTCATCAGCAGTCAGATGTGGTATAGGTAAGTTCAAGAATACCTCCCTTCACAGGTAAGAAATTTCTGAAGAATATACAACAGGTGTCACCACTTCTCGATCATTGCACTAATCTATACCCTTACCTTCCAATCCACAACACAATCATCCTCTATAAAAAATTTGTGCCATGCGCCCTTCTCTACCTTACCTTTCTTAAACCACTTTTCCCCTGTGGATGGTAGCTCAGTCGCCTATGAGATAGAGCGTTTCGTTACTTGGAATCACAGAGAACCCACAGTGGTCATTTTCCCATCAAAAATTTGTGCAAATTATTGAGCAATGGCAGAATCGTAGCCATCGAATTTATATAGAAAAGAGAGAAAACCAGTTTCATGTAACATGGGTAAGCTACCTTCATATTCCACCATCCCCTCTAATTATTTCATAGACCAGGGCTCGATTCAAACCAGTGCCATGACATTCAAAAGATATCACCACTTACAGTCCCCTAACCTGTTCAAAACTTCAATCGGACAATTCCAAAGAAAATCCTCACAACATATAATCTCTAGTGTCCAAGAAGTACAGGATGATTGTTTTTTAATGCCCCACTATCTCTGCATTAATTGATAATTCGAACTGCATGCATTCGGCTACTCAATTCACAATCTTATAACACCCCATCCTACTTATATCACCCATTAAAGTAACTGCCACTTTGACAGTACAAAAATTCGGTTAGGAGGGCCGTGGATTTGGCATAATCTTCAAGGCAGGTGGCTAATGATGATTGGGAGTGGTGGTTGTAATGGTTATGCTTTCAAGAAATGGATAGACAAATCGAACATGGTGGAGATAAAATCATTTAAAGGATAGAAAAAGCTCAGATATAAATAGCAAGGAGTGAAATGACCTTCATGCATGCACCCAGTCCTTGCCATGAAATTGATTGGAAATGATAATTCCTACACTAAAATTAATTCCAACACTAAAATTAATCATTCCTTTCAATCTAAAAAAATATTGTCATTTTATATAAACATAAATACAGAGGCCATTGTTTTCACATACGACCATCATATTTATAACAAAAATTGAAGTCAATTTACAACCAATTCCAGTGATACTTTAAACATCATAATAGAATTATTGCACTACAACATGATTCTTGTACTTGAACAAGGCTTCCTGTACTGGGATACTGGGATTCATGCACTAAAAATGTTGTAGTTCCTACACTGTGATTCTTGTACTGCATGAGAGGATTCTTGTACTTGTGATAAAAAAATTATGTTATGAAATTATCAATCAAATTATCTCTGTTAAGAACAGGATGGATTACATACAAATTGATTGCATAGTTTAAGGAGTTCTTTATCACCAGGTTTAGGTGTCACCATGTTTCTAGATTTGATCAGATAAGGTTTCCAAGAATTTATCTGATCTCGAAAAATATATGAGGGAAAAAAGAAGCAGGACAGGGGTATTTGTAAATAAAGGGAAGGAAAATCATTAGAGACACTTAGAATAAGGTAAGTTTATCAGGGGGATATAGGAAAAAGGGAATAAGGAGAAAAAATTTCAAGGATAAAAGGGAAAAAATAGAAACTGGGATAGGAAATTCTATGAAGAATAGGAGGGACATTCAATCGGGGAAATAAGAGAGGAAATAGAGGGAAAACTAAGAAAAAGGGATGAGAAGAAATACATAGTATTTACCTTAGATAGTAAATGTCACGACCGAATAATGTTGTATCCTTGATTAATTAGTTGCATCGGGAGTCTAGCGTTACTTTAATAACATTTGGCATACTTGGTAAGGGCTTAGTTTCTTCCAGTTATTTTTCCTACCACCATAATTCCTTGGGAAACTTGTTCTTCTCTGTGAAAAATTAGTCATCTATCATGATCAAGTAAGATCCCAGTTTATTTAAAAAAAAAAAATTGATCTTCCTGCCAGCAATATGGTTTTCAAGCAGACCCTTACATGATTGCACTAATAAGCTCATTTTCAGAGTCGTGTGTCTTATTTTATTATTATTATGATTTTTTTTCCCTTTTTTTTGTTATTTCTGATTATTTCTTTTATATTAGGAAAAGAGAAAATCAAAATTCACAGTAGGCTGGTATCACCACCTACCATCTTCAACTCAGATTGTTTCTAAACCTGTTGTATGAAATCTTCCCTAGTGGTGGGCCAAAAATATATTTTAAGTCTATGCCCATTCACTAAGAAAACAACTTCATGTCCATCAATGGTATTAACTTCTATTGCTCCATTCTCAAAAAATTTAACTACCTCATATGGCCCCATCCAAGGTGTACAAAATTTCCCCTTAAAATTTTTAAACTTTGAATCATAAAGGAGTACCCAGTTACATGGCTATAATTGATTCTTTCTGATTAACCTATTGTGTAATTTGCTATGTTGTTGCTGCATCAATATAGTCTGTTGAACAATATCTCTCCTAATTTCATCAAGTTCATTCAATTGCAAAAGATGATGTTTCTATGCTTCCGAGAGATCCAAACCCAGCTGGACTGCAGTTCTAAAAGTTTTAATCTGGAATTCAATCGGTAACAAGACTTGCTTCACGTACACCAACTCATGAGGTGTATGACCTGTGATATTCCTCCAGGTAGTTATGTAGGCCCACAATGCTTCTGGTAATCTATTTGCCCAATCTTTCTTATGAAGATTCATTGTTTTGGTAAGAATGGACTCGATCACTTTATTGGTGGATTCTACCTGTCCATTTGCCTTTGGGTGGTACAGTGTTGATTTCCTATGTCAAATATTGTATTGATCTATAATTCCTTTTACCATATTAGAAACAAACTGAGGTCCATTGTCAGTAAAAATTTCCCTTGGAACACCAAATCGTGTAAAAATTTCATTAAATAAAAAATCAACAACAACATTTTCAGTAGCAAAAGGAATAGCTCTAGCTTCTACCCATTTTGTTACAAAATATGTGCAAACCAAGATATGTCTTTTGTTTAAAGATGTTGAAGATATAGGTCCTAAAAAATAAAAGGCCCATTTTTCCAAGGGTTTTGACATGACTTGAGGACACAAAGGCATTTCATCTGCTTGACCAGGTTGGCTGTTATGAAACCAGCTCAAGAAAAAGATAGAAAAGATAGATCAACGCCTTAAAATTCAGCCTCTTCGAGGGGGCAACCTCCTTTACATTACATAAATGAACAATTCTTCGATGATTCAAATGACAAAACCTCCTTTCTATATATAGGAGTCTAAGGAGTCACAATATAACCCAGCCGACCTAACAATAATAATATAAAGCCACAAAAATAACAATAGAGGGATTCTATGGGGCACAGTAATAACAATATGGGGACAATAGGGGCACAACAATATTAATAAGGGGTACAACTACAATAGTAATGGGGTAATCACTAGTATTATAGGGACCCAACATGCCCCTCTCCTTCAAAAAAGTGTTGTCCTCAACGCTTGAGTAGTTCTGGATGCTTCTGTATAAAATTCTCATCCTCCCATGTGGAATCTTCAGCAGATAAGTTCTTCCACTTGATAAGATACTCTGAAATTGATCGATTTCGTAGCTGTCGAGTTCTTGTTTCTGTGACTGCTTCTGGTTCCAATATAATTTTTCCTTCCTCGTCAAGTTCTGGCAATATTGTTTGAACTGGGAGCTTGTCGCCTATAACCTTCTTTAAACATGAAACATGGAAAACTGGGTGCAATCGAGAAGCTGCAGGAAGCTCCAATTTGTATGCCATAGTACCAATCTTTTGCAACACCTTGTACGGACCATAATACTTTGGTGATAATTTATTATCCTTCTTAGCTTGCTTGAGGGACATTTGCTTATATGGTTGTAGCCGTAGGAATACCCAATCACCTACATCAAAACTTCTTTCGCTGCGATGTTGATCTGCCTGTTGTTTCATTCTATTCTGTGCCAACACGAGGTTATCCTTTAAGAGTTGGAGGACTTGTTGTTGATGTTCGATGTGATGTTCCACTGCTTGAACCTTAGAATTTTCTCTTAAATATGATGTGATGGATGGTGGTTGATACCCATAAAGTGCCATAAATGGGGTCATTTTTGTTGCTGTATGGAAGGAAGTGTTATACCACCATTCAGCCAGAGGCAACCATTTGACCCATTGTGTCTGTTTATCAGATACAAAGCAACGAAGATATCCTTCCAAACATTTGTTTACTATCTCAGTTTTCCCATCAGATTGAGGATGATAAGATGAGCTATGAGCTAACTGAGTACCAAGACAAGAAAATAATTCTGTCCAAAAATTTCCAGTGAAAATGGGATCTCTGTCACTTACAATAATCTTTGGGTTTCCATGTAGCTTTTGAATTGTTTCCATAAATGCAGTAGAAACTGTACTGGCTTTAAATGGATGTGATAATGCACAAAAGTGTGCATACTTGGTAAGTCTGTCAACTACCACCATGATGACACTCTTTCCCTCAGACTTGGGTAAACCTGTGATAAAATCCATTGAAACCTCCTCCCAAAGTTGGCTTGGAATGGATAAAGGTTGTAATAGACCCGGTGTCTTAATTGTTTCAACTTTATTTTGTTGGCAAACCAAACATTCTGCCACAAACTTTTGAATATCTGATTTAAGGCCATCCCAAAAAAATTCCTTCTTAACCCTGTGGTAAGTTTTTAAAAATCCTGAGTGCCCTCCTAAGGGAGAAGTGTGCAATTCCATAAGAATCTTTTGTTTTAGCTGGGAATTCTTACAGAGGTATAAGCGATCTTTGTACCATAACGAATCATTTTTCCAGCTAAATGTATCAGACGTACTGGAATCTTGTTGTAACTTTCGAATAAGTGCCCACACTTCTTCGTCATTCTTCCATTCCTCCCTTGCTTCGTTTATCCAATCTGGTTGGATAATAGAAATGGCACACAACAATGCTTCCACATCCTCATCCTTTCTTGAGAGTGCATCTGCCACCACATTTTGCTTCCCTTTTTTGTAGATGATTTCAAAGTCATAACCCAACATCTTTGTGACCCACTTTTGTTGCTCTTCAGAGGATAATCTTTGTTCTAAAAAGTATTTAAGGCTATCATGATCCGTTTTTACCTTGAAGTGTCTTCCCATTAGGTAGGGTCGCCATTTCTTAAGTGCATGGAGTATTGCCAACATTTCCTTCTCATAAATAGCTTTGTGTAAAAACTTTCCCTTGATTGGACGACTTTCAAAAGCAATGGGTCTTTCATCTTGCATTAAAACAGCACCAATTCCATTTCCTGAAGCATCACATTCCACAATAAAGGTTTTTGTGAAGTCCGGTGTAGCTAAGACCGGTGCTTGGCACATTGCCTCTTTAAGATGTTCGAAGGCCTTTGTTGCTTCTGGAGTCCATGAAAATGCATCTTTCTTCAATAATGTTGTTAGAGGTGCTGCTATTTTCCCATAATTCTTAACAAACTTGCGATAATACCCTGTCAACCCGAGAAATCCTCGCAGATGCTTTATGGATGTGGGGATTTTCCATTCCTTAATGGCTTTAATTTTGCTAGGGTCTACCTTAACTCCTTCATGAGATACAATATGACCCAAATATTCCACCTCTTGTACTCCAAAGAAACATTTGGATCTTTTTGCATATAATTGTTTCTCCTCCAATAGTTGTAGCACCTTGTCAACATGTTCAACATGATCCTTCCAAGACTTGCTGTAGATTAGTATATCATCAAAAAATACTAACACAAATTTTCTAAGGAATGGTTTGAAAATTGAATTCATCAAACCTTGAAATGTTGAAGGTGCATTGGTAAGGCCAAAAGGCATGACCAAAAATTCATAATGACCCTCATGAGTTCTAAATGCTGTTTTCGGAATGTCTTCAGTCTTCATTCTGATTTGATGATATCCTGAACGAAGATCCAACTTGGTGAAGTAAATTGATCCATGCAATTCATCCAGTAATTCATCAATGACAGGAATGGGAAACTTATCTTTAATAGTGAGCTTGTTGAGCTCCCTATAATCCGGACACATGCGCCATGATCCATCCTTCTTGTGCACCAATACTACTGGAGCAGAGAAAGAACTTTGACTCGTTGAATTATACCAGCCTCTAGCATTTCTGCAACCATACGTTCAATTTCACTCTTTTGGGCATAGGGATATCTGTACGGCCTGATGTTTGGAGGAACACTTCCTGGAATCAGATGAATAGCATGATCATGATCACGAATAGGTGGGAGACCTTTGGGAGTCTCAAATACCTTGGAATGATTGTCCAAGACTTTTTGGAGATCTGGAGAAATAGATGATTCCAATGTGGAAACATCTAGCGAACATAATTGTGCAATTACACCTTTTGTTCCTTTTTTAGAAGCTTTGTCATACCGTTAGAGCTGATTATCTTTCCCGGTTTCCCTGCAATACCCCTTAATTCAACTTCCTTTCCTTCCACAGAAAATTTCATGAAAAGTTCTTGAAAATTAAAAGCTATTGTACCCAAGGATTGTAGCCATTGGACTCCTAGTACAACATCAGCACCTCCCATTGGAATGGAAAGCATTGGGCTAGTCAATACATATTCTCCCATGGATAGCTTGATATTATGGCACTTTCCAGAGCAATTTATTGTTCCTCCATTTGCAACCATCACTTGACACTCTGGTGCTGGATATAAGAAGCAATTCAATTCTTTTGCTACCTTACAATGAATAAAATTGTGGGTACTTCCTGAATCAATCAACACTATTACCTTTTTCTTCTTGATTTGTCCTTCTATCTTGATGGTTTGAGGAGTGGTAATTCCCAGCAATGCATTACAAGATATGGTCGGATTCATTTGTTCTTCATCTAGGCTTTGTTCCTGGAGTATATCCTCTTCTTTTGACCTTTCTTGCTCCTTTTCTTCTTCCTCTTCACAATCTATGTAGAATAATTTCTTCTCAGCACACTTATGACCTTTAGTGTATTTGCTATCACAACTGTAACAAAGCCCTTTTGCTCTTTTTTCTTCCAATTGTTGTGGTGTCAACCTTATAGGTTGTGGAAGACTAGCGGCAACAACACTTCCGTCTTTATAGTTGTGAGTGGTATGCTTCCTGGTTGCCATAATTTTGCTTTCCATTTTTCTTGCTAACCTGAATGCCTTCTCTAATGAATCAGGTTCCCAAAGGCGAACATCATGTTGGATATTATCCTTTAAAGACCCTATGAACACATCAATCCTATGCTCCTCTGGAATATTTTTTACCCTTATGTTCAATTTTTGGAACTCCTCAATGTGCTCCATTATTGAACCCTTTTGTTTGAGACTTATCAATTGGCTAAAAAAAGTGTTGCTTTTTGTATCCTCATAATGTGCTATCAATTCTTTTGTAAAAATTGCCCAAGTGATAAATTGTTTACGAGAGCAAAGCCATTGATACCATACAAACTGATTTGGTTCCAAATATAAAGTTGCAATACGTACCTTTTGTGTGTTTTGCACATTATTGAGATCAAAAATTGCTCCATCTGTAATATCCATGTTGCGAGATCCTTGCCATCAAACTTCCTCATATCGATTTTTGGAATATGGTGCATCTTCGATCCAACATTAGAGTCTATGAAATCATGATTAACATTTCCTTTGTTTGCATCATGAGTTTCCTTTACTCCCCTTTCACCATTAGTAAGTATTTCTTGTAGAAAATTTGTCAAATCTGCCTTCAAATCTATCTTCAAATCATCAATCTTGGCTTCCACGCCCTTTATCTTAGATTCCACTCCATTTATCTTAGCTTCTGTTAGCTTTTGTGAGAGTGAAATTTGTTGCACTTGGTCTTGTAATTTTGATATATCATGTAGCATTTCTTCCTCTTCTTCATGAGTCATGCTAGAGCTTTCAGATTGCTTACTAGGTGTTTGCATTTTCTTTCCTCAGTGCATCAGTTACCGATACTAATGCTCTACTATGCCCTTTGAATTCCTTCAAAATAGTTTTTCAAACCAAGCTTAAGCAAAAATTTAAAAAATCTACACACCTTTTTTCACTTTGTAGGAGCTCGATATTGCCTCTGATGTATCTCTGTAATTTTGGATCATCCAATTTTGAAATTGTGACTTGTGGTAGCCCTCTATGTCCTCTTTCCAATGCCACCAGTCTGACCCCAATTGGATTCTCCAATGAAGAGTTATGCCAAATCTCCCACAGTGACCTGATTATAGAATAATTCAGTAGAGCGAACTTGTACGATGTGCCACGTGTCCCTGTTTTTACCTTTGGCTCTGAAAAATATATACAAGAAACTACAGTCCGTCCTCTTTCTGTACCTTCTTACAAAATTTCAATCCGATTCTCAGAGAGAAAGTTATGATGATTTTCCCCAGGTCACCTGTTTGGAATGTAATTCAAGAGTCTGCAAAAATACCAACTTCCTCAGATCATATCTCTGCAAATATAGCTCAAAAAACTCTGAAATTCGGACCCAAGCTTCAGCGTGATGTCTTCTCAAATGGGTTTTTATTTTAGCTTCTGAAACGTCGTAGAAAGAAAGTTATAGTGAAAATTCCACGATGACCTATTTGGAGCAGCGAAACCCTAGAATCCAAAGCTCTGATACCAAATTTTATGAAACCAGCTCAAGAAAAAGATAGAAAAGATAGATCAACGCCTTAAAATTCAGCCTCTTCGAGGGGGCAACCTCCTTTACATTACATAAATGAACAATTCTTCGATGATTCAAATGACAAAACCTCCTTTCTATATATAGGAGTCTAAGGAGTCACAATATAACCTAGCCGACCTAACAATAATAATATAAAGCCACAAAAATAACAATAGAGGGATTCTATGGGGCACAGTAATAATAATATGGGGACAATATGGGCACAACAATATTAATAAGTACAACTACAATAGTAATGTGGTAATCACTAGTGTTACACAGCAATTGTCACTGTCATCCAGTCAGTATCCCTACTGTGTCATAAAATCAAATTCATGCTCTCTGAATTGGCCCAATAACCCACTTTGCCAAGGTTTACTGTATCAGCGCGTCTATTATTAAAATATCCACGCTGACTGACGACTCATAGTGTATCCAGTGCGCTGCCAGCGCGTAAGCACATCACTTCTCCGCGCTGGTCGATTTTATGAGCCAGCGCACCTTTCCTCTGTATTGGGTCGCGCTGACATGACTTTCCTAGTTATTGAGGTGCGACATCAGCGCGTCAGTTCCTTCGTAATCCGCGCTGATCCTGTTTGGGCGAATTTGTTCTAACAGCCAACCTTCCAGATGACTCCAGACCTGGTTGTTGGCCTTGTGAGTATCGCCCTCCCTTCTATGGCATGTCTGTTCATCTTATGGGCCACCTTTCTTGGAGATGAGCTTATCCTTCCACCCTCCATGGAGACTCCTTCTCCTATATATTCCTCCACCATTACTATCAGCAGCTAGTTCTTAGTTTTTGGAGATAGTTTTTGACATCAAGGAATTCATAGTGTTTTGTGTGCTGCTGCTAGTAGATAGTATGGTGTGACTAAGTGTGGATTGCTAGAGAGCTAGAGAAAGGTTATGAAGTCTTAGAGCTTTGTGTGAGAGAGAGTTGCTTGACTTGGGAGAACCACTTCTTGGGTGAATGCTTATGAGATCAGCTGGCTGGACCCTCTCGAGAAGGACACAGCGTCAGAACAATGGTTGTATCTTTCTCTGATTATTGATTAATAATAAACGACTGCTATTATAGTTCCAATCTCATTGTTGATTATGGTGATGTTGATTTATTTCCTTTCTGACTGAAATATAGTTGTGCTTGGTGGATTTTATGCTTGTATCTGTTTCTTCCTTTGCATGTGCAGGTGTCCGTTTGCAAGGATCGCAAGGATTGTGACCTGCCGGAGCGAGGGAGCGGGAATACCAACTCTGCTTCAACTATAGCGTGGGATTCCAGGTTGGTCTTCTTAATTCACCTTTAATGTACAACTAGGAACTTGCGTAGCAGCGTGATTGATTGTTGCTAGACCCATGCTGGGCTAGTAGGGATCGCCTCTATCCGTAGAGGGGATTTACCTCTCCAACAATTTGGCGACTCCACTGGGGAGTCTTGTCTATGTCTCTTGTTATTCATCCTTGTTTTTTGAGTTTGATTGTTACTCTCTTGTCAAGATTTGGGGATTGTTTTCTCTGCTTTTAAACTTTCTGGGCCCATCTGGGAAGTACCTTAATTGCCTAAAGAGTTTTTACCTTTGGTTTGGGAGCTTTTGCTTTGATTCTACTTGTTTTTTACCCTCAGCGCGTTTTAATTCAAAACAGATGCACTGGCGTCGCTTTCCTGCTTCTTTGTCTTTTCTGTCATCGCGCCTATACGTTAAACAGTCACGCTGACCTCGTTTTTTGAGACAACGCGCTTATCTAGTGTGCTTCCGCGCTGACATCGCAAAGTTGCTGAAGGCCTTTCCTTGTCGTCGCCGAGTTGCTGAAGGCAACCCGCGCTGATCCTGTAAAATTCATTTTTGTCCAAATTAGCCTCCTGAACTTGTTGCTTTGACTTTCCCCTCTTCTCTCCACTTAGTCTATGACTTGTTTTTTATTGCTTGAACTCTGAGATACTCGCTTACGAAGTCTTGCTCCGCAGGGTTTCGTTTTCGCTCATTTTTCATTTTTGCAAATACCTTTCTCTTTGCTTTCGCTGCTTGGTTTGTATTTTGGCCATGACTTTTACGATTGCTGGATTGTGTTGAATCTCTAATTGACTGGTTGTAACTCTCATCCTCCGGGTGTTTGCTCATCTCCATTGATTTCGCACTCTAGCCCTAGGGCATCTAGTGGCCGTGTGTGTGTCAAGCCTTCCGTAGGGATCTTGTTTTCTTGTTTGACCAGCCAACTTCAGATTTGTGCTTTACACTTGTTCAGTGATTGTTGAAGTGCTTTTGGTTGTGTTTCCGAGCAGTTTTGCTTCCTCCTTGCTTGAATTCCTGTTTGTCTTGCCGAGCTTAGATCACATAGCTCGTGCGGAACTTGTTTTTCCTTTTGATTTGGAAATCTCTTTTGGATGTTTTGGGAACTTTGTGTGATTTCATTAAGTGTTTTGCTTGGTGTTCCGGTTCCTCCAAATTAGTTTTAGATGCTTTGTGCCATTGAAAAAACAAAAACAACAAACTAGTAGCTTTGCTTTCGATAATTGAAAAGGAAAAGAACATTTCATTGATTCGCATTTTCAAAAGAAAAGTTTCCTTTCCTTGCTTTTAGTTGCATTAGGTTGTTTGCTTGCTTGTGATCGTTTTGTTTGATTGAAAAATTCTTTACTCTCTCATAGCTAGAATTCATCGAACGAAATGGTATTCTTTGGCATGTAGTTTGCATCTAGGTAATTGTGAGAGAACACACGATAGGACCTGAAATCGAAACTTAATTCAAGATCAACCATAAAATAAACTGAATAAATCTAAAAACGCATTGGAATTTAACGCAAATATCTAGAGGTCTAGGCTAGAGACGTGTTCCGGCGTCGTTAAACCTGGTACCTTACCGTCGAGTGGTTGGGTGATTCCTCCACGGTGAAACGATAAGTGCCAATACGGACTGTGCTCCCACGTACCGTCGCGTATATATTGGGAGACCCCTATAGGACTAAAGCCTTTATCCATAGGAAGCCGTGTCGACCGCCCTACGATTCGCAATGCAGTGAACACAGCATTCACGAAGATTGACCACCCGTACCCTAAAAAGTATTCTGTGGTTTTGCGAAAAGTTTGGCACACCCTCTACCTAGAATTCCAGAGCAGTCACTTTTGATCCTTTTCGGACTCCTTAAACGAAAAGGTGCCTGTGAGCGTCTTGTCACTTCGTGCTCATTAAACATTCGAAGGAGACCGGAGTCATCTTTTCGTCCTTTTTTCGACTCTTGAAACATGAAATGGTCAAGTTTAATTCCAGTGTCTTAAAAATTTATTCGGCCACGATAAAACTTCCTGGTTAGATCTTATGTGCGTTAGCTTGCGTAGGTTTCTTTTTCTCTCTCAATGGCAACTTTTCCAGGGTTCACCAACCCGAGTTCCCCTCCTGACGGGAATCCTGGGCATTTCCCTCCTCTCGGGAATGTTGGTGCTCCTTATATGGCAACATTATCCCTTCCAGGGTTAACTGTTGGGTTTCCTGTTTGGTTGTTTTCAACCTCTTTGGTCCCTACCATGTCGGCTGTTAGTCCATCAGTCCCTCCACCTGAACAACATCATGTTGATCCTAAGGTGGACCTCTCCCCTTCGACACCTACTTCTACGTCCTCCTCTTCTACTTCGCCTGGTGACAGTCTCGCTTCAAGTAGACAGGTGGCTAAGAAGAAGAAGAAGAAGTCCCCTAAGGGAGAGGCTACAAGTACAATTGTTCCCTCCTCGAATACACCCGAAGTCGGGCCCCCTTCCACTCCTCCGCGGAAGGTTAAGTTTCCTTGTCGATTATGCAAGGAGGACCATCTTCTTCGCGATTGTCCTGGCATTCCCAGGGTCTTAGAAGTATGGTCTCGTGATCCGGCCCGCCCCTCATCGTCCACTGAGTCTCACGGCGACGCTACCTCATCAGTTGGGAATGGCAAGGGAAAAGGGAAGATTCGAATTCCCTGTAGACTTTGTGAAGGCAATCATCCACTTCACCTTTGTCCGCTCATGGATAAAGCCTCCAGTGTCTTGGAAAGTCTTATAGCTCCCTCACCCCAATTCCCTGTTGGATATCAACGTCTCTCTGCAGCTGCAGATCATTCACCTCCCGACACTGAGATTGGTTCACATTCTTCTCTTGTCCAGGCCCCTCTTCCCGACCCCAGCTATGTCCAGCCTGTTCCAGACCAACCATTGGTCGGAAAGAGTGTCGACTGGAGTTCACCTCCTGTCGACCACTCTGTTTCGGAAGAGCAAAATTCCCATGTTCTTCTCGTCTCATCAAATTCTCCTGAGCTTGATAATGGTTGTCCCATCCCAACCTCTCCGGAGAATTTCGATTCGGTTCCTTCCGAGCAGGGGGGCAACCATATGGTTCCCCCACCAAGTAGTTCGGTCATTTCCTTCGATTGGAGTCGTTTGACTACCCCTCCCCTTCCATCCCATGTGCCTTTATGGGTCACCGCCTATGCCTCCCATATGGCGCTGCCAGGCACTGTGTTGGATGAGGGTGCGTCGGTTAGTCTTATGCCCGTTACTACTTGGCAGGCTTTGGGTTCCCCATCGCTTGTACCTGTCGCACCGAATCTCACCGCTTTTGATGGAGGAACGAGTCAACCATTAGGGATCCTTCCACAGTTTCCTATTACTTTGGGAGGTAAGACTGTCTATATAGATGTTTCAGTTACCCAAGGTTCTTTAGACTTTAGTCTTCTCCTTGGGCGTGACTTTGTGTATGCCATGAGAGCTCTTGTTTCTTCACTTTTTCGTGTGGTTTGCTTTCCACACGATGGAAGAATAGTGATAATCGATCAATTATCGTTCGTTCGTCCACAAGCCCCTTCGGCACCATTGTCCTTGCCTCCTGGTTTTCATCCACCAGTTGCATCTGTTTCACCCCAGATCAACTACGTGGCCACCTCTCCCGTGCCTATATCCAGCAATGCTGCCGTCGTGCATAGTGTCTTGGGGGCATTGGGTCCTGACTTCCGAGACATTGACCTCCCACCGGGAGCGCCACTCTTGGAAGCCCCGACTTCCTGTTCATTACGATGAAGTTCGGGCGGAGCATAGTTCACTTTCCTAGGTCAAGCTCCCTAAAAAATAAAATTAGGTCTGGACGGAGCATAGTTCATTTTCCTATGTCAAGCTCCTTAAAAAATGAACTTGGGTCTGTTTGGAGCACAGTTCCTGCTCTTGTGTCAAGCTCGCTAAAAATGAAACAAGGATTTTCGAGGATAGTTTTACTAATGTATCAACCTCGTTAAAATAATGAAACAGTTTGTGTCCGAGGATAGTTCTTTTACCTATGTCAACCTCGTTAAAACAATGAAACATGAGCTCGTGCAATTCGAGCGCAATAATCATTATGTCAACCTTCAACCCATTTTCAATGGACTGAAGCTTGGGGGGCATGTACCTCGAATTGAGACACGATGCTGGGGGGCATGCCCGTTCCCTTTTCCATAAAGCATAGTTTGCATACGTGATTGTCATGTGTGTTTTCAAGCTTTCATAAAAATAAAATATATGCATGTGTGTAAATATATTCCACAATGGGTCGTTTGTTATGCATTAGATACATTAAGATTACAATGTGTCGAACAGTCGCATAGCATATAAAACACATCATCACATGTAAAAGATTCATCTAGGAATAAGCATATGCATGTAAATAAATTTTCCGAGCATAGTTTGCATGAGTGTGTGCTTTTAAGCTTGCAAAAAATATAAAAATACATGGATCACGTGTTGTGCAACTGATACATCTGTAGTAGACATTTGCATAGCATATTAAAAACATCATCTTATGTAAAAAAGATCCATCAAAAAACGGTATGTATATATATATCGTGTGGCGCTCGAAGGCGCTCAAAAATAAGTGTATATGTCCAAAAAATACAGCCGGTGTCATATGTCTCTCGATACAACAGTGGAAATAAAACCTAGATAACTACTGAGTGGGGTTATGCTCTCTATAGCATGCAACTGCCCATGCCACCTGCCTTAAGAGGCGGTGCATCCTGGGTTCCACACCCACTGTGTGAATCTGATGAGCTAAGTCGACCTCCTCGACCCCCTGGTAATCTGGCACTCCCTCCAGCAAACCCTCGAGGTTGCGAACTACAGTCTCCGATGTGTCAACTCCTGGAGGAACTAATGCCAAGGCTTCAGCTCCTTGCCCTTCTCGCCGTGCCTCTGGGGCTAGGCCGATGGGTCTAACAGGTCCAACATCTACACACCGTAATATTTATTAAGACATGTACATAAAAAATCAAAAAACATTAAAACATTAAAAAGGTCAAGTGTCATACCTGCATCATCCCAATGCTCTCCCGCGGGCAGTGGCATGTCAGGATCGTTGCGGAAGTCCATACCTGCATATGGCCAGTCCTCAACGAAAATGATCTGTTGCTCCAACCACTCTCGAAAGATCACTCCCCAAGCAGCTGGCCGGCCACCACTTTCGCGTGGCATGATGCGAGCCCATCGAGTGGCCCTCGTCTCCCGGGGACCTCTAGGTGGATCCACGGCCATAATCTGCAGCCGCATGGCTGGCACCGCTCCAGAATGAGTGGGAGTAAGAGCGACCCATAGCCAAACTGTTTCGTCTCTCCGCGACGGCAGTTGTTGAGTTGCCTCTTCATGCTGTTGGTCACCGCAGTGGCCCAGTCAAACACGGTAGGCTGTAAGCACTCAAGAGCTAGCAGCAGGTGGGTCTTCGAGGCCTCATGGTTGGCCAAGCTTCCCACTGCCCAGGTCACCATAAAAAGGATGGTGCGAAGGACTATATCCGTCACCGTAGGAATGGACACCTTCCCACTCCGCGATTTTTCTGCCTCTGGACATACTCGAGCCATGAGCTGGTCGAAAGTCTCGCCGCTGGGCCGTTGCCCCTCCACGATAGGCCTCGTGCCCCGGCGTGACAATTCGGTCAAGAAATATATGTCCATGTGGTCAAACTCAATGTCTTTACTGCGGATGGTAAATTTGCCATCTATTGGGTTCCATGCCCTGATCAGGAACTCAAGTAAGTCATGATGAGCTCTCAAGCGTGGAGTCAGGAAGAATTTTAGGAATCCGCACGCCCGCATGGCATCTCGGCAATCCGCACGTGCATAAGCAGCTACATCCTCGAGATCATGGGCCCTCTCTTGCCACTGGAAGGCCATTGCGTCCTGCATAAGCATTAAAAAGAATTAGAGTGCTGGCTATAAAAGTTTTCACGTTCAAAACTTAAAAAACAAAATTTTGTTGCGCCAGCGCGGCTGTTTTTAAAACAGCCGCGCTGGCAATGGCAGCTCTTTGTATTTTCTCCAGGTCAGCGCGGAAGAACACGGGTTTTCCGCGCTGACCGGGAAGGTGGTACGTTTAATTTTAATTCGATCAGCGCGGACCCGCGCGGGAAATCCGCGCTGACTGAGAGCGCACCAGCGCTCCAAAAAATTGCCAAAACGGCCAATTCCCACCGTTAAAATGCCTAAAAAAGGACTCAAATGAGAGCGCATGGCAAGAGGAACCTACCTGGAGCAAGCCATTCGCCGAATGGTGTCCGCACGAGGAAGAATTGGCTCCGTCAACTTCGCAGCTTCACCACGTTCTCAAAGGCTCAATATGGTAACTATGGTAAAAATGACTATTTACCCTTCTATTTATAGTAAAAATGGCTAAATTAACCATAGATTTTACAAATGTGGGATTGTGTCATGCTTTTACCATGGATTTAGCACTTCTGTCAATGTCTTATGCCTTGATGCATGTTTTATTATGATTTTCAACATATCGAACGGATTTATGCGGGTATTTTTACTGTGCAGGTTCTCAGACACGGTGAAGTCATAACGGTCTTGAGTATACTTGGTCCCAAAAATGTCGTCTTTGAGCTCTTTTCCGACATGAAACAAGAAAATATGGCCGAGCTTCCTTTCAGCTCGTTAAAGGGCACGAGAGGCGGTCGTTTTAACGCTCTTTTTCCGACCGTTTAATTTAAAAAAGATTGCCGGGTGTTTGTCGTTTCACACTCGTTATCGGTTCTAAAATGACGTGCTTCTGACCGCTTTTTTACTTTTTCGGGTCGAAGTCACTATTTACGAAAAGTAATCCTCAATCATTTTGGTCGGGCGGTTCTTTCGGGTATTGTTTTATACTTTTTCGGGCCCGAGAGACACAACTTTACGAAAAAGGACCCCCCTGGAGTTTCCTTTTCTGCTGTCTTTTCAGACTCTCTAAACAGGAAAAGACGTCGAGTTCTTCCTTTGTCAGACTCGTTAAAAGTTTAATGACATCGGGTATTGTCGAAATGACACTTCTTCAAGCATATGCTACCCCCGTCAAGCTTGTCATCCAAAAATAATCGGGGTACCTGCCAGAAATGGTGGGGAAAATGGAACTGTAATCATAGTCGTGTCGGCAGTATGTCGCTCTTGAACATGGCACTCCTCTGCTTCGTGTCTGGGTGGGATCATCTCATCTCGTTTTTCACTAGCCTCCGTGGGTTTTGGGTTATCCTATTTGACCTCTCATCTGCTCATTTGCCTTGTCACTATGAACTCCACTCATTTGATGTCAAATACTACCAAAGTCCGCCATTGTGCTACCGATATGTTCAAGAGAAGTTGACCTCTGCAGAGTTACAATCTATCCCTGACGCCTCACATACTTCTGATTCATCACACTAATCTTCCTTCGTCTCCTTTCGATGATGTGGGAAACATTATGGCCCACCTTCGATCAAGGTTACCTCCTGTCGACTTCAGCTTATTATCCAGGATGGTGACTTAGAGACCCCTTCCAGGTGCCTTAGAGCCTGCATGCCTCAATGGCAGGTTCTTCGTGTTCGACGGGTGGTTTTCATCATTGGCCTCCGATCGAGCGATTCCGTGGGTGTTCGACGCCAGCTCATTGATTCGCATGCCGTGGATTGTACCTATAGTACCTTGAGGACCATCGTCATTATTGGTGGCCCCTCTCGCGTCTGTTAACAATTTTCCTCATTGACTGGTAATCAGACGATGTTCATGCATGTTCGACTTCAACTCATGTATTCACATGCTTGAACTTGTACTTTGTTCGGATTGGGATGGAGCGCAAGACCCTGGTTCTAGTCTGTTGTGAGCCAGGCTGCGATTTTTGTGGATTGATATTACATGACTCGTTGATGGATGGCTGCGACCATACCTGAGTCTTTTAGGATGGCTGCGACCATACCTTGTTATCATCATGGTCTCTTCAGCTGGGTGGCTGCGTCCATACCACAGACCTTTCTTCATATGTCTTTTGGATGGCTGCGCCCATGCCTAGACTACATGTAATCATGCTATCAGTTGTATATACGTGCAGGTCCTTCCTGGTGGTGTTCCAGTTCGGCAGTCTTGTAAAGCATTTCACCCCTCCCACTCTCTCGGGCTTCATGCTTTAGGGGGCATCTGTTACACAGCAAATTGTCACTGTCATCCAGTCAGTATCCCTACTGTGTCATAAAATCAAATTCATGCTCTCTGAATTGGCCAAAAAACCCACTTTGCCAAAGTTTACTGCATCAGCGCGTCTGTTATTAAAATATCCGCGCTGACTGGCGGCTCATAGTGTATCCAGTGCGCTGCCAGCGCGGAAGCACATCACTTTTCCGCGCTGGTCGATTTTATGAGCCAGCGCACCTTTCCTCTGTATTGGGTCGCGCTGACATGACTTTCCTAGTTATTGAGGTGCGATGTCAGCGCGTCAGTTCCTTCGTAATCCGCGCTGATCCTGTTTGGGCGAATTTGTTCTAACAGCCAACCTTCCAGATGACTCCAGACCTGGTTGTTGGCCTTGTGAGTATCACCCTCCCTTCTATGGCATGTCTGTTCATCTTATGGGCCACCTTTCTTGGAGATGAGCTTATCCTTCCACCCTCCATGGAGACTCCTTCTCCTATATATTCCTCCACCATTACTATCAGTAGCTAGTTCTTAGTTTTTGGAGATAGTTTTTGACATCAAGGAATTCATAGTGTTTTGTGTGCTGCTGCTAGTAGATAGTATGGTGTGACTAAGTGTGGATTGCTAGAGAGCTAGAGAAAGGTTATGAAGTCTTAGAGCTTTGTGTGAGAGAGAGTTGCTTGACTTGGGAGAACCACTTCTTGGGTGAATGCTTATGAGATCAGCTGGCTGGACCATCTTGGGAAGGACACAGCGTCAGAACAATGGTTGTATCTTTCTCTGATTATTGATTAATAATAAACGACTACTATTATAGTTCCAATCTCATTGTTGATTATGGTGATGTTGATTTATTTCCTTTCTGACTGAAATATAGTTGTGCTTGGTGGATTTTATGCTTGTATCTGTTTCTTCCTTTGCATGTGCAGGTGTCCGTTTGCAAGGATCGTAAGGATTGTGACCTGCCAGAGCGAGGGAGAGGGAATACCGACTCTGCTTCAACTATAGCGTGGGATTCCAGGTTGGTCTTCTTAATTCACCTTTAATGTGCAACTAGGAACTTGCGTAGCAGCATGATTGATTGTTGCTAGACCCATGCTGGGCTAGTAGGGATCGCCTCTATCCGTAGAGGGGATTTACCTCTCCAACAACTAGTATTATAGGGACCCAACATTGGCACATTCACTGATAACTATCATAATGCTTAACATATTGTTTGGCATCTATAAACATGGAAGGCCAAAAGTAGCCAACGTGGAGAATTTTATATGTTGTTCTTTTGTCAGCGAAATTCCACCCATAAGGTTTATCATGGGCAAATTTCAAAATATCAAACACTTCCTCTTCTATCACACATCTACAGATAATAAGGTTGGGTCCTGTGTAGAAGAGGTCTCCTTGAATCACACTTTTTTGAATGACTTTCCACCTCTTTTCAGAGGATAGGTGTGGTGGTGTTTTTCCTGTGACAAGATAATTAGCTATATCAGCAAACCAAGGAGAATTTGTTGAAACAACAAAAATATGTTCGTCAGGAAATGAATCATATATAGGAATTACTTCACTAGGATTATTTAATCTAGAAATATAATCAACTACTACATTTGATTTTCCTAGCCTATCGATTAAATTAACATTGAATTATTGTAGTAAAAGCAAGCACCTAGTTATCCTACTGCTAGTCAAATGTTTGTTCATCAAATACTTTATGGCAGAATGATCTATATGTATAAATACTTCATAACCTATAATGTAGTGTTTGAATTTGTTAATAGCAAAACATACAACTAGAAACTCTTTCTCAGTTACTATATAATTCAATTAAGAAGATGAAAGGTTTTTACCAATGAAGCAAATAACATAGGATTGTTGGTTTTCTTCTTGTCCTAAGGCTGTGCCAATAGCAATGTCTCAGGCATCTAAGGAAATATGAAATGGAAGGGACCAATTAGGCCCCCTCAAGGCTGGTGCTTGTAATAATTTTTCTTTCAAATTCTCAAAATCCCTTTGGCAAGTCTCAGTCCAAGAGAAATTGCTCTCCTTAGCTAATAATTAAAAAAGAGGGGCAACTATCCTAGCAAAATTTTCAATGAATCTTCGGTAATAACCCGCATGTCCAAGGAATCCTCTCACTTCCCTTTGTGTTTTAGGTCCAATCAGATGTATAATAACTTCTATTTTAGTTGGATCTACCTAGATACCCTTATCAGAAATAATATGGCCAAGAACCATCCTCGCTTTTCACATCAATATAAATTTCTTATAACTCAAAGTGAGGCAGACTTCTTGACACCGAGTGAGTACTTTCTTTAAATTTTGGAGGGCTTCCTGAAAATAATCACCAAGTACTGAAAAATAATCCATGTAAACTTCTACACACTCAAGGTCAGAAAAAATGGCCAAGATTTCCCTCTGAAAGGTAGCTGGAGCATTACAAAGTCCAAAAGGGAGTACTCGATAAGCGAATGTCCCTCGTGGACAAGTGAAGGTACAAATTCTTGTTGTTGATGGAAAGAAATGATCCATCTTTTTATAATGAAGGATGGGCTCTCTTGGGAAGCTGACTTAGGGAATAAATTTGAATTTTGAAAGTTTAAAAATATAAGCTAAGACCCTATCTTCCTTAGGGTTTGGCCATTAGAATTCCTTTAAATAATTCTTTAATTTAAACCTTCTCTTTATTATTATTTTTATAGGGGACCTCTTTTGTTATATTATTATTCATATGGAATAAACATCTTCCTTGGGACCTTTTCCTTCCAATCATATTTTGGCTCTTTTAAAAATGATTTAATTTAACCCTTTTATGGAAGAACCCTTTTTTCTTATTATTAATCATATGCCATAATATGCTACCACATCATCATCATGGGGTTTTTGGACCACTCGTTGGGGCTTCAACTTCGAACGATCATATATCTTAAACCATGAAGGCCCATGATATGCTTCACATATCACTAGAATCAGTGTGATGAGGAGAATCCAATGGAGAGGATCTCCAAGGTGAATTCAATGATTATCTTCTTAAGAAACCTCCAAAAATTGTGGGTTATGTCCATCATCCAAGGAATCAAAACCCTAGAGCTAAGGTTTCCAGCCATCCTTCCATTGGAGCTTCCAACTAGTGCAATCCAGAAAAACATTAAGAGAATTAATTAATTAACATTTGCATCAATGAAAACACCATTCAATAATCTCCCCCTTTGTCATTGATGACAACAGATGTACTCCTTTTCTGAGTACAACTCCCCCTAACTCCATGCCTCAATCTTCTTCTCCTGATTTATCTCCCCCTTTGACATCAATGGCAAAGGGTGACTCCCCCTAACAATCTACATGCTACCTATGGACTTGTAAACTACCTATGATCTTCTTGACAAAATGCCTTCCGTTGTCTACCTTCAAGATTCCTATCTACTTTTCTTCCTTAATAATTGATGTAATCAACCTGTCTCCCCTTGAAATACTATGTTTCATTGCCACGCTGATTGTACCTATCAATAAGAATCAACTTTTCCTTTCACAACCTTATGAAATTCTACTCAACAAACTTGTTATTCATTAAGCTGATTAATCTGTCCACAATCCTAATGACTTCTTCGCATATGGCACCTGTCAACCTGTCAAGGATAGATCTTAAATGTTATAATAAGAAAAAGTAAACAGTACCTCACAAATAGTTATCATCGTGAGAAGAATCTTATTAACCTTATTTCCCTAGATTCTTCAACACATACATCAGATCTAATAGCTCCCAAATAGGCTTACATTCTATCTTTTCAAAATTCAAAGCTTGATTCGTTGAAAAAGGGAATTGGACCAACATGTTTCTCTTCATTAGCTGTAATAGGTTCTAAAATAATTTTAATACCAAGAACTGCCTTTGCCTTCTTTGAAGTTTGGCGGCTTGCCTCCTTGAGCTTTCCATCTTGATTTACCTAAGATCTACCTTCTAGTTGTTAAACTGCTATTGAACGAGCCAACTCTAATTATACCAATTTTTGGCAATACTGAGAAGGGGGTGAATCAATATTTCTTATCAATTAGTATATTTTTAATTTCTTAGAGAATTAATTATTATTAGAATCAGATAAATATAAACATCATCAACACCATTCAACAATGCACAATAATAAAGACAATAGACATAGATATTTTAGGTGGAAACACTTCGGGATAAAAACCATTCAAAACTTCTTAATATTTGTCTTTAAAAGTTTTACATCAATTTTTCAGCTCCAACTGAAGGAGGGTCCAACCCCCCCTAATTTACAACCTCCAACCTATAGGATGCTCCTAAACCCTATTTACCATCTTCAATCAGAAGGATGCTCTAGTGTCTTATATTCGAAGCTCCAACCTAAGGGATGCTCCAACACCCTGTTTACCAGCTGCTACTACTGGATGAACACTCCAACGCCCTATACAAGCTACAACCTTCGCTATCACCACCTTATCACCATGAAGTGTTCTTAGGCTCCAACCTAAAGGAGACTCCACTCTCCTTCCTTGCACCACCCTACCACCCTAAATAGTAAACAAACCACATTTCACAATTTTCAGACTGGATTCACCTGTGCTCAAATCAATACAAGGAAACTGCAATACAAGAGAACTACAACACAAACTCTTTCAATCAAATCTACATCTACGCAAACTATGCATCAAACCTTAGTTGTCAATATTAACTGTCATAAATGATTCTGGCTCTGCCCAATTTTCACATCAAACCCTAGTTGTAAGTATTAATTGTCATAAACAATCTGCCTCTCCACCATCTACACATCAAAACCTAGCTACCAATTTCCACTGCTTTATCTACACATGAAACCTTGGCATCAATCAATTTGTGTTTTTCCACTGTTTACTCTACTGCTATGTACCTGTAACCTACCTCTACTCAATCCCTAACTGGTCATCATCTCAATATGTAGACAAACTCTACTTAAATCTTGACCTCTACTCAAGTTATATCAACTTGCACTTAATCATCCAAACTCTAAATAGCCACACTTTATTTTTCTGTTGAAATAACGTGAACAAATCAATATCTCTCTACTACAACATAAACATTATTAATATACTAACCATTAGCAATATAACAATAACAACTATATCGAATTGGTCGCATTTCTCTTTACTTGTGGTGATATTCTATGATGTTTAGATTTTTTAGAATGAGTATCACACAGATAGATGTAATTAGGCTCAAAGCCAGAAAGAATTTGGCATCATGAATCTCAAAAGCACCTTCAATTAGTGTGAGTTACATGTTGGAAATAATATTGAGAGCGGGGTGAATCAGTATTATCAAGTCAAATATTTTCTTTTTCAAACCCAGATCATATACGCTACTTCAGTTAATAAAAACCGTGTATATACGCAACTACATATAAAGAAACCCGCGTATATAAAGCAGACTTATAATTTAATTTATCTTTCAGATGTTGATCATTAATCTGTGTATCAGAATCAAATAGACAGTACCAGAAATAGTGAAACAGAGCAGAAGACAATCACACACAAGAACACAAGATATAAGGAGGAAACCCAATGTGGGTGAAAACCCCCTGCTGCAATTCGTCTCTATCTTCTTTTAATTAGAAACTTCTTTTTACAATGTTTCTATACTGGTGCAGCCTTTACCAGTACGCAGGCTGCTACCTGCAGAGAGCTACAACCCTCTCTCATTCTCCAGCTTTTCCTGGAAGGGAGCTCCAACCCCCTTAGTTCTTGTACTAGCTGGGATACTAGTACGCAGGCTTCTACCTGCAGAAGGCTACAAAATTCTCTTTCTCCAAGGACCACATTTCATTAATTTTTAGATTGGATCCATGAATAACATCAATCAATCATCAAGAATCTCTGCATAAAATAATCTCCTTTTCACCAATCAAAACTGAATCAAATAAACACTTCTCTGACCGTTGTACCCAGAACATAGTAACAGTAACCAAACACCAATTCTGAACCCAGAACACTGCAGTAATAAACAGAAGCAGCTAGAACATAATTCAAGAGATGTACGCTACTTCACTATTCAGAAACTTGCATGCATACGCTTCTGTGTCAAGACCAACCTGCGTATACGCTTCTTTAACTTACAGAAACAGCGTATATACGCGCCTTCACTTCACTGAACCTGCGTACAGATCTATAAAAGATAATTCATCTTTTTAGACATTCAGAAATCAGTTAACCCAAATTATCAGATTTATAGATCAAGCATGCGCCGCATATAACAGATCAAAATCATACAAAGATACTATAATTCAAGCCTTAAGATTTTGACCCATCAATAGAACTTATCCTTCTCCTTGTGCTTAGGTTCCTCCTTTATTCAGATCCAGATCTGCACCATAACCCAATCATTAGTATTCCAGATCTAGCACTTTATCAGATATTCAATAATTCAGATGATGACTTTGCCTAATGATCTCCTTCCTCTTTTATAGTCCTAGGCCATTCTCAATACCAAGGTCCAAAACCATAACAAGACAATACCAAGGACCCAATACTTGGGATCAACACACTTGCCGAGATACCATGGTCCAAAACCATAGGTTCAAATACCAAGGGCTAAATACCACAGACCAAAAATAAGTTCTCCCACATGTACGCGCTTTCTCTTGCGTGAAAGTGCGTGTATACGCATACGCGTCTTTGGAACGTCTAACCCGCGTGTATACGCGTCTTCGTCAAGGTGAACCTACGTATATATGATTTCCTTCATTCTGAGGGCCTGAACTGAGATCTGTCACCAAAGTGAGTTGCCATCAAGGACAACACCTGTACCATAGTGCCATACCTATGCCATAATGCCAACAATCTCCCCCTTTGGACTTGATGGCAACCCCAAGATCCTCAAAGTCATTCTCCCCCTTTGTCATCAAGGGAAAAGGGCTATGCTCCCCCTGAGTACATGCTGAAATCTCTGCTCTGCTGTGCTGACCATGCTCCCCCTGACTGTAGGCAATATCTGCAAGAAGATGTTCTTCAAGAAGAACCATGACTTATACATTATAACAGACCTTCCTATCACCAAAAAGACTCTATACATACATCCATCACCCAACCAAGTGGGGATTATCTACCCAACCAAGTGGGGATACATCAGAAATTTACATATGACAACCAAGTACATTACATCATTCATCCTAGGCATAGTGGGGAAACCAAAATAGGCCATTACATGACCTTGATAAAAAGAAGATATACATGACATAGAGATGAAATATCAAAACTATGCAAGACTATGGAAGTCACCAATGACTACTATCAGCAGCATCTGTTAATCACTATTCAGATCAGCAACCATGTTCTCCTTCTGTCCTCCTCTCTGCAGCTTATCCATCTGAACCCAAAAACAGCTTGTGCATACAAACCAAGAGCTTCTAAGGTCATGCCAACAATGCATTATTGGAAGATTATCTGCTCCCCCTGAACCTGTGCCAGATGGTCTCTGTCAGACCCATATCAGACTCTCTTCAACCAGAGTCTATCCCCACTGATTTCCTTCAAACCACCATATACGTGACTGTATCTCCATAAATCGGAATATGTACGGGGATCCCCCTCATGCAACGCGCGTATAACCATTTTTCCCTAAAACAGACAGGCTTCAACAGCAACAAGATGCATCAACTACTCCCAGCTTCTGTCTGAGGTATTCAAATGTTTCCCTGGGCAGTGGTTTAGTGAGTATATCAGCAACTTGTTCCTTAGATGGAACATACTCCAACTTGACCTTTTGTTCAAGCACTTTTTTCCGAAGAAAGTGATATTTGATAGGTATGTGCTTGGTCTTTGAATGCATGACAGGATTCTTTGAAATGTTGATTGCACTTGTATTATCACATAAGATGGAGACAGGTGGAGTACAAGTGATTTGAGAATCTTGCAAGGTTTGGATCATCCAAAGGAGTTGTGTGCAACAAGATGCAACAGCCACATATTCTACTTCAGCTGTAGATAAAGCAATCGAACTCTGTTTCTTGTTGAACCAAGATACTAATCTGGACCCCATAAAGAATGCACCACCACTTGTGATTTTTCTGTCATCTACGCTTCCAGCCTAATCTGCATCTGTATAGGCATGAAGAGTGAGATCTGTATCTCTAGGATACCATAGGCCATAGTTTTGAGTTCCTTGAAGATACTTGAAAATTCTCTTTACTGACTGAAGATGAGTTTCCTTTGGATTTGCTTGAAATCTTCCAACCATTCCTACTGCATGCATGATGTCTGGTCGGGTACCTGTCAAATAAAGAAGACTTCCAATCATGGATCTATAGGTTGGTTGATACACTGCTGCTGATTCATCATTTGCACTGAGGCTGCATCCTGTAACCATAGGGGTACAGACTGGTTTTGAATCTTCCATGCCATATTTCTTCAAGATCTTCTTGAGGTACTTGGTTTGAGATAAAAAGATACCGCCTTCATTTTGTTGAATTTGTAGACCAAGAAAATATGTCAACTCTCCAAGTAATGACATTTTGAATTCTTTCTGCATCACCAAGGCAAAGTTTTGACTCATAGCTTCTTCATTGCTGCCAAAGATAATATCATCTACATACACAACAAGTATTAGCAATTTGTCATTTCCAATTTTTATATAAACATTGCTATCTGCTGATCCTTTTGAAAAACCTTGTTGATGAAGGTATTTGTCCAAACGATAGTACCAAGCCCTTGGAGCTTGTTTAAGCCCATAGAGAGCCTTTTTTAGTCTGCATACAAGATTTGGATCATTCCCAAGGATAAAACCATCTGGTTGCTCAATGTACACTTCTTCTTCTAAGTCTCCATTAAGAAAGGTTGATTTCACATCCATTTGAAATACTTTGAACTTCTGAAAGCTAGAGAGAGCAAGGAACATTCTGATGGCCTCAAGTCTAGCAACGGGAGCAAAAGTTTCTTCAAAGTCTATTCCTTCTTGTTGAGCATACCCTTTACAAACAAGTCTGGCCTTGTTTCTAATCACTTCCCCATTTTCATTCAACTTATTTTTGAAGATCTATTTTGGCCCTATGACATTCTTATCTTTTGGTCTAGGAACCAACTCCCAAGTGTTATTCTTTTCGATCTGCTCAAGCTCTTCATCCATTGCCTTGACCCAGCATTCATCCTTGCATGCCTCTCTTACATTTTGTGGTTCGGTGGAGGAGAGCAATGCCAAATAGCTTGAAGCTTCTGCAATTGTTCTTCTTGTTTGTATACCTACCTCTTTCTTCCCCAGAATTTTGGTTTTGGGATGATGCTTTTGTACATATCTGGAAGGAGTCTTCTCTTCTATTCTTATCTGTTCTTCCGGTGCCTCTTGAGCTTCTTCTTCATCATAAGTCTGATTTGATGTTGAAGGATGGTCCTCATCATCTTCAAAATCTTCGGAATTTACTTGCCTAGGAATATTTCCTTCTTCATCAATCACTACATCAATGCTGTCAACAATTCTTCCAAGTCTTTTATTGTAACACTTGTATGCTTTGTTGTGGGGAGAGTATCCAAGAAGAATGCCTTCATCTGCTCTAGGTTCAAACTTGCCAAGATTTTCATCAATCTTTTTAATATAGCATTTGCTTCCAAAAATTTTGAAATGTTTTACCGTAGGAGTCTTACCATACCAGAGCTCATGAGGAGTTTGCGTGTTGTTCACCCAGACGTTTGTCTTGTTGAGAATAACAACGGCAACAAATGCAGCTTCACCCCAGAAAGTTGCAGGAGTTCTAGACTCATCCATCATAGCACGCGCCATTTGTTGAACCGTTCTGTTCATCCTTTCCACTACTCCATTTTGCTGAGGAGTCCTTGCAGTAGAGAATTCCCTTCTTATTCCATGTTCTTCACAGAAATTGAAAAATTCATTTGAGGTAAACTCCCCACCTCTATCAGACCTGAGGCACTTGATTTTGTGATCTGATTCGTTTTCAACCAAGGCTTTGAAAGATTTGAATTTTTCGAAGGCTTCGTATTTGTGCTTCATAAGTCCTATCCAACACATCCTGGAGAAGTCGTCAATGAATAATATAAAATATTCTTCTCCTCAAGGTGACCTTTTCCTAGATGGACCACATGCGTTAGTATGGACAAGTTCAAGTGGTCTGGTAGCTGATCCTTCTTTCTCAGGGAAGTTAGTTCTGGTTTGCTTACCAAACTGACATGATTTGAATATTGTATTGTCTGGAATTCTAATGTCTGGAAGACCACGAACTGCTTGGTATTTGCATGCTTTCCTTATTTGTGAGAAGCTCAGATGCCCCAATCTCCGGTGCCATAGCCAGTGTTCATCATTCTTGCTCAGATAACATTGTTGTTGTCCTCCTTTGAGAATGTATAGATTATTTGGAGTCCTTATGCCTTTGATCACTGTTTCTCCTGTATCAAGCTCACGAACAATACACCCATTTGATCGAAATATCACCTCATTTCCTTGATCACACATTTGGCTGACACTCAATAGATTATGCTTTAAGCCATCAACATACATAACATTTCCTGCTTTGACCTTTTCTTTTAAAAGAACAGAACCTTTACCTTTTATGAGTGTCGGGGTGTCATTTCCAAAAGAGACCTTCTTCTCCTTCTCTAAGGCACTATATGACTGAAGTTTCTCTTTATCACCTGTCATATGTTTCGAACATCCACTGTCGATGTACCATTGATTTTCCTGCCCTTCTGCATATAAAGCTATACCACATCTTTCTGGTTGTGGTTCTTTCATTCTCCATGTTTTGATATTTGAGGCTTGCTCCTTCCGAGTTGTCTGCCGAAACCTGCTCCTGCATTCAGAATCTTCATGACCAAAATTATTACAAATAGAACATTCTATTTCATTTTCAAGAGCAGAGAAGTTATTGTAGGTCCTTTTCGTAATCCCAGTCATACTCCTCTATTTTTGAGCTTCTTTAGTCATGATAGTTTTGTAGGCAACACACTCAGCTACTTTGTGTCCAAAGTTGTGACAAGAGAAACATTGGCCATTGAAGAAATTCCTGCGATTATCAACCCTGCGAACGGAATGATTGTAGTTTTCATTAACATCCATTCTTGAGGCAAATTGAGAATGATTTACCTGTGTTCTGTTGTAGCTTCTATTTACCCTTGAGGTAGATTTCCCCTGATTTACTTGGTGATCTCTGTTCATTCTTGAAGAAAAATGTCCTTGATTTACCTGGTGAGCAGCATTGTGCCTTTGCTATCGATTTTCAATTTGTTCACTTCTCCTTGCTGCATCAAGATAGCTTTTGGAGGTGGATGGTTTATGCGCTGGAGATGCTTCTTCATTATTGTTGGACACCTAATCCTCAATGGGTTAGTGTGGAAGCCGAATGGACAAAAGGAGTCCAAGAGACCTTGGGATGTGAAACCCAACGGTCACATATTGTACTATAAATGTATATCTCTTGTTAATAAAAATGGTACACTCCTGATTATCTTTCATATTGTTCTTGCTCCCATGTGTGTCTAACATGGTATCAAAGCGGGCGATTGCTGGTCCTGCTCCAATTTGAGCCACTTGTTTTGTGGTCTCTATATATATGTCAGTTCTGTGTTACCTGACCTCTGATTTTGCGTTATTCCCCTCAGATCTGAAATAACCTGCCTCTGCCAGCACTGCACATCTGTCCATACTGTCAATTTATTATAGCACTGTCATTTCCTGTTTTAGCGCTGAGGCCTGATGGTGCCACTGCAGAGATTCGCCACCATCGATGAAGGTCCAGCTCCTGTTGTATGTGTTGTTGAATGATATGTGAATGAATGCGGCAGTTTGAATGCGTTATGAAGTTGAATGCGACTGTTTGAATGCGTTATGAAGTTGAATGCATTTTGGTATCAACGTTTGAAGTTTGAATGCATATTGCATTGATTGTGGCTGAATCATTTGAACACTATTGAAGCTTACCAAACGGGTGCTCATTTGAATGTTGTTGAATCTGCTGAGCCATGCAGAGATAGCACAGTCTCTATGGTTATCTTAGCGTTGAACCTAAATAGTATACGTTTAATGGTATTTTAACACAACGTTTGAATTATTGAATTCGTTCAATAGTTTATTGTGTAACAACGTATATGTTGAACGTTTTATTGAATGCGTTGAACGGTTTATTGAATGCGTAAAGATTGAACGGTTTATTAAATGCGTTGAATGCGTTGAATGGTATTGAATGGTTTATTGTGTATATTAAATGGAGTCCAGCAAGTGTTGAATTTTTGTTGCATTGAACTACAGTGGTATATGCCCATGCGTTTGAGTTTTAACGCTGTTGAGTTTTATTGAACGTTGAATGGTATACACCTGTCCATAACAATTGAACTGCAGTTTTATTGAATGGTATACACCGCTTGTGTATATAGTATCGGAGCAAGAAGAGCCATCTCGGTAACGAGTGGAAGAAGCCCTTTGCTGGTTCCTCTCATGCCAAGGGCATTGTTCTCGAAAAAATAGGTATTGAGGCCAAGCAGCCAAACTCCGCTATTCATAAGTGTGCAAGAGTTCAGCTTATCAAGAATGGAAAGAAGATTGTTGCCTTTGTACCCAACGATGGTTGTTTGAACTACATCGAAGAAAATGATGTGGTCTTGATTGTTGTATATTAAATCATATGAATGGTGTGTTGAATTGGTTTATGCTGAGTTGTTATTACTCCTGCGTTGAAACACCTTTATACATATGCCTGTATTGCTTTATCGAGAAGCAACTCAACCGTCTCGTGGGTTTATACATATGCCCGTCCGAGTTTGTCTTTGCGTTGAACTACTGTGGTATATGCGTGGGAGACAGATGCGTAAAATGGTTTTCATTTGAATGCATATTAACGCTGTGGTGTTAAATGAATCTGCTTCTTTATACATTTTATTGATTGGTAACCGAGAAATGTTATTCCATGTTAGAATTCGTGTTGCGTTCTTCTTGGAAATGCATGGAGTCTACCCACAAATTTAAATGCTTTGAAGGTTGGTCAACCGTTACATTGCCTCAAAGGTTTGGATCATCGGATAGTTGGTAGCCTGATAGCTCTTCCCTGAGGTCTCGAGTTCGAGTTTTTTTTCCTCACAAAAATCAAAACTGTTGCAGAAGAAGAACAAGTTATGGATAGGGTTTTGGTAGCAGGGATAATGTGGATGCGCACCGTAGTGGTGCTGATGTTGTTCTCTATTATTGCTGTCACAACTTATATCCCAGAAATGCTTGTTAAATCGAGTTGAAGACTATGATGCGAGCCCATGCCTCGTATTCTGCTTTTGTCGATGTGTATGAACTATGCAACGAGTTTTGCTAACATTAAAACGTTACATCTGAGTTATATAACAACGCATGTTTTTTTTTGGTATGAGATTTCCATGCTGTGTTTAAAAGATCGCAAACGTTTCTAAAATCAATGAGTTATGTCAGCTACATTGGTGTCTTATGTGCGTTAAACACTTTGTTGACTGTCGTGCATATATATATGGTTTGGACAGTAGCATAAGCATTGAAGTGTTATGTAAATGCATTGGAAGATAATCCACAAGGGTATTGCCTTTTGATAGCCATCATTTCTGCTTTGAAAGTGATTATGCTGGGGGATTTTTGGGAATGACAGAGTTCAATGTTCATAAGAATTGGGGACTGTTTATATTCTTTAAAGTTGCAGCAATTGCATTATTTAGGAGTTCATTGGAAATTATTTCAAGCCAATCCTTTGTAAATTGAATTGGTGTATTTTCTTAAAGGTTTTTCATATCAGAGATTGTTATTGAACTAGATTGAAGTTGTTTCTAGGACAAGTTCGCTTGGATTCAAGGCTGGTACAGGAAAATATCTTTTTGAGGCCTAAATTGCTTGTAGCTTTGTTGGAAGTTAAATTCTCAGGTGAATTGAAGAAAATTCATTTTTGAATGAGGAGTCTGTTTTCCGGATATCACCATTCTTTGTGTGTTGAATCTATTGCAAGCTGATTGATTTGAAGTTGTTGCCATAAGTTTATATAAAAGAGCAATTGGTGTCCATCTTTTCCTCATTGTTTTACTATTTTTTGAGGTTAAAAATGGCTCCAATTGGTGCAATATTAGAGTTAGTGGACAATCTAATACTCTCTACTATGGATAATACAGTCAAAATCAGCAAGGATTTTCTCACCGATATTCATAGTTGTTTACAAGATGTACATGAAAAGATTGACTTTTTACAACTTGAATCTCAGCTTCAGCAAGAAGAATTAAAACAGAGGAATCATCATTCTGAATCTGTTTCTGTTCAGAACATTGAGACAACCACCCATCAGCAGCAAGTCAATAATGTTACTGTTCATTCAAATAAAGCAACAGTTGTACATGCAGATGCAGAAACTCAGTCTGCACTTCCCAAGCCCATCATCAGACCTTGGGAACAGCTTGTCCACAATAAGCACAGAACTGGTCTTGGATATGACAAGGACTTGTCCTTTCATATTCCAGACTACTCAAAGCCCATTCAGTTTCAGAGTGCTGGATTTATTCATGATAGTTCACTTGCTCCTCATGACAGTTCACCTCCAGCTGTTCCAGATTATACTCCTCTTCCACCACAGCAACAAAAACAAATTGTAAAATGCCAACATTGTGACTGAGTTGGCCATTTGAAAGATCATTGTTTTGATCTTCATCCATGTAAGCACTGTCATAAAACCAGCCATTCTTCACACAGATGCTTCAGAAATAAACGTCCTGCAAGAACAAAAATTCATCTTGGATGGATCGCTTCTTGGCAATGGGCATCAACAACCAAGAAGATATTCCAAACACATGTCAGAACTTGTTCCAGAGTATTGAACAGTCTTGCAGTTGAGTTTTCTCCATCATCTCACCTTGTATCTGACAGGGGGGGAAATGATGGTCATCTACAAGCTTCAGAGCGACATCAAGCGAGCCTGAGCCACAACCTGCCACACCAGTTTCAGAGTTGTAGCCAGAGACAAAGATGCCGGTGAACATGCCTTTAGTTGGCAATCTGGGACACTTCCTCTAGCAGAAGACTTCAGCTTCTTGCCAGTTTCGAAAGAATTCCAGGAACAAAATTGAGAACACTTCCTCTAGCAGAAGACTCCAGCTTCTTGCCAGTTTTGGAAGAGTTCCAGGAATTGCATTAAGCATTCCAGAGTTGTTTTTCATCCTTAAACCATCACAGGTTGAGACTTCCCTTCTCAGGTTGAATTTCTCCCTTTTATGCGAGGTGGGGCCTCCCTTTCATGGTTGAAGGTTTCCCTCTTTAAAACAATAGGATCACTTCCTCTAGCAGAAGACTTCAGTTTCTTGCCAGTTTTGGAAGAGTTCCGGGAACTGCACTAAGCGTTCCAATGTTGGTGGTCATCCTTAAACCACCGCCCTTTATACCAACATTTCATAGAGCACATTCAGCCTAGTGTTGCCATGCATTTTTGCACATTTGTATTTCAGCTCTCTTCTTGGACTCATACATAACCCTTCGGATTAAGGGGGGGAATGTTGGACACCTAATCCTCAATGGGTTAGTGTGGATGTTGAATGGACAAAAGGAGTCCAAGAGACCTTGGGATGTGAAACCCAACGGTCAAATATTTTACTATAAATGTATATCTCTTGTTAATAAAAATGGTACTCTCCTGATTATCTTTCATATTGTTCTTGCTCCCATGTGTGTCTAACAATTATATCCCAGACCTGTCTTGATTAGTGGAGAACGCTGTACTTTGATAATCTCATCTAAAGTTTTAGATCCTTTAACAAATCTAAGATTAAGAGCTTTAGTTTTCTCAATCTCTTTTCTAAGTCCCACAATTTCACATTCTAACTTTTCATGATGTTTTTCCCTTTCAGCAAGTTGGATTTGTAGAGTATCTATAATCACATTCTTCTCTTCTAAACATATTTTGAGTCTAGAAATCTCTTCATAAAGACCTTATTCATCTATAGCATCCAAGAAATCATCATCTTCAAAAGCCTTTAAAAGTTTATAATTATTATTACCTTGTTCTTCTTCATCATTATTTGAAAGTCCATCACTGTCTTCATGAGTGTAATAGCTCTTCTTGTTTACATTCTGTTTTCTATTCCATCTAACTGGTTCCTTGCCTTTGTCAATCTTGTCTTTATGAGGACACTTGGTAGCGTAGTGACCGACTCTTCCACAAGCAAAGCATTTGAAAGGTAACTTACCTCTGAATCTACCAGCACCCCGTTGAAGGTTCTTGACAAAATTTGATTCTTCCTCTTCTTCTAACATATGTCCTGATTCATAGTAATCTCCTTTACCTGCAGCCTTGAATGCAGCTTCTCTCCTGTCTGATGGTCCTCCTTTCCTCATTTCGTAAGCATTTAGAATTCCGTGTAGCTGTGACATGGTAAGATTCCGTAGATTCTCCTTTTCTTCTATTGCAGAAACTTTTGATTCAAACTTAGAGGACAAAGATCTTAGAACCTTTTCAACTACAACAGCCTCTTTTATTTCTTCACCCAAATTTTTCATACAATTAACAATCTCATCTATACGTAGGAAATAGTTAGCCACACTTTCATCATTGTGCATTCTGAGATTTTCATACTAAATTATGAGGGTTTGAAGTTTTGCTTGTTTTACCTGTTCATCTCCTTCATAGCTCAGAACGATCTTGTCCCATATTTCTTTTGTTGTTTTATACTGCATAACCTTGACGAATTCTGATTGAGATAGACATCCTAATAGAGTATTGACAGCTTTTGCATTTGTTTCAAATTGCTTCTTACCATCCGTATCTGTAGGAGTTGCTGCTGGAAAAGTGTACCCGGTATGTATGTTATCCCAGAATTCTATACCAAGAGATTGAAGATAGGCAGTGACTCTTACCTTCCAATAGACGAAGTTAGTCCCATCAAAAATTGGTGGCCTGAATGATGCTTCTCTCTCGTTGTTGCTCATGATGGGAGATCTTCCTTCAAGCGATCAAGCTTCTTCTGAAGGACCTGCTCTGATACCAATTGTTGGAAATAATACTGAGAGGGGGGGTGAATCAGTATTATCAAGTCAAATATTTTCTTTTTCAAACCCAGATCATATACGCTACTTCAGTTAATAAAAACCACGTATATACGCAACTACAGATAAAGAAACCCGCGTATATAAAGCAGACTTATAATTTAATTTATCTTTCAGATGTTGATCATTAATCTGTGTATCAGAATCAAATAGATAGTACCAGAAACAGTGAAACAGAGTAGAAGACAATCACACACAAGAACACAAGATATAAGGAGGAAACCCAATGTGGGTGAAAACCCCCTGCTGCAATTCGTCTCTATCTTCTTTTAATTAGAAACTTCTTTTTACAATGTTTATGTACTGGTGCAGCCTTTACCAGTATGCAGGCTGCTACCTGTAGAGAGCTACAACCCTCTCTCGTTCTCCATCTTTTCCTAGAAGGAAGCTCCAACCCCCTTAGTTCTTGTACTAGCTGGGATACTAGTACGCAGGCTTCTACCTGCAGAAGGCTACAACCTTCTCTTTCTCCAAGGACCATATTTCATTAATTTTCAGACTGGATCCATGAATAACATCAATCAATCATCAAGAATCTCTTCATCAAACAATCTCCTTTTCACCAATCAAAACTAAATCAAATAAACACTTCTCTGACCGTTGTACTTAGAACACAGTAACAGTAACCAAACACCAATTCTGAACCCAGAACACTGCAGTAATAAACAGAAGCAACTAGAACATAATTCAAGAGATGTACGCTACTTCACTATTCAGAAACCTGCATGCATACGCTTCTATGTCAAGACCAACTTGCGTATACGCTTCTTTAACTTACAGAAATAGCGTGTATACGCGCCTTCGCTTCACTGAACCTGCGTACAGATCTATAAAAGATAATTCATCTTTTCAGACATTCAGACATCAATTAACCCAGATTATTAGATTTATAGATCAAGCATGCACCGCATATAACAGATCAAAATCATACAAAGATACTATAATTCAAGCCTTAAGATTTTGACCCATCAATAGAACTTATCCTTCTCCTTGCGCTTAGGTTCCTCCTTTATTCAGATTCAGATCTGCACCATAACCCAATCACCAGTATTCCAGATCTAGCACTTTATCAGATATTCAATAATTTAGATGATGACTTTGCCTAATGATCTCCTTCCTCTTTTATAGTCCTAGGCCATTCTCAATACCAAGGTCCAAAACCATAGCAAAAGAATACCAAGGACCCAATACTTGGGATCAACACACTTGTCGAGATACCATGGTCCAAAACCATAGGTTCAAATACCAAGGACTAAATACCACGGACCAAAAATAAGTTCTCCCACATGTACGCGCTTTCCCTTGCGTGAAAGTGCGTGTATACGCATACGCATCTTTGGAACGTCTAACCCGCATGTATACGCGTCTTCGTTAAGGTGAACCTACGTATATATGATTTCCTTCATTCTGAGGGCCTGAACTGAGATCTGTCACCAAAGTGAGTTGCCATCAAGGACAACACCTATACCATAACGCCATACCTATGCCATAATGCCAACATTACACTTTCTGCAATGTCTTCAACAATCACACAGATCAGAAGGTCCAACAAAGATGCTACAATACAAAGATTTTTAATTCCAACGTTTGATATTGTATCTACACAGAAAATGATCCCAACGAAACCTAGAAATGAAGCACTAAACCAAAAACCCTTGCCAAAGAAAATATTTCATTCAGCCATTTTCATTTAATATTTCCTTGGATAAAACAAAAGCTTCTCACCCCTCTTAACACTAGCTCAATTGTATTGGTAATATCACAAACATAAAAACACATTTCACTAATATTTATTGAAACTGCCTTACATAATTTTGAGGGAGCTCATACTAAGAATCTCACCTATCATACCAGTCATAAGTATCATATAAGGAGCCTTATGTATGAGAACTTCACTCATCCTCTTTTCTCTCAAACATATCCAACTCAATTATCCTTGGAAGGAGCTATAAAAAATCATACCCCTCAATAAATCTCAAACCCTTTTCACAATGATCAAACTCAATTTTATGACATGGAGGCAATTGTTTTGGGGTATATTACCACTCTTATATTGTAATATTCAAACTTCAAAATCTTGGCATTCCAAAAAAATTCATTTGGTCCTTTATGAAAATCAACATAATTGTCTTTCAAAGAATAAATCAATTTCCTCTCAACAATTTCTTTCCATGGCTACGAATTGATTCTTTTCTTCTCTTAATTCAAATGATATTTCAAGAAATCCTTTTCCCTCAAGTTACAACTATCATGTTAGGATATGACCCCAAATTCTCTACGAAGAGTATGTGAAAAACCCAATATCAAAGATCCAATGAGAAAATGTAGTTTATTAAACACAATCTCCAACTATGACAATATATATGGCTGATATATGGTCCCATTCTAAAAACACAATGAAAGCCTCCTACCATAAGTGTGAAAACTTGACTTACACAAGAGAGATTTTTTCTATATTTTTTTTCTCTCTTCCTAGCTTGTATATCATTATTCTTCTTAGCTTCTATATCATTTTTCTAAATATATATCGTTCATGTTAAAATATTGTTAAAAATTAAAGAATTTGTTGTATTTATATCAAGGAAGGAAGCAACATGTACCCTCTCTTAGATCAGCGTTTCCAAACAGAAAACTTGAAAATTCACCTTTTTGTCTCATAATATCTAAATTCTCCTATGCATTCTTCTTATACTTCCCAACCTCCAAGTTCTTCCTTCACATGCACACCAGGATCATCACACTGGCTCATTTCATTTGTCCCTGCGGATATGGAGACCTCCTCTCATGGCAGATTGGCTGATGATCAAGATCTTTATGACAGGCGAATTTCGCACATTAATGGTTTCATCATGCACTCATGTTTTGGTTTTAGGATTCTCGTATTTTTCTAGGACACATGGCTCTCACCGTGCGTTACCCACAACTGTCTTCTCTCCCCTCACGAGGTTTCACATGCAGAATAACTAGTATAAATCTCTTACAATGTTTGGAGGGTGGAAGTTTTTAGGAGGTCTATTTGTAGACGAAATTGTTTCTCTCCATTTTGCAGAATTGCGTTTAGCTCTAGCATTGTGGTTTCATCACTGGGTAGTAGCATTGTCCTAATTTTTGTCTCATAACTGGCTCTCCCTTTCCCCTTTGCATATACCTGCATTATTTTTTTTTAAACCTTATAAGCGCTCAGGGTTTCTGGGTGGGAGTATGCCTCCATGTTCTTTGTGTTGTTCTTACACAATATGGGGTCTGGTATATCTTTTGAGGTGGTTGTTGTCCTTTTTCCGACTTCCTTGCAAAGTATTGTCCCTACTGGGGTATCCTTCAACAGCTCGGTGTTTGTCTGTAGGGTTTGGTATATGGGGACCTTTTCAATTTGGTTTTGAAGTTGTGCTTAAGCACTCCTAGGTCTTTCGATTCCACATTGTTTTGTCAGTCTAGGCCATATCTCATAGTCTAAAGAAGAACTATAAGGTCACTATAGGTTCACTCAATTAACCACTTGTTTTTGTTGTTTGGTCTCCCTCATGGCTCCTATAACCATCTAGATTTTATTACCCTCCTCAACATGTTGTTATCGTTTCTCCACCTGTGTCAAATTCTCATCCCTAAACTATATTGTTGGAAACCCTTTCATGTGGTCAGATGCAGTAGTAGTTATCGTTGATTGCAAGGAATACATGGTGCCAAGGCAGATACAACCGACACGTCGAGGTGGAGTTGTAGGTCCTTCCTCATCCAGGCATTGCCAACTCTTCGGATGGGAGTTCGTAGCTAACTTCTTTGAAGCTGCTCCCTTAGAGATCATGAAGGAAATCCTAGGGATGGAAGCCAAGGTTCGTGAATGTGTCAATCATGGTCCAACGTCACATTGTGACCAATATTGTCTCAATGTGAAAATAAATCATGGTCAATCATGGTCAACCATGGTCAATAATCATGGTCACATTGTGGTGAATATTGTCTCTTGATCCAACATCACATTATGACAACCATGATCATCCATGGTCAACCATGGTCCAACGTCTCATTGTGACAAAGATTGTCTCAATATGAAAATCAACCATGGTCAATCATGGTCAAATGTCGAATTGTGAAAAATATTGTCTCAATATGAAAATCAATCATGCTCAACCATGCTCCAATGTGAGATTGTGAAAATGATTGTGTCAATATGAAAATCAACCATGGCGAATGATGGTCAACCATGTTTATTTTAGGGCTTATAATATATACCTTGGGTTTATAATATGAAACCCTTGGGTTTAATATTATTCCCTTTGGTTTTTAGTATTAATCCCTTGTGTTTATCAGTCCCTTGGGTTTATAATATAAATTCCTTGGGTTTATTAATCTAAGTGTCCATATTCCTAGGGTATAATATTATTCATAGGGTTTATAATATTAGTCTGAGGGTTTAATATAAATCCCTTAGGTTTATAATCACGGTCAACCATGGTCCAGTGCCACATTGTGACAAATATTGTCTCGATATGAAAATTAACCATGTTCAACCATTGTCAACCATGGTATAACATACCATTATAACAAAAATTTTCTCAATATGAAAATCAACCATGGTCAACCATCTTCAATAATTGTCAACCATACTCAACAATGGTCAAATGTCGCATTGTGAAAATTGTCTCAAAATGAAAATCAATCATGGTCAACTATGGTTAATCATGGTCAATATGAAAATTAACCATGGTCAATCATGGTTAACCATGGTCCAACGTTGCATTGTAACAAATATTGTCTCAATATCAAAATCAACCATGGTCAATCAATATCAACCATGGTCCAACATCACATTGTGATAAAGATTGTCTCACTATTAAAATCAACCATGATAAACCATGGTCAATTATGGTCAATGATTTTCAATAGCAATGGTCACAGTGTGACAATGATTGTCTCATGGTCCAACCTCACATTGTCACAGCCATGGTCATCCATGGTCAACCATGGTCGTGTTAGAGCCTAAATCTGCCTTAAGCTGAAAGAAGGCAAAATTCAGGGTAACCACAAACCACGCTCAGTCTGGTAGCTAGCCCTCCCAGAATAGGAGAGGGCTCACTCCGGGTCACGCTCAGTGAAGAATAAACAATATGGTCTGAGATGACTTAATTTGAATACTGATTTTATGCTAGTAAATAGATATGAAAAAGGAAATTTATTGAACGACTGAAACTTTCTAGGCTGTATGGGACAAAGGGTAGCCTGAGATGGGAAATTAAATCAAAGACGCAGAGTACTTCGTGAGGCAAGATAGGCATGGAGGTTTTAGCAGTTAAACTGAAATAATATGTGGTGGAAAGACAGTTGAGAAAGCTGAAAAGGGCATGTACATGAATCCTTCTCAGACAGAGGAAAACACATAAAGTATGAATGCTTTACCAGGCAGAGCATAAAAATGGATTCTACCTTTCCTACTTAAGAGCATTCAACTGGAAATGATTCTGAATGAAATGTAAAACATAACAAAGCACATATGAAACTGAAAGAGGAACATCTGCTAAACTTCATACCACATGAATCAGAGCTGCATCATTTATTTAAATTCCTGGCCAAGCTGTACAATGATACACTGAGTTTTTTCTCCACACCGTTTCCCAGAAACTCCAACCCTTTACAAATGACTTTCAATACAATAAATAAGCTCAGAAGTGGGAAAGAAAATCGATGAAGATAGGGAATCGTTTAGTCATCATTAATGAACTGAAGCTGAAGAGCCAACCATTTGCCAGCGTTACATTTTCCACCCAAACGACCGATGGAGAGGTCTGGGGACTCAAAACTTGCCCAAATTTCTTGGCCATGCACCATCAGTCATGATTTTTCATGCCAAATCCAATGATGTAAACGTTTTGCAATTTGGAGCTCCCTAGCAAAAGCGCGCGCCACGTGCACGGCGCATAGGGAAGTGGCGCGGCGCATTGGGCTTGAGGCGCGACACATAGAGCCTGTGCGTAGTGATTTTTGCAGGAGACTTTTGGAGGCGTTCCCAGTGTCAAAATTGTGCACATGATATCTCGTTGGAAAGTTCTTTGAGTGTAATTTCTAACCCAACTAGAATTATTTTAATTTGGAGTTCATTTTCCCTATCAAAAATTGAATCGCCCAAGACTGGTCAAAATGTGCCAAATGAGGCTGCCTCAAGGCAGAGTGTTGTTGCAGTCAACTTTGGAAGGTGTTCCTCAACTCCAAATTGAGCTCATGATAGCTCATTGGAAAGCTATTTGTGTCTAGTTATCATTTTACTCATCAAGAAAGTCATTTGGCTAACCAAGCTAGGAGAAAACTTGATTTTCCCAAGGTCACTTTAGAGGTGCATCAATTCTCCCGAGGCAATTGTATTTTTGACATTTCTCTAAAACCATGACACCTGTGTAAAAAGTGAAGGATTTTTTTCTTCCTTGGCCTATTTTGGACAAAAACCTCTCTCAGGTTTCCAAAATTCATCTTTTCTTGCTCAGAAACATCATTTGAGTGAATTATTGAACCTTCCTCTAGCCTGCAAGTATTATTGAAGCACTTTGAGAACAACAATTTGCAAACCCTAGACCTAATAACTCTTTGCTGACCAAGAGATTAGAACAGAACTATAAATGACCTTTAAAATGATTTGACAAATAGACCTAAACCAGCAGGATAAGGCATGAGGGGAAATGACTGACAAGACCCTTCCGTCAGATTATGGCATGCCCCTAGCGGAATGCAGCTGAGTGAATGGAGCGAGACTCCTAAAAATGAAATGCAGAAAGAGTTTTGATCTCTGAGGAGGACTGACAAGACCAACTCTAACATTGGCTTCAATGGGGGATGGTAGCTCCCTGGAGGTGCCAAGAACTGCAGATCTTTGGGAGAGCAGACAGTGCCTTCGTCCATTGGGCTATGGAATCGATGACTTGAAAAATCCACATGAATTAATTTATTGACTGAAACTTGACTGAAACCAACTCAAATTTAAGCTGAAATGACTGCTAAAATGGCTGGAAAAAAAAAAAAAAAAAAAAAAAAAAAAAAAACTTGACTTTGACAAACTAACTCAAAATGACAAAGACCTGAACTTAAAACTTAAATTTTGGTAGCAGTACATGGCCACCTGTGTTTCTTACAAGGCAATACATGATCAAACTATATCAAAATGCCAATGTAACCAATCAAGCAGATGCCTTCTTGATTGATTCTCCTGATCAGAACTTCTGGTCAACAATGAATACTGCTAACTGGGCATCCAAAAATCTAATTGACCCTGATCTCCTTCATCACCGAATACTGCAATAATCACCTTCACTGCTGACTGCAACAGATTTGCCAGTGGATCATGAAAAACATGAAGTCTTTCCTCCTGCTGAAAGAGCAAGGTGTCTTTCTCCTTTGATTTTGATCTTTCTTCACACTGTACTTCAATAAGAGTATGTTCTTGGTCCTCAAAAAATTCTGAACAAGTAGATGAGAAGATCTCCTCTTCAAAGAACATTTCAAAACATGAGACATATGAAGAAGAATCAGAAAGGGAATCCTGAATGTTCTGATCTTCTGTAGATTGAATACAGTTTTGATCATCTTCATATGATATGACAGCGAGATTCTCATTACATTCATCAATCATGAGAAAAGAAACTTCAGATGTTTCTTGAAACCCTACACAATCATTTCTATCATCTACCATGAATTCATCCAGAGAAACCTTTTCACTTACTTGACCATAGATCTCATCTTGTTGTTTATGAACTGACTGGATTACCTCTTTATGAAGGCTTTGTTCTGATGACATGAATACATTTGGATCCATAACTCTGTCTTCTTCATTCCAGATGATTTCAGCCGCAGAGTTCTCCTTCATGGGATTCAATATGAGGTATTCAGTATGAGGTGTCTTGACATTATCACATTTTGAAATTAGAACTGGACTTCCTTGCATGCTGTCTTTTTCTATGGACAGATCTGAAACGATACTTTCTCTTTCATCACTTTCAGCGATATGGAAATCTTCAACCTACTAATCTATAAAGCTGCTTACAGGACTGTCATCCTTTTCAGAAGAGGAGGAAGTTCCACCATCATCTTTTTGACCATGTGCACACTGCAGATCTGTGTTAACTTGAGCTATAACATGACGGTGCAAGAGTTGATCTATCTCGTCTTCAGACAGAGGAGATGATACTTTTTGTTTTCTCTTGCTCAAACAGTGATTGTCTTCATTAACTTCAAGTGAAGGAGTATACAGATTTTCCTCATACTGTTGATCCATTTCATGTAATTCCTATTGACTGTCAAGATGCAAAATTCCTTCATCTTCCTCCATACTAAAATATTGATCCTGCTGCAAAGTTTCCTGAGCATCTTGATTGGACTCCTCTAGGTTCTCTTCATGTTGGTGAAATGGATCGTCATACAGGGCTTCCATGATCTCTTCATCCATGAAATTATCATCCTTATAATATTTCTCAAGGCTTTCAATAAAAGTAGAAGCATGTTTGCAACAGTCATGAACTAGATTTAATGATGGATAAGAGTCTTTATACTTCTCAAAGAACATGGCATGAAAATCCTTTAAACAGTAAATACAAGCAGGCGACAAACTTTCATACCAAGATTGGGCTTCACCTTCCAGAGTGGCCATAAACATTTTCATCAAACAGTCTTTAGGAAAATTGATCTTTAGTTTATGCACATGAATGTGAAATTTCACCAGATGAAGAGTAGCGTCATTACCTTCCACATTTCTGAACATAGGCAAATTCTGAAGCCAATCCACCTTGGGCATTTTATTCGGAAAACCTGGGATGTGATCTTGGCTCATGGGAGCGTATCTTCTTGCAACCCGCTCCATTTTGAAAATCTCAAAGCTACTGATCTCTCTGCAGTGGAGTCACCATGAAGGATTGATTGCTAGATTCTTCAGTGAATGGAGTTGCCAGGTGAATGATTTCAGCCTTCTTATGTCTGATCGCTGTTCACCGTCAACAATCAGCTCTTAAATTAAGATATGTACTGGGGCAAAACAATCTTCAAGCAAACCATTTTCATCCCCATTGGAGTCACCACTATGTTAGAGCCTAAATCTGCCTTAGGCTGAAAGAAGGAAAAATTCAAGGTAACCACAAACCACGCTCAGTCTGGTAGCTAGCCCTACCAAAACAGGAGAGGGCTCTCTCCGGGTCACGCTCAGTGAAGAATAAATAATATGGTTTGAGATGACTTAATTTGAATACTGATTTTAGGCTAGTAAATAGATATGAAAAAGGAAATTTATTGAATGACCGAAAATTTCTGGGTTGTATGGGACAAAGGGCAGCCTGAGATGGGAAATTAAATCAAAGACGCAGGGTACTTCGTGAGGCAAGATAGGCATGGAGGTTTTAGCAGTTAAACTAAAATAATATGTGGTGGAAAGACAGTTGAGAAAGCTGAAAAGGGCATGTACATGAATCCTTCTCAGACAGAGGAAAACACATAAAGTATGAATGCTTTACTAGGAAGAGCATAAAAATGGATTCTACCTTTCCTACTTAAGAGCATTCAACTGGAAATGATTCTGAATGAAATGTAAAACATAACAAAGCACATATGAAACTGAAAGAGGAAACATCTGCTAAACTTCATACCACATGAATCCCATGAATCAGAGCTGCGTCATTTATTTAAATTCTTGGCCAAGCTATACAATGATACACTAAGTTTTTTCTCCACACCGTTTCCCAGAAACTCCAACCCTTTACAAATGACTTTCAATACAATAAATAAGCTCATAAGTGGGAAAGCAAATCGATGAAGATAGGGAGTCGTTTAATCATCATTAATGAACTGAAGTTGAAGAGCCAACTGTTTGCCAGCGTTACATTTTCCACCCAAACGACCGATGGAGAGGTATGGGGACTCAAAACTTGCCCAAATTTCTTGGCCATGCACCATCAATCATGATTTTTCATGCCAAATCCAATGATCTAAAATTTTTGCAATTTGGAGCTTCCTAGGAAAAGCGAGCGCCACGTGCGCAGTGCATAGGGAAGTGCCACGACGCATTGTGCTTGAGGCGTGGCGCATAGAGCTTGTGCGTAGCGCTTTTTGCAGGAGACTTTTGTAGGCCTTTCCGGTATCCAAATTGGGCGTAGGATAGCTCATTGGAAAGGTATTTGACTCTACTTGCCAACCCAACTAGAATGTTTTAATTTGGAGTTCATTTTCCCTGTCACAAATCAAATCTCCCAAGACTGGTCAAAATGTGCCAAATGAGGCTGCCTCAAGGCAGAGTGCTGTTGCAGTCAACTTTTGAAGGTGTTAATCAACTCCAAATTGAGCTCATGATATCTCATTGGAAAGATATTTGTATATAGTTATCATTTTACTCATCAAGCAAGTCATTTGGCTAACCAAGCTAGGAGAAAACTTGATCTTCCCAAGGTCACTTTAGAGGTGCATCAATTCTCCCGAGGCAATTGTATTTTTGACATTTCTCTAAAACCATTACACTTGTGTAAACATTGAAGGAGGTTTTTATTCCTTGGCCTATTGTGGACAAAAACCTCTCTCATTTTTCCAAAATTCATCTTTTCTTGCTCAGAAACATCATTTGAGTGAATTATTGAACCTTCCCCTGGCCTGCAAGTATTATTGAAGCACTTTGAGAACAACAATTTGCAAACTCTAGACCTAATAACTCTTTGCTAACAAAGAGATTAGAACAGAACTGTAAATGACCTTTAAAATGATTGGACAAACATACCTAAACTAGCAGGATAAGGCATGAGGGGAAATGACTGACAAGACCCTTCCGTCAGATTATGGCATGCCCCTAGCGGAATGCAGCTGAGTGAATGGAGCGAGACTCCTAAAAATGAAATGAAAAAAGAGTTTTGATCTCTGAGGAGGACTGACAAGACCGACTCTAACAGGTCCAATGACGCATTGTGGAAAATATTGTTAATATGAAAATAAAGCATGGTCAATCATGGTCAACCATGGTCCAACATCACATTGTGGCAAAGATTTTCTCAATATGAAAATCAACCATGGTTAACCATGGTCCAACTTCACATTGTGAGAAAAGTCCCTCAATATGAAAATCAATCATGGTCAACCATGGTTCAACGTCACATTGTGACAAATATTGTCTCAATATGAAAATCAACCATGGTCAACCATGTTTTTTTAGGGTTTATAATATTTATCTTATGGTTTATATACCTTGGGTTTACAATATTAATCCTTTGGGTTTTTAGTATTAATTCGTTGTTTTTATTAGTGCCTTGGGTTTATAATTTACCAAGGGATTGGGTTTATTAATCTAAGGGTTCATATTCCTAGGGTATAATGATATTGATATGGTTTATAATATTAACCCTAGGATTTAATATAGATCCCTTAGGTTTATAATCCCTTAGGTTTATACAAACACCAGCATAATAGTCTTACAAACATTCATAATCCATGCATGAAGAACGTTATGGCCTTGAAGGCTTATGTTATTAAATAAAAGTTCTAATACACATGTTTACAATGTACATCACTAGCTCCATTAGTTGAAAATTTGAGCCACTCCTTGCTCCTCAAAGTGTAGGAATTTACAGGGTAAGTTCCTCAGACAGAACACCAAAGGACACCGCTCACAACCAGATCACAGATCAATACACCAGTATTTTTGACGTGGTTAAAACCCTCAAAGAGGGAAACAGTCCACGGCCTGAGCCAACGCGGCCACTTCAGACAATTTATTAATAAAAGAATGAAAATTTACATATGTTTCTCTCATGCACGGATTACCCTACAAATGACCCTCCATGCGCTTTATATAGAAATCATGAGCCAATTGGGTGTCAAGCCACGGATCAAGTGTCGGTAATACCGAGGAGAGAATGAACCGTCAGATCACTACATATCGTGACCGTCGGATTTTAAGTTACAAAATGTACAACGGTAAAGAAACACACTTTACCTAACTCTATACTAGACCAAGTTGTACTTAACTATTTCCTATGTGTCGGAATATCCTAACATCCCCCCTTAAGAACAACTTGGGATAGGATTGAAGGATTTACAAATATGACACAATAGGAGAAGGAAGGAGGCACTAGAGCCTATCCCCCCTTAGTGACAACTTCCTGAACTCCAACCATAAATCGAAGTTTAGTGAACTTCGCCTCTGTGAGAGCCTTTGTGAAGATGTCTGCAACTTGATCATCTGTTGAACAATATTGCACTTCAAGAACATGGTCGTGAATGAGCTTTCTAATGAAGTGCATGTGCAGTTCAATGTGTTTGCTGCGCTGATGTTGGACTGGATCTTTGCATAGTTGAATGGCACTTTGATTATCACACCAAAGTGTAGTCGGATGCTGCTGCTCAAAGCCAAACTCTGATAGGATCTGACGAAGCCACAAGGCTTCCTTACTAGCTTCTACGGCACCACGATACTCTGCTTCTGCTGACGAAAGAGAAATGGCACCCTGTTTCTTGCAAGCCCATGTAATAGGTCCTGAACCAAGAGTGAACACATAACCGGCAGTAGACTTCCGATCATCAGGGTCACCAGCCCAATCAGAATCAGTGAAACCAACCAATAGAGGAGCTGCTTCGGCACTGTAATGAATCCCAAACTGAACTGTACCTCGAACATAACGAAGTATTCTTTTAGCTGCTTTCCAATGACTTTCACGTGGGTTTTGCATAAACCGAGCAACAAGGCCAACAGCAAAGGAAAGGTCAGGACGAGTATGGGTTAGATACAAAAGTTTTCCTACAAGTTGACGATATAAGGTAGCATCAACTTCAGGAGAAGTACAAGTGACTGAAAGTTTGACTCCAGACTGAAAGGGAGAAGGGGCTGGCTTACAGTCTTCCATGTGGAAATGGCGTAGAATATCACAGGCATACTTGGACTGGGAAAGAGAAATACCCTCCTTGGATTGCAAGACTTGAAGACCGAGAAAATAGTGTAAGTGTCCTAAGTCTGTCATTTCAAATTTCCTTTTAAGGCTAGACTTCACATGGTTTATAAGGTTGGGATCACTACCAGTAAGGATAAGATCATCAACATAAAGAACAAGGATGATAAGAGAGTTTCCCACTTTCTTGGTGTAGACAGTATTGTCAGAATGACACCTAGAAAAGCCAGATTCTAAAAGAAAGCTATCCATTTTTGCATACCAAGCCCGAGGAGCTTGCTTGAGACCATAAAGGGATTTCTTAAGTCGACATACAAGGCTGGAGTCTGTTTGTATGAAGCCAATGGGTTGTTCCATATAGATTTCTTCATGCAAGTCCCCATGCAAGAAGGCAGATTTAACATCCATCTGATGGACTTCCCATTTGAAAGAGGCAGCAAGGGAAAGAACAAGGCGGATAGAGTTCATTTTGGCAACAGGGGAGAAGGTTTCAGTGTAGTCAATGCCTTCAACCTGTGAACAAGACGAGCTTTATGTTTAACTTTCCCATCTGGTCCATACTTGGTTCTGTAAACCCATTTGCATCTAACAAGTTTTCGTCCCTTTGGTAGAGGAACAAGATCCCATGTATCATTTGCCAATAATGAATGATATTCTTCATTCATAGATGCTTCCCAATTTGGATGGCCTGAAGCTTCTGTAAAGGTGTTAGGATCATAATTTACTGGAGCTTGAGCCAGTAAAGAGGAGGATCTCTCGAACTGAGAACGTGTGCGTCGTTGATCTGTAGGATCACCGGCAAGATCACTTGATGCATCTCGAGTAGCACGAACCCATTTTGGAAGCTCAGGAGCTGAAGGAGGATCCTGAGATGGTGGGGGAGGATTGTCATCCTCACTTTCATCATCTGAAGAAGAAATGTTTTCAAAGGTAGAAGAGATAGGGAGAGGTGGCACATCCGCTGGACTAGGCTCGCAGGCCGATATATTTTCATCAAATTTTACATCTCTTCTAATGATAACATTTTTGGACTTAAATGGAATAAGTCTATAGCCTTTGACATCTTCAGAATATCCAACAAAAGTACATTTTTCACTCTTAGGTTCTAAAGCTTTATGCTTTTCATCTGGAATATGGGCCCACGCTTCACTTCCAAAAATGCGAAAGTGACTTACATATGGTTTGATTGAGCTCCATGCTTCTTCTGGAGTGATATTCTTTAAAGCCTTAGTAGGAGTGCGATTTATTATGTAATTTGCATAGTTAATTGCTTCTGCCCAAAAACTAAGACCAAGTCCTTTAGATTGTAGCATACAATTAGCCATTTCCTTTAAGGTGCGATTCTTCCTTTCAGCTACACCATTTTGTTGTGGAGTATATGGAACAGTATGTTGCATTTGAATTCCATTCTCAGTGCAATAGTTGATGAATGTGTTTTTAACATATTCTCCGCCATTATCAGATCTTAACTTAAGAATTTGATGTCCAGATTGTTTTTCAACAAAGGCCTTGAAGGCCAAAAAAGTGTTAAATACTTCACTTTTGAGTTTTAAGAAGTATACCCAAGTGCGTCTGGAGAAATCATCAATGAAAGTTAAGAAATACTTGCAGCCAAAGAATGACACAACTGGAAGTGGACCACATAAATCACTATGCACAAGCTATAAAGGGGCTGAGGCGTGCCAAGAGGCATGTTTTTCAAAACTGTCCCGATGATGTTTTCCGAGTACACATCCGGAACAAACACCATCTCTGCAAGATACCATAGGAAGACCTGTCACCATATTTTCTTTACATAGATGCTGAAGGGAGCGATAGTTTAAGTGACCAAATCGCTCATGCCAAAGTTTGCTCACTTCATCGTTATGAGCAACAAATACTGAGGGAAGATTTGATGACCCAAAGTTGTGAAACTTATACAACCTTGTAGAATCATCAGCAATGCCAGTAGCCAAAATCTGTTTAGGATCTCTTAAGTCCTTGATTACAACATCATGAGGTGAAAATTCAACGATTTTACCTTCACCTGAATGAGTTATCTGATATACAGATAGAAGGTTGCAGGATAAGGTTGGAACACATAATACATCATTAAACTGACCATTGTCTAGATGAACAGTTCCAGTCCCTACAACATTAAGAGATCTATCATCACCAACATATATATTTTTGGTGTTACAATCATTTAAAGAAGAAAACATGGCTTTGTTTTTGGCCATGTGATAAGAAGCTCCAGAATCAATGAGCCACTCATGAGAATGAGAAGAAGAAGATACATTTAATGTATAGCCAGACCGAGATGCTTGACAACCACTTGCAGAAAGTGCCATTCCTGAAGATGAAGTTGAAGTTGAAGATTGCCCCAAATGGATGTTATGCTTCTTCATTGCTGCTTCCAAGGCTTCCATCTTCTTAAAACATTTTGATTCTAAGTGGCCATCTCGATTACAAAAATTGCAATGTTTGTCAGTCTTCTTCCCTTTGTTTTTATTTGTCTTATCATTTTGTTGAAATGATTTTTCATTTTGGGGCTAAAATTGCTTAGGACCCTTGTTTGGTTTAGGACCATTCTTTTTAGGATATGACTTCTTAGGATTCTTTGAATTTGGTTGTTGCTGGGCGGCTAATGCTTTCATGGAAGAGTTTCCAAGATTAAGAAGACCAAGGTGTAAGAGTTTTTCTTGTTCTCTTATTAAAGAATCACAAAAAGAGTCAAAGGAAGGGGACTTGTATTCTGTTCCTTGAGAAATGAAGGCTTCTCTTGTAGAATGGAAGGTGGAAACAAACACAGAGTAGGCTGGTCCCAACTTTGTAAGAATGGAATAGATAAGGTTACTATCTTCTTTCTTAACTTTAACACCTTCCAAGAGATATCTAAGGGTCTTGAACTTGGACAAGAAATCTTCAATGCAAGAAAAATTATTAGGGTCCAATGTAAGCAACTCATTTTCAAGTTGATGGGCTCTAAGTTCATTTTTAATCCCAAAAACTTTATTGATTTGTTTCATTGCTTCATCAGGAGTATCAAGTTCTGCAATATGGAATCTAAGATCTGGAGAAATAGACATCCCTATCAATCCACGTGCTTGATCTTGCCTATTTTCCCATTTAGCAGCTTTATCTTCATCCTTCGGTTTCTTTTCTTGGCCTGAGGCTATTCTGTAGAAACCTTTACTTCTAAGTAAATCCTCAATGTAGGACAACCATTGGAAGTAGTTGGTACTGTCAAGGGTAACTTGGTATTGACTTTCCATTTCAAAGGAAACTGAAGCTAAAGATGCTGAAAATAAGTGTTCCAATGGATAGATCTCGAAAAATTAGGCTGGTTTAAAAAAAACGGCTCTGAAAACGGCTTCCGGATGAAGAAGTTATGGCTTTTTGAAAAAACGTTGATGAAGTTGCCGACGAAGTGCGGGAATGAAAATGTCCGCCCCCACAAAATGGAGACTTGAACCCAAGAACTCTACTCTCTTAGAATAGCTTTGAACCAATTGAGCTATACAAAAAATTTGAGAGAGAGAGAGAGAGAGAGGGGGGGGGGTGATGCTTTGGGTTGCGTGCTTGCTTTGAGAAGGCTCTTTTTCCCTACAAAACAAAAAATACAAAACCCAACACGGACATGCAAAGAAAACGAACCTTAAGGCTCGAAGTTAGCTTTAGCCGAAAAACTAAATATTTTCAAAAATGAACCTTGCGGCTCAAAGTTAGCTTTGGCCGGAAACTAAATATTTTTCTCAATGTTTCTGATTTTCCGAGATCACCCTAAGGCGCAGGGAAAAGAGCATACGCATGAGAAAAATCCTTCCTTTCTGTTTCTGATTTGCCTAGATCGCACAGAGTCGCAGGGCAAAGAGCATATGCAGAAATGAAAGGTATAGATCCCGTAATAAAAAAGCTAAATAAACCGAAACCGAAATAAACAGAGAGAAAATAACAGTAAACTGCAAATAAACATTGTATACCTCCAGATCTTAAAAATGACGCAGCTAGGGCTACCGGAAACCTTTTCGAGTGAAACGAAAGGGGTTCCTCACTGGAACAGATGCTCCCAACACAATAGAGCAGTCCTCTCGACCCGAAAGAAGTCAGAAACAGTGGATCTAGGAAACGGCAGTCGGATGCAGTTCTACCGGCTTCAGATTTGGATCACCAACGGACGCGGCCCTCAAATAGCTCTGATACCATGTATGAATTTACAGGGTAAGTTCCTCAGACAGAACACCAAAGGAAACCGCTCACAACCAGATCACAGATCAATACACTAGTATTTTTGATGTGGTTAAAACCCTCAAAGAGGGAAATAGTCCACGGCCTGAGCCAACGCGGCCACTTCAGGCAATTTATTAATAAAAGATTGAAAATTTACATATGTTTCTCTCATGCACGGATTACCCTACAAATGACCCTCCATGCGCTTTAAATAGAAATCATGGACCAATCGGGTGTCAAGCCACATATCAAGTGTCGGTAATGCCAAGGAGAGAATGAACCGTCAGATCACTAAATATCGTGACCGTCGGATTGTAAGTTACAAAATGTACAACGGTAAAGAAACACACTTTACCTAACTCTATACCTAACTCTATACTAGACCAAGTTGTACTTAACTATTTCCTATGTGTCGGAATATCCTAACACAAAGAACTAGCTTATCTCTCTAATGCCTTGTGGGAGGAGCCATGATGAAAAGTATTTTTCTCATACAATGAGGGAGTATATATAACCAAGGGTGACTCTTTGCCTACCTGTTATAAAATTATATATTACGGAGCAGTGGAACACATAAAATATTGCAGAAATATAAACACAGAAAATGCATAAACCAAGAGAGACACATATATACATGGTTCACCCAGTTTGGGCTACATCCACCCCGAACAACGATTCCTTCCTTTCTATTATCCAACAAAATGAAGAGACACAACCTACAACAGATCCACTGTAATATCCTCTGTTTTCTCTCATAGTCTCACCTCTCTACTTCTCGCTCGGAGAATACACATATATTACACAGACTCAATACAAATGCCCTCATACAAAGAGAGGGGTTGCCTTCTAGGGAAAAAAACCCTAAACTAAATATAAGTTCTATCGTCAGATCATCCGCCTAATGAACGGCCCAGATTGACTAGAAATTACTATACTTTTACAAGGAAATTTTACATATGTTTTTAGCTTCGGGGGCACTGCCCCCGAGCCCCCGCCGGGGGACCGCTAGCCCCTGGACCCCCGCGGAGGGGACAAGTCCCCCCCACGTGGAGGGGTGTACAAACTTCCTGGGGTATACATCCGGCTGAAACAAAGACCTTTGAACAATCATGCTCCGCACTCAACACTACCCTCATGACTGTTTGACTTCCTATGACTTTTCAAATTACATGACTCTTTACATTTCATGTGTGTCCTTTTGACTTCCACTTTACAACACATTTTGAATATAATATACATGATCCAAAATAGTGATGTGGCATATGACCACTCATGACAGGACATGACATGACACTGCTGACATGGACTGCTTCTTTATGTGGCAATTTCAAGTCATTGTTCCTTCTAAGTGTTGGATATCTTCTTGAATATTCTTTCTCTTAACCTCTACATGGCTTGGTGATGTAGAATCTTCAATGATCTCCAGTCTTGCATAGTGTTGCAAACTAGTGTCCCTTCCCTTTCTCTTGATCAATCAAATTATAAGTTTAGCTACAAGAGATTCTTTAATCATGCTCCCCTCCTTCTTCTCGTTCTCAATAATATTGTTATGACATGATAAAGTGCATGTTCCTGCAATTCACTCATGAAAAGACAACATCAATCCGAAAACCCTTAGTCTAAGATGATGCATTTTGATCCACCAACTGAGCCCATGATAAGTGACAAGCTAGGAAGAGGGACTCAGTGACTATGTAGTGCATAGTTCTAGCAGCGAGGGGAAGAGCTTGAGCTCTGAGACTACGCGGTGCGTAGCTTAGGAAGGACTGAAGGACAATATTGCATAGTTTCCAAAGCCAGTGGGGATAGGTTGAGGGAATGGACACTACGAGAGCCAACTGTGCAGTTCTGGGAATCAAGGGAGGTTGGACCACTGTGAAGTTCAAGGAATCAGGGGATGAGCTTGAGGTTTGAGTAAGCGAAGTGCACAGTTTAAGACGGGTTGGGTGTTATCCCCCACAATGTATTAGGCTAATGAGGAAATCGACGGAGGTAACCACAGACCAAGATTTTAGTTTGGTAGCTAGCCCTACCAAACCAGAGAGGGCTCTCTCTATGGAATCATAGCCAACATATGACTCGATGATAAATCTAGGCTAGATAGCTAGCTTAGGTAGGTCTTGAAATATTTAGGGTTTTATTGCTGGATAGGGGAGAAAAACCAGGTAGTTATGGCAGAGCGTGCTAGGTATAGGCTTTGAGAATCAGATTTGTAGAGATGTAATAGGGCAAGGTAGGCACACACTTTAGCACTTTAGGATTATCATTGTGTATAAGGGAGATATGTAGGGTTTCTAAATGAGCATGAATCTCATGAATTCGTTTCTATCAGAAGAAAAATGAACAATAATGTGAAAGCTTCTCCAAAATAGAGCATTACATGAATGAATTATGTTTATCATCTCAGGAAACAAGCACATGAAACATGGAAATGGAAATGAAAGATACAATACATTCAAACTTATGATCACAGAAGAAAAAACACTGCTAAAACACATACCACATGAATTCCACTACAATAGCTGCAAACTCTGTCTTTTGATTTCCAAAATGTCAAATATAGGCTAAAATGGTTCTCTCCTCAAATGTCCAACCCTTGGAAAATGATTCCCTTTCATCTTATATAGGAAAATACAACATATGATATTTCATCAAGTCTAAAATTCTATTCAAGGCTCATCATAACTGGCTTTGATGAGTCCTCACTGAAAACTAGGATAGTTGAGACAGTTTCCACAATTTGGGTTAAAGTTTAGGAGAGCATATCTCTTCATTAATTACAATTTTCCTCATAAAGTGAGGCAGAAACCAACTAAGAAACCTAAACTAACATTAATAGATCATAAAATCTCAAATTTTCCATCATTCAGTACTCAAGAGGTTACCAAAACAGATGGGTCAAACCAGAAAAAGATGGGTCGCACCAAAACCAGATGGGTCACACCATAACCATATGGGTCATGCCAGCAAGCAAAAAGGTTGCACCAACATGCACCAAAACAAGAAATTTTGCAGAAGGGCCGCGCCTGTTTGAAGCCATTTTTTTGTATCTTCCTTAATTCACAATGGAAATCTAAAAGAATGTTAAACTATATTTTTCTATATAGTTTCCATATCATCTTCAAGTTTGAAAAATTTCCCATGGGAAGGCCTCCAAAAACTCATTCTCCTAACATGACTCAGAAGCACCGTTCCAGTCCAGATTTAGTGGTAGAGAGGTGAAAAAGGTGAGGTTTTTTTAGTTTCTGATCAAAATGGGAATCGTCCATGCAAAATTAGGATTATATTTTTCATTTACTCATCATAATTCATCCATCCATGTAGAAAAAAACTCATTTGGGTGTCTAGGGAAAAAGGGTCGTGCCTTAGTGCGACGCTTCTGTGTGCCTTTTCCTGCAAAATTTCAAAAAATTCCAAATTTCTCCAAAAATTTCAAAATTTGTTCCTTGGTTGTTATGGAAGATAGGCTAAACATTCTTGGATGTTTTAGCCACCAATTTCACTCTCTTACCCCTTTTTCTTGATTCCCTTTGCTTATCCTAGACCTCTTTCAGTTTTGTTTTCAGTCTCTTGATTCTGATTTGTGCAATCTGGTTCCTTGTTTGATAGTGATGGCCCATGTGCCTCAACATCTGATTGTCCCTATTAGCTCGGTCAAGAAGCTTCTCCAGATGGTCATTTACTTTGCTGAGCCAATATTCCCTGTCTTCACTGATCTCCATAGCTATTCTGTCTCCAAGGCTCAAATCCTCATGCAGTAGGTTTTGGTCTTTTTCCTTCTGCAATTTTCCTTTGAGACCCTTTGTCCTAGGTCTCTTTCTCCCAACCTGCCTCTTTTGTTCATCTTTCTCATCATGCCCCAACACTACTTTACCTTTGGACTCTTGCATACTAGTTTTAAGAAAATAATTTTCTAGAAGCAGTTGCTTTACCTTCAACTACTCATTTTCTTGCTCAAGAAAGGAAATGACAAATTTGGCTCTTTCCACATTGTCCAAAAGCTCCCTGATCTGAGAATCCTTCTCTCTGACAGCTAGTTTCAGCTTTTTTCTATCATCTTGGGACTCCAAGTCTACTATCTGTATGTCATGATGGATAGCCTCCTCACCATGCAAATGTAATCCATGTTGTGCTGATGTAGAAGGCTTGGCCCCTTCCACAATATGTGGAGCAAACACAAGCCTGTTCCCTCTTTCATATGTCTTGGTTACCTTAGCTCTGAGTGCCTCTCAAACCTTTGCCTACTTTCTTGTTGAAACATACTTCATAAACCTCGTGAACCTAGGCTTTGATGATGTTATTTTGCTAGGAGAAACAGTGGGCCTAATGACGGGAGCAGTCTTTAATTTATCCAAAAAGGTTTCCCAAGTGATTTGCTTGATTGAGAGCTAATTCCTAACCACAATCTTGATCAGGCTATGGTGAAACAAGTTTTTGATATGAGGTTGTCCCTTGGTGTGAATTTTTTCAATCATCTTCACCACACCCTTAGACAGAAAATTGCACAAATTAAGTGTTCTTGTAGAGGTGAAATGCATAAGTAACCTAACATGATACCTATATAATCTAGAGAATCTGCCTTCACATGTAAAATACTTCATGATAAGCCTCATCAGAGGGGCATACTTTTTAAGCAGATGTCTAAAAGGAAAAACATGTTCGCAGGTTTCTCTCACATTAGGTTTTAGTAACATCTTATAATCATCAAGAGAGAATTCCATGCCTTTGAACCAGGTTTCACCATGATTTGGAATACTTGTGGCTGAAGAAATAATGCTTTTTGAGACACTGAACTCAATACCTGCTATGACATCTTTATCTATGTTGAAATTTTGGGTAAAGATGCTTGTCAAAGGGACATGGGAACCATACTCTGCAACCTGCTCACAAAACTTCATACAACCAACATTTTTGAAAAATTTATGAGAAAATGGAGAAGCATTGATTTCTCTCAGGTTGGATGGATCAAACGTTGAATGATGTACTCCCTTATGCACTTTCTTTTCACTCTCTTGTTCACTCTCCATCAAATTTGTTGAATGGTAAAACACTAGTCAGTTGATGGTGATAAAACTGAAGTGGAAGTTTTTCTCATGGTGAAAATGTAGTGGGAGGCTAGGGTTTGATGAATTCAATGGAAAATGAGTGGTGGAATGATAGGAGACTTTAAATTTAGGGTTTTCTAGGTGATAGATGACAGTGGTGATCAGTAGAAGCTAGGTTTATTCACCAAGAATTTGCTGGAGAGAAACCCTGAGAAACAATCAATTCATATTGAGAAAAATATTTGAAAGGATGGTGTAGATGCCCACTTACTGTTTGCAGAAGCTTTAAGAGTCTTTGAATGATCTTTGGAGGTCTGAAGAAGTCCAAAATATCCTTAAAAACAAGAAGAAAACCCTTGTGGGTCGACCTGGCTCAGAAAGGTCGCACTTCTAGATAGATGGGTCACACTCCACTCAGAAAGGTCGCAATTCACTTCAGAAGGGTCACATTTGTGCATAGAAGGGTCACATTTTCTCAAAAGGGTCACATTTCACTAGGAATAGAGAAACAAACCCTCAGTTTTCACCACGTTTTCCTGTTGCATGATAATAACTAAGCTATGCTTGGACATTTGAAAGTGAAAATGAGTTAGAAATTAACTCCTCTTATCCTTTTAAACTCAAATTAGGACCCTTGACACTTTATGATCTTTGATATTTGAAACTTGGTCACTTAATGGCCTTTTGGAGACATTGAACCCTTTTTTGAGACATTGAACTGCACCCTTTGAAGTAGTTATTATATATGAAAACATAAAATTAAACTTGATATCAAATTTATTAAAGAAAATTGGTTATTACCACTCCTCCTTTGACGGATTTTTATGCGTGGAATGAGAGTTTGGTGATTGTGAAACCCTAATGACCTAATGGAGGTACTGAGCGAAATGAAGACCATGGTGACATGACTGAAGCGGTGATGATGATATATTAAATGATAGCACATCCAACTAAGTGATGGTAGTGACCGTAGATGGAAATCTTGAAGGAGTGGAAATAATCCTAGACACTCTAACCCGTGACCAAAGTTTTTGCATGGAAGACCTAGGGAAATGAAAAAAACTTGAACTTGAACCCTAATGGACATTCTGAAAGAGAACATTTATCATTGGTGGAAGGAAAAACTGACTGACACTAAAATTGGCTCCAACTGGGGATGGCAGCTCCATAGGAGGTGTCAAGAACACCATAGACCTAGTAGCCTTATTCATTGGGCATGGAGTCAAAATGCAAAACCTAACTTGAATATGAAAACTGACTGACTATCTTTTACAAACCATAAAAAAAGAAAACACAAACTTTAAACCAACAGCTGATCAAGAAGTATTATGGCCTTCTCCTCGCGCTTCAAACTCCTAAAATAGCCACTGTAAACTTTGACATGAAATGTAAATTGATATATACAATGATCATGAAAATTTCCAAAACTTTTCAGATGTAGTAGTGCTTGAGAAGCCTACCATTGATTGCTCCTCCCGAATAAATTTGGCCATCCATATCTTCCAACACATAAGCATTCTTCACCCTGAAGGTTGATATTCTATAGGGTCCCTTCCATAGGTTTTAAAATTTGTCATGTTTTCCCTTCTCTTCATTCCGTGCATCCCAACGAAGAACCACATCACCCATGTTGAAGTTGTCTTATTTGGTCCTACGGTCATAAATCTCTTTAATCCTTTCCTGAAGTTTCGAAGTATTCTAAAATACTTCTTCCCTAGTTTTCTGTAAATGTATCATTTGACTTATCCTCTATTGCACATCATTCGGTTCGTTGCTATCTTCCCACAGAAGTTTCATGACAGGAACAACAAGGGATGAAGGAAAGACAGTATCAACCCCATACACCAACTAAAAAGGATACATTCATATGGATTTTTTAGTACTGACTCTGTCCGCCCATAAAGCATTAATGAGCTTTTTGTGCAAGTTCTTTTTATTGACCTTTAGAAATTTCTTAATGATGTTGATCAAAGATTTGTTAGAGGATTCAGCCAGCCCATTCCCTTGTGGGTAATAAGTGGTGTAATGCCCCAACATAATATGGTATTTTTCACAGAACTCCACCATCTTCTTGGACTTGAAAGTAGCAACATTGTAAGTGATTATTTTCTGCCAGCAACCAAATCTAGACAAGATATTAGTTTCAATAAACTGAATGATGACAGAATCAGTGGCTTGCCTGGTTGGAATTTCTTCAATCCATTTCGTAAAGTAGTCAGTGGCTGTCACGATCCACTTATGTTGTGCAGATGACGAAGGATGTATTTCTCCCACAAAATAAAAACTCCACTGTTGAAAAGGAGCCGAGACCGAAACTGGCTGCAAAGGCAATGGAAAAAGTTTTTTTTTCCCTTGAAAAATATGGCACTCATGGCAGCTCATTACTGTTCTATATACATCTGAAAAAAGAGTAGGCCAATAAAACCCAACCCTCAAGATTTTTTGGTTGTAGTTTTCCAAAAGAGGTGACCCCCACAATCTCCTTTGTGGAAATCAGTCATCACATCCTTAGCTTAATTTTCAACAAGACAGCTCAACAATACACCACCCAGATCTTTCCAAAACAAAACACCATCAAGAACACAATATTTTGAAGCCTTTAATTTTAAGGATCTAATTTTACCTTTGGGCACTTCTGGCGGAGGATTTAAATGCTGCAATACATAAACTATGTCGAAGTACCATGGATATGAAGTGAACATATTTGAAACTTGTACTAGTGAATCTTCTGCTTCTTCTTCGGAAAGGGCAGCGATCAGATTGATATCTAATGCATACAAATTAGATTCAGCCATGAGTTTGGCCAAACTCTGTCTGTTAATGAGCTTTGTTGGCTTTATTTCTAGATCATATTCTAACATTGTTGCTATCCATTTTCCTCTCCAACCTTCTCGATCAGTCTGGGTAAGGACCTCCTTTACTGCTACTCTTGGGAAATAAGCTATAGTATGAGAATGTAGAATAAATACTTGGAAGTCTTTAAGTGCTTTTACCAAAGACAAAGCCTTCTTCTAAATAATGTTGTATTTTAGTGCTACATCCCTTAATGTCCAACTGAAAAATGCTATGGGTTGTTCAATTTTTTTATCCTTCTTTTGCATCAAGACTGTTGCTAAAGTATGTTCCAAGGTGAATGAAAATATGATAAAATCTAAAGTATAGTCGGGACTGATTAAAGTAGGAGTAGTAGATAATGAAAATTTGACACTATTGAAAGACTTTTTGGCATTTTCGAACCATCTTACCTCGCTATCCTTCTTCAGCATGTCTGTCATCTCTCTCAAATTCTCAGTGAGGTTGGGGATGAATCTCCTCAAAAAGTTAATTTTCCCATTGAATGACTAAATTTCTTTCTTGTTCCTCGGAAAGTCTAACTACTTAATAACTTCAACTCTTGCGGGGTCAATCTGGATGCCATCCTTGGAAATGATGTGGCCCAATAGCTTACCTTCCTCCATGGTGAAAACACTCTTTTTAGGATTCAACGAAATGCCAAACTTTTTTCATCTCTAAAAGACAATTCTTAGATGATGTAGTCATCAGTTTTAGAAAAAATTGTGAGATCATCTAAGTAAATGACTAGAAAAACATCCTTTTCATTGGCAAAATAAATGTCCATGGCCCGATGGAATGTTGCTCTTGCATTCTTTAATCCAAACGACATTTTGGCATACATAAATGTACCCCATGGTGTTGTGAAGGTTTTTTTCAGCTAATCATCCTTGTGCACTAAAATCTAATTGTAGCCTGAGTATCCATCAAGCAATGAAATTCTAGAAGATCCAACTACTGTTTGCAAGATATGGTCCAAATTTGGCAGGGGATAGTTGTCCTTTAAGGACACTTTGTTCAGATTTCTGAAATCGATACAAAGGCGGATCTCCCCAATCTTCTTTCTCACCGGAATGAGATTTGACATCCATTTAGAAAATCTAATAGGAACTATAATACCAGATTTATACAACCTATTTACCTGTTTTTCGATGCATGGCAGCAATGTAGGATTTATCCTCCTTAGCTTGTGGCGAAATGGCTTTTGATCAAGCTTGACCGGTATAGTGTGTTGAATTATGTTTTTATCATACTCCTTCAAATCTAAATAGTCCCATGCAAATACATCAGAAAATTCTGTCAACAAAGCAATATACTTACTTCTGATCTCAGGAGACAGAGACCTTGATAATTTGACCATCTTGGGCTTATCTGTTGTTCCAATGTTTACATCCTCAACACCTATTTCTGTAGGGACCATGGTGGGATTTCTAGCAACATCATCTCGATAAAATAACTCTTCCAAAGGTATAAGACCTCGTGGAATGTTATTTTCCTTCAACTCCCAAATTTCAACCTTTGTTGCTTCAGTTTCCTGATCATATTCATTGCATGTATCATCAATATGGTAATTCAGAAATTCATCCTCCATCTGCAAAAAGTTATTAATTTGTTTATCATCCCAAAACACCTACCAATATCTCATATTATTAGGGATAGTCGGGCGGTGTTTGACATGAATTGAATACTTCTCACCTGAACGGCTAGGAATCTTAACCATACTTGTTGCAGTAGCAAGATAATCAACCATCATATTATGAGTTCTAGGGATCAAAGATAAAGTATAGTCTGAAAAAGTTTTGAGAATGTCAAGGTTAACATTTCTATAAGCTCGTATCCTTGGATGCTTGGCCTGGTAATCCCCTTTTACCTGTTTAATTATTAACTCAGAGTCACCATAAACTGAAATTCTCTTTGCTCTCAGTTTTTTCAGACTTTTACAACCAACAAACAATGTCTTGTACTATGACTCATTATTTGAACAATCAAAATCCAATTTATAAGAACTTAATCTTACATTTCGAGGAATTTTACATGACTGATGCAAAGGGCCTTAAATCCACATGCCGATTCTGGCTCCTTCCTTACCCAATGCACTATCAAACTCCATGGTCCAAAGACCTTCTTCCTCATCAGGAAACAAAATTTTAGAGGACTGATCTTTCTGATTTTCTGGAGGATGACTTACTCTCTCAACAATCTGAGTTTCTAGCACTTATTCAACAATATCTTCAGATCACGTTTCCGGTTGCAAACCTTTAGTATCATTTTCCTGTATTTCTGCAATCAAATCTTCTTGTACACTACTTATGACATCTGAAACTTCTGAAATCTAAACAATTTGACTATCATCATCAACTGAATTCAAATCTCTATACAAAATGAAAGACTCTAGATCGGTATGTATAACATGGATAGGGTGATTATTTGGTATTTCTTTGCTACTAATCATGAATATCATCTTCTTCTCCCAGTATAGTTTTCTGAGTTGCCCAAATACCATTATAGTAGCATATGAAAAGTCAAGTTGCAAGGTTCCTTTCAATTTTCCCCCTAAGACCGTGAAAGCAACATGCAAAACAGTGGAGGTATATTAGCGACCACTACATCCATCAATACATTTTTGGATAGGATTTCGTGAAGGGACACTACTAGATCTTTGATAAGGCCAAGGCATTTGACTCTTCCTGAATCAAAGGAATACAAATCATGGTAAGGTCGAGTAATATCTAATCCTAGTTTGTCCATAATAGCCTTTGGCATCAAGTTATGTGAGGTGTCGGAATCTAACATGGAATTATGGAGTATAAACTCATGGAGTTTGAAACTAAGATAGAAAGGAGGAACTTCATTATCCTCAGGACTTCCCTCTACAGCTAGACCAAATAAAATTGCAGGCTTATCATCAGCAACATTGACAATATCTGACAATTGATCTACTTTCAACATCTTAGAAATATGGAATTTATACTTTTCATTATGACCTAGTTTAGTTAGAGGAATTGAAACCTTCAATTTGGAAATTTCATTCTCTAGGCTAAATAGAATGGATTGCTTGTCTACCTCTTTTTTTGTAGTGTCCTTCCTTTGAGGCTATCCTTTGACTTGAGATTCCTTTTTCTGGCTTTCAGTTTGAACCACCTTGTCCTTCCTCGCATTGCTGGTAAAAGCTTCATTATTTTTATCCTAACTCAGAATGACAATTTATTTTTCTCTTTTTTGATTTGCAAGAGCTGCTTCTTTATTCAGGGCATATTTTTGAACATTCTACCTTTTTAGATGTAATGTGACAAGGACATTTCTGCTCCTCAAGTTGTATCGTTTCTACAAATGTTTGAGGGCATTTTGATATCCCCTTTGATACTCTCTAGTCTGCATTGCCCATGAATCATCATTGGCGAGGACAAGATTCTGATCACTTGGTGTTATTAATTCCTGAGAAAACTGATCTTCCTCAGTCAAAAAATAAGTGATTCATCTTCTTCAAAGAAATGATTAGCCTCAGAAATTTCTTTGTCATAATCTTTCGGGCCTTGTGTGTAGTTTTGATGAAATGGTGTTTTGATCTATCCTTGAGGATCCTAAATTTTCTATTCTTTCTGCCTATTTCGAAACTGTGATTGTTGTTGGCCCCTTTAGTTCGGATTCATAATCGAAGACTCCACTTGTCTATCAGCAATATTCATTCTGTCCATCATCCTTTCCATTGTTTTAATCAGAGTGTCAAGCTTTACCTTGGAAGAAGAAGAAGACTCTTCCTTAATAGTAACTTTCTTCTCAGGTTTCTTTGATTTGATTTTGGAATTTTTGATAAGAAAATTGGCTTCCACACTTACAGCATTGCACTGCATCTCTTCCAAGATTACAGGATCTCTCTCCCCGAGCTGATATGCCATGTTTGGATCGAAGGCATCAGGATAGTGGAGGAGGGCTAAACCAGGGGAGGTTTGATGTCATTAGGAATGGAATTATAAACCAGATTTAACTGTGTTGTAAACTCTTACACTGACTCATTTGGGTTTCTTTTCATAGCATTGTACTCAGCGAAAATCTATAATGCATTTTTCTTCTCCTGCCACCAGGCCAAGAATAACTCTATCAACCGCTGGGAACTATTGACGGAATTGGCTGCCAAACTACGAAACCATTTCTTCACATCTCTGAAAAAACTTTGAGTTATTATTCTCATCTTTGCATCCTCCTCATCAACCTCTTCAAGGTCAATTAAATCTATCAGCTTGTCAACATGTTGCTGAGATGTAATCTCTGATGTTCCATCAAACAGAGGGAGTCTTTGACCATAGTTCTGAGGTAGAGCAGTAAGTTGACCAGGTAATAATAAACAAGCAAACCATGCCATGACTACTGGAGGAGGAAGAAGATGTACTACAATGGGTTTTGTAGGTATTACAATAGCCTATGTTGATGGATATGAGGACACTAGCGGAGATAGCGGTAAACTAACAATGACAGATGATGTAGTTGATGTGTTTAGAGATGAAGTAGAAGATGAAGTAGTAGCTAGGTTTTCAAGCTGATATTGAATGTAAGATTTCTCGGTAGTGATTTGAAGTTGGTCTGCTAAGCTTTGAAGTTTATCAAAATTTAACCACAACTCGTGATTAGTTTTGGAAAAGAGGGATTTAGCAGAAGGAAGGTAGGAATCAAACCTAATAGGATCAAAAACCACTTCCGAAAGGGAAGACTCAGATTTAGATCGAAACAAAGATTGCTCAAACTGAATATCAAAACAAATATCTTCAATAGTCAATACTTGATCAGGTAGAGATGTAGTTTTTACCAATTTTCTAGGTTCACTTTCAGGAATGGGAGTTTTGGGTTTTTTAAGTAACTTCTCTAGATCATCAACAATAGTAGGTGGATTTGGGTCAGTATTTGACCTAGTGTATCTTTTAGGAGCCAGATTTTCTACACCTTAAACTTGATGAGATTACTTAAATCAACCTTCCCTTGGATACTTGAATGTGTCACCCACAGAACCAGACTTGAAAGCATAGAATTAAACCCAGGAATGATATAATAGTTGTTTCCCTAGCATCAATGCCAAAATGTTATCCCCCGTAATGTCCCAGGCTGATGAGGAAATCAACGGAGGTAACCATAGACCAATCTTTTAGTTTGGTAGCTAGCCCTACCAAACCAGAGAGAGCTCTCTCTATGGAATCATAGCCAAGAGATGACATGACGATAAAGGAGTTTAGGCTATATAGCTAAGATCAAGTAGGTTTTTAAATATTTAGGGTTTTTTTGCTGGATAAGGGAGAAAAACAAGGTAGTTATGGTAGAGGGTGCTAGGTCTAGGCTTTGAGAATCAGATTTGCAGAGATGTAATGAGGCAAGGTAGGCACACACTTTAGCACTTTAGGATTGTCATTGTGTATATGGTAGACAGGTAGGGTTTCTAAATGAGCATGAATCTCATGAATTCGTTTATATCAGAAGAAAAATGAACAATAATGTGAAAGATTCTCCAAAAGAGAGCCTTACATGAATGAATTCTGTTTATTATCTTAGGAAATAAGCACATGAAACGTGGAAATGGAAATGAAATATAAAATACATTCAAACTTATGATCACAGAAGAAAAAACACTGCTAAAATGCATACCACAGGAATCCCACTACAATAGCTGCAAAATTTGTCTTTTGATTTACAAAATCTCAAATATAGGCTACAATGGTTCTCTCCTCAAATGTCCAACCCTTGGAAAATGATTCCCTTTCATATTATATAGGAAAATAAAACATATGACATCTCATCAGGTCGAAAATTCTATTCACAGCTCATCATAACTAGCTTTGATGAGTCCTCACTGAAAACTAGGATAGTTGAGACAATTTCCACAATTTAGGCTAAAGTTTAGGAGAGCATGTCTCCTCATTAATTACAATTTTCCTCAAAACGTGAGGCAAAAACTAACTAAGAAACCTAAAGTAACATTAATAGATCATAAAATATCAAATTTTCCATTATTCAGTACTGAAGAGGTTACTAGACCAGATGAGTCGCACTAGAACCAGATGGGTCGTGCCAATCAGCAAAAAAGTCGCACCAATATGCACTAAAACAAGAAATTTTGCAGATGGGTCGCGCTTGTTTGAAGCCATGTTTTGTTATATTCCCCAAGTCAAAATGGAAATATAAACAAATGGTAAACTATATGTTTCTATCTAGTTTCCATATCATCTTGAATTTTGGAAAATGGCCAATGGGAAGGCCTCCAAAAACTCATTCTCCCAACTTGACTCATAAGCGTTGCGCCAATCTAGATTTAGTGGTAGAGAGGTGAAAAAGGTGAGGTTTTTTTAGTTTCTAATCAAAATGGGAATCCTTCATGAAAAATTAGGATTATATTTGGCATTTACTCATCATAATGCATCCATACATGTAGAAAAAATCTCATTTGGGTGTCCAAGGAAAAAGGGTTGCGTCTCAGTGTGGCACTTCTGTGTGCCTTTTCCTGCAAAATTTCAAAAAATTCCAAATTTCTCCAAAAAATTCGAAATTTGTTCCTTGGCTATTATGGAATATAGGATAAACAACATTATTGGATGTTTTAGCCACCAATTTCACTCTCTTACCCATTTTTATTGATTCCCTTTGCTTATCTTGGACCTCTTTCAGTTTTGTTTTCAATCTCTTGATTCTGATTTGTGCAATCTAGTTCCTTGTTTGATAGTGATGGGCCATGTGCCTCAACATCTAATTGTCCCTATTATCTCGGTCAAGAAGCTTCTCTATATGGTCATTTACTTTGTTGAGGCAATATTCCCTGTCTTCACTAATCTCCATAGCTATTATGTCTCCAAGGCTCAATTCCTCATGCAGTAGGTTTTGGTCTTTTTCCTTCTGCAATTTTCCTTTGAGACCCTTTGTCTTAGGTCTCTTTCTCCTAACCTGCCTCTCTTGTTCATATTTCTCATCATACCACGACACTGCTTTACCTTTGGACTCTTGAATACTAGTTTTAAGCAAATAGTTTTCTAGAAGTAGTTGCTTTACCTTCAGCTACTCATTTTCTTGCTCAAGGAAGGAAATGACAAATTTGGCTCTTGCCACATTGTCCAAAATCTCCTTGATCTGATAATAATTCTCTTTTGACAACTAGTTTTAGGTTTTTTTTAATCATCTTGGGACTCCAAGTCTACTATATGTATGTCATGATGGATAGCCTCCTCACCCTTTAAATGCAATCCCTGTTGTGCTGATGTAGAAGGATTGGCCCCTTCCACAATCTATGGAGCAAACACAAGCATGTTACCTCTTTGATATGTCTTGGTTACCTTAGGTATAAGTGCCTATGAACCCTTTTCCTACTTGCTTGTTGAACCATACTTCATAGACCTTTTGAACCTAGGCCTTGATGATGTTCTTTTGCTAGGAGAAATAGTGGGTCAAATGACAGGAGCAATATTTAATCTATTCAAAAAGGTTTCCCAAGTGATTTGTTTGACTGAGAGCTGATGCATAACCACAATCTTGTTCAGGCCATGGTGAACCAAATTTGTGATATGAGGTTGTCCCCTGGTGTGAATTTTTCAGTCATCTTCACCACACTCTTAGACAAAAAATTGCACAAATTGAGTGTTCTTTTAGAGGTGAAATGCATAAGTAACCTAACATGATACCTGTATAATCCAAAGAATATGACTTCACATGTAAAATACCTCATGATAAGCTTCATTAGAGGGGCATACTTGTTAAGCAGATGTCTAAAAGGAAAAACATGTTCACAGGTCACTTTGACATTAGGTTTTAGGAACATCTTATAATCATAAAGAGACAATTCCATGCCTTTGAACTAGGTGTCACCATGATTTAGAATACTTGTGGCTAAAGAAATAATGCCTGCTGATGTTAGAAAATTATATATTACAGAGCAATGGAACACATGAAATATTGCAGAAATATAAACACATAAAATGCATAAAACAAGAGAGACATAGATATACGTGGTTCACCCAATTTGGGCTATGTCCACAAAGAAATAGCCAGTCCTTCCTTTTATATTATCTAACAAACTGAAGAGATACAACCTACAGTAGATCCATTGTAATTCCCTCTTCGCTCTCACACAATCTACTCTCTCTTTCTCACTCAGAATACAGATCTACATAAACGCAATACAATTCCCTCATATATGGCGAGCAGTTGCCTTCTAGGGAAAAAAACCCTAAATTAAACATAACTTCTACCGTCAGATCTCCACCTAATGAATGACCCAGATTGACTACGAAATTACAACATTTTGCAAGGCAATTTTACATCTATTTTTAGCTTCGAGGGCGCAACCCCCCCTGGACCCCCATGCAATACAAATATTACGGGTGGCGTTGTCGAGCCATTACAAACTGGGGTCCAATGCGGCAAAGGTCTCCCCTGCCAAAGATCAAGGAAAGATAAGAATTTGCATTTATAAAGAAAAAATATTTAAAAAATGAGTTCTTTTATGCACACATCAGTTAGTACTATCTAGATTAGATTTCATGCTCAGTTAGTTTAAATTATCACATGTGATAAATAGGGTTAAGCTAGGTCTGTTTTACATTTAGTTCATGATCTTTGTAAAATTAGAATAGGTTTCTTTTCTTGTACTTTCTTTCTTGCAATAGGTTAAGGTTCCATTTTGAACATTTCATTTTCTACAATTAGTTTAGGATTTGACTTCATTACATGCACTGCATTACATTATGACAACAAAGGAAGGACACATTGTATGCTACACATATATTACCGATACCTCTTAAGTTTGTATGAACTCTGGGATGATAATTAAAGTCGATAGGCTTAGGAGTTGCAACATTCTTGTTGCAATACCGAGGCTCATCACCTAGTTTCACAACTACTTCAAAGTTGACCAGGTACTTCAAAGTGGAATGGTCTGTGTACATCTTGAAGTACACACCCAACAGATAATGCCTAAACTTTTGGAGTGCATACACATCACCAATACTTCGCGCTCCATGGTTGAATAATTATTTTCCACCTTAGACAACTTCCTGGTCACAAACACAATTGGATGGTCAATATCACCTGTGTCTAGTTGGGTTAACACTACTCCTCATGGTAAGAAGGATGAATCTACAAGTATGTGGAATTCTTTCTTCCAACCGGAAAACACTAGAATAAGCATTGCAACAATTTTTTCCTTCAACACATCCAAGCTTTTTTGACAGTCATCATTCCAGCAGAATGTCACATCCTTCTTCAGTAATCTCTCCATGGGCGTAGTGATCTGCACATATGCCTTGATGAATTTCCGATAATACCCTATATAGCCTAATGTCACGCACAACCATTTTACATTCCTCGAAGGCTTCAAATTGATAATCAATACAATTTTGGTAGGCTCCACCATCAACCCCTGCATACAAACAACATGGCCCAAGAGTATCCCATATGGTACGCAGAATATGCACTTGTTGAGATTAAGGGATATCTGATACTTTCGACAAGTATCCAACATGAGGTGAAGACTGGCAACATGCTTCTCTACTAACCAAAACACCATCCAATCATCAAAGTAAACCTCCAAAAACTTATGAATAAATTCTTTAAAAATTGTGACTACCACCCTAGAAAATATCGCAGGGGCATTCGTAAACCCAAAGGGCATAACTATATATTGAAAACAACCCCATTCAGTGGTGAAGGTAGTCTTACTTTGATCTTCTGGTGTGATATTGATTTGGTGATACCGTGAGAACCCATCTGTAAACGAATAGGCTTCCTTACCTCCAAAATTATCCAATACTTCATCTGTGAATGGCATAGGGAATGGATCATGGACACAAGCATCATTTAACTTTCTTAGATCTACGTAGATTCAGATTTCACCCTTAATATTATTTTCTTGAACCACTATAGGACTAACCCAGTCTGATTCTTCTACAGGCTCAATAATCCCTACTACAAGCATCGTATCCAATTCTTCTTGCACTTTATCCTTGTACTTAGGCTTCAACTGGTATGGGTGTCGCTTCACTAGCTTTGCATCTAGCTTTAGATTGATCTTCATGACACCCAAATCACCTACTATCCCCTTCAAATCAGAGAACTTTGTGGGAAACAAGTCCTAATATTCCCGCATTAACTCCAGGACTTTGTCAATTGTGTCCTCATTCCAGCAGTCACCTATATTTGCGAAGTTCGACCATGCTTCCGACCCAAAGTTCACTTGCTTAGTTTTCAAGGGTTTTGACATGTCATGAACTTCTACCTTAGGCCCCATGACTTCGCGTTGTCCTTCTGACTCAGGAATACTGATGTTTCTGGGATCTTCCTCGCCTTCTTCTATGGTCACATTGTAGCATTATAGAGCATGGCACAGCTGTATACTCCAGTCTGGTTGTACCCACATGACAAGTTCTTAAGGCATTCTGAATATTGCAGCTTTGATCTCCTGTGTCACTTCATCAATACACTCAAATCCACCCTCAAAATTGAAAGTTAACAAAAAAATTTCCTTCAGAACATCCCACTCTGTGGTTCTGTGTCGTAGCTCTGTTTCTAGATACCAATTCATCAGAATAATATCCAGTGTGGAAAAATATGTGAACCCTTTCTACCTGTGGTTCCTCTCCCCATGCTTTTGTCATTGAGCCAAATGCTCACGCAGATCATCCTTTCCTGTATATTTCTCCACAATGCGGATATTGGCATATCTGAACCCCATCTTCATCATCCTTTCATACTGCTTCTAGTCTACAAAATTTTTCTTAGGTGTACCCCACCATCTAGTAGGCGTAGCTCTAAACATGATGTCTAGTGCCTCGAACCGATGTTCCCTCGGTACATCCCTTTCAATGTTATCTAGAAATAAATTGACATCTTCTAAGCCATCATAATATGGTAAGTTGCATACCGCAATAGATATACATCGAAGTGACTTAGTAAGCTTGTTACATCGCAACGTCAGTAGTTCATGAAGTCTATTCTGCCAGTGCTCAAGCTCCTCATCTGAATCCGAATTTCAGGAGTTGTGCTTCTCCCAAGTAATTCGCCCATCCATTGTAGCGTTGATAAAATCCTCATCCCGCATAGTAAGCTTATAGATTTGCTCAATATCATCTTCCTCATAATAATCTCATACTAGTTTAGTATATCGTGCACCCTCAGCCCAATCCAATGGAGTAATAACATGTTGGGTGTGGAGCATGATTATCATCCTAATTTAGAGGTCTTTGTTTCAGCTGGGTGTATAACTCAGGAAGATTGTACACCCTTCCACACAGGGGGGTGCGGGGGGGACTTGTCCCCCCCCGTGGGGGTTTTGGGGGGGCCATCGCCCCTGGCTGGGGGGTCTGGGGGCCAGTGGTCCCCCGGTGGGGGTTTAGGGGGCAGTGCCCCTGAAGCTAAAAATAGATGTAAAATTTCCTTGTAAATGTATAGTAATTTCTAGTCAATCTGGGTCGTTCATTAGGCGCATGATCTGACGGTAGAATTTATGTTTAGCTTAGGGTTATTTTCCCTAGAAGGCAACCCCTCTCTTTGTATGAGGGTATTGTATTTAGGCTGTGATATAGATGTGTATTCTCAAAGTGAGAAGCTGATAGGTGAGACTGTGAGAGAAAACATAGGATATTACAACGGATCTACTGTAGGTTGTGTCTCTTCATTTTGTTGGATAATAGAAAGGAAGGACTGGCTATTCAAGGTGGATATAGCCCAAACTGGGTGAACCACGTATATCTATGTCTCTCTAATTTTATGTGTTTGTGTTTTTCTGCATATTATATGTATTGCATTTCTCTGTCATATATGTAATTTTTCTAACATAACCGTCAGTTCCTTATTATCAAATGTCATGTTGCTTTTCTTCAGGTTGATGATCACATTCATATCAAATGCTCAATCAATTCCAAGCAATGCTGGGTAGGGATTACTGTCATCCATTATTTCAGTTACTTCAAAATCATCTATAGTGTGCACCCCTTCAATATCCACAGTACTCCATGTAGGCACCCCATAGGAATAATATTTTGGTAATTTTCCATTTGCAGCTAGATCAGGGACCACTATAGTGCTGGCTTTCCCATTCTTTCCCAAGTTTGTTTCATCAAAACATTTGCATTGGATCCTAAATCTAGGATCACCTGGTCCATTTCAAATTCTCCAATCTGTGCAGTCAATCTCATCTCCTGACCAATCCTTTTCTTACCCTTATCCACCTTATGCACTGTGCACTATTCAGGCAGTAGCTTACCCTTTCCAATGCAATTTTCTATCAATTCTTGTAGCCCCTCTACTACTTTTTGGTCCCTTAGGAGCTTCATGTAGGTCTATAAGAAAGATGTTAAAAATGAAGAATTTGTTTCTTACACACCAATGACCTCGTCAGGATTCTCTGTTCGTGTACTCTGAGCCTTTGATATAGAAGCTCCTACTTCCATAAAGCTCTTTTTCACCTCCATAAAAGTTTCCTTTTCTTTGTTCAAATCAAATCTAGCATCCTTGTTAGCAGGCTTGCGTACCCATATATTTTCTTTCAGTTGTTTTCCTTTATCCTCCCTGGTATCTATACCACTTTGTGTAATGAAATTAACACTGGGTTCATCTTCGTGCAGTTATGATTTCATCATCTAGATGTTCTAATTAGGATGCTGGGTCCGAGTCTTCTTTTCTTGCATATTTTCAATGAGCACGAGACATTCTTCTATAACGTGATCAAACTGTTGACAATATTGACAAGAGGGGTGCATTGTGTTTTAACAATTGCACACAAATTGGCCTTGTTCCCCACAATTGTAACAAATGATCTATCTGCAGCCTCTTCCTCCTCCCCCTCATCCTCTTCCTTGTCCCTTGAATCCTCCGCGCACTGCAGTTGCACCTTGATCCTATCAAGGACGTGTCTCAACTTGTACTCGTTGGGGTTCTGTCCATCATTAATTCATAACTTCAACAATTTCACTAATCATGGCCTACAGATTTACAGAAATTTCAAAACATTTGTTGGGGAGTCTGTACAAACTTTTGCAACAACTGACAATTTCCTGTCATATGTTTTCTTGTGATCTGGTAGATAGCGCACTATGGTACTACACCAGTGCTCATCCTAGTGGTATTTTCTGGCTTCAAAGGGCAAGACCTCCCCCAACTAGATAATTTTGATACACTGGGTAATGATCCTTGTCGTGACCATGGCCTTTTCATTTTAAACACCATACTTCTGCGCATGTCTCATTTTGGACTTATTTTCCCTTTCTGAGACTTTTCAACTCCATATGAAAGCTAACCAACTGTGACTGAATATGTTGCACTCCCAGATTTGTATCTTGAATAGGCAAGGCCTCCAGATTCATAGCAATCTCTAGTGCCTCAGCCTATGTTCCAATCTTTTGTTATGATAATGGTAATCTCAAGTGAGGTAACAACGAAGTAATATACCAATCCTTATGTTGCTCATCTGAGATCTGCAGATTACCCTGTTGTAGCGACATTTCAACCCTTGATCAAAATTCCATGCAGACTCATTTACCTTCTACTTAATTTCTTTAACCTTAGTTACAGACTGAGCTTGAGACGTAGGCTTCTTGAATTCATTATTCAGTGCATCTTCTGTATCCTTCAATGTCACAGCTGGATGAGTTGTACTATACTTAATGTTGGGTTGTGTTATATTCTTTCCATGACTATCCCACGTAGTTAACAAGGGGGTTAGAGGGGGGGCGGAGCCCCCCTTCATTGCACCAATTGTGTAGTTGGGGGGCAGGGGGGGTCATAGGGGGTTTGAGGCATACCCGTAACCCCACTTTATGGGGTCCAGGGCAGCGCCCTGGAAGATTTTGGTTTTGGACCCTATGTTAGGTTGGGCGGACCCACCTATGGTTTTGTACATGATTTTCGCACAAGTTTTTTGGACGCAATGGTTTTCGGTCCATGGTATTGGATGCTTCAACATGTATAAATATGTATTATATCATTGAAGGGAACATAATGAAAAATCAAGCTGGTAGTCCCAGTTTTTGGATCTAGGGGAAAATCTTTGTGTTTATGTGTTATGCTCTTTCATTGTTTATTTTCTATGTTTTAGAATTCGTATGTAGGTAATTTCTGTATGGGGTTAAAACCTACATTTGGTATCAGAGCTGTTTTGGCTTCAAGGGGATGCCTTTGTTGCTGAGGGGTTTTGCTCAGGCCTGTGGTAGACCCTGTTCAATGGGAGATCTGCGAGATCGATTCTGTTGGTGAAAGAAGATGGCGAGGAGTGGAAAGATAGAGATCGAGAAATTTAATGGTCAAAGTTTTGAGTTGTGGAAACTCAATATGGACGATCTGTTGGTGGATAAAGATCAGTGGATCACGATAGATCTGGGTACTAAACCAACGAGAGTGTTCGATGAAGAATGGAAGAAGTTGGATCGGAAGGCAAAGAGCACAATATAATTGTGTGTCTCAGATTCAGTATTGTTGAATGTATCAGGGGAAGCTACAGCGAAGGCTTTATGAGACAAGTTAGGGGCTTTATACCAACTAAGTCTCTGGTGAATAAACTGTTCCTACAAAAAAAGCTGTATAACCTGAGGATGAAAGATGGAGACTTGATGACAGAGCATCTGAACACATTTAATACTGTGGTAAGTCAGTTAGTATCTGTTGATATCAAAATTTCAGATGAAGATAAGTGCATTAGTTTGTTGTGTTCTCTACCAAATTCGTGTGATAGTTTGGTTATTGCAATAGGTAGCAATACAACTGCCTTGTAGTTTGATGAAATAGTCTCAGCCTTGCGGACGGAGGAGATGAGACAGAAAAATATGGAGAGCTAGAATGGTGATGCCTTCTCTATAAGAGGAAGGTCCCAAAATAGAAACAAAAATAAGTCATCGAGTGGGAGATCTAAATCTAGAGGGAGAGATAAGTCTCCAGGAAAACCTGTAAAGGTGGTGTGCTGGAAATACGGAAAGGAAGGGCACTACAAAAGGGACTATAAATCTAAAGCTCCTAATAAAGGAAAGGGATCTGATGATGCTCCTTCTGCAGAGGAAAAAATGACCTCAGATGAAGGTGGGGATGTGTACTTGGCTTTTTCAAGTACACATGTAGATCGTGAGGCATGGTTGATTGACTCAGGTGCATCCTTTCACTTCACTCCCCATAGACAGTGGTTCTGCGAGTATGAGAAATACGATGGTGGTGATGTCTTCTTAGGGGATGACAGGAAGGCTAGAATCATTGGTCATGGAAAAGTAAAGTTGAAGTTGCAAGGTGGAAGGGTTAGAACACTTCCGGTTGTTCTGCATATTCCTGCATTGGCTAGAAATCTGATTTCTTTAAACAAACTAGATGATGCAGGTGTAAAAACAGTGTTCAAGAAGGATACCTACAAGATGGTTCGGGGAGCACTGGTATTGATGCGGGGAGTTTGGATTGGAACTCTGTACAAGCTACAAGGTAGCACTGTTATTGATGGGTGCAACAGTTCTGTGGTTCCTGAAAGTGGAGCTAAAAATCTAGTGGTCTCTGGAGAGAAGACCATGCTATGGAATCAAAGGCTTGGACATATTGGAGAGAAGGGCATTCGAATACTTCATGGTAAAGGTATGGTAGAAGGTATGAGTAATAGCTCTCTGGATTTTGATTTCTGTGAAAACTGTGTATATGGGAAGCAGAATCAGGTGAGTTTCCCCTCTGGTGGTAAGAGGGCGAAACATATATTAGAGCTTGTGCACAGTGATGTGTTTAGACTTGTGAAGGTTCCATCACTGGGTAAGTCTATGTACTATGTATCATTTATAGATGAATTCTCAAGGAATACATGGATATATTTCCTTAAGAAGAAATATGAAGTCTTTGACAGATTTAAAGAATTTAAGGCTCTGGTGGAAAACTAGACAGAGAAGAAGATAAAGGTGCTGAGGAGCAAGGAATTTGAAGAATTCTATAAGAAGTGTGGTATAGCATGACAGAAGACTAATCCATATACACCTCAGGAAAATGGAGTTGTAGAAAGAATGAATGAGACATTGATGGAAAGGGCAAGAAGCATGCTCAGTGGTGCCAAGTTAGGACAGGAATTTTGGGCAGAGTTGGTGGAGACAACATGTTACCTGGTCAACAGATAACCTTCATCAGTGTTTGAGGATAAGACTCCACAAGACGTATGGACTGGTAAGAAACCCTCTCTTTCACATCTGAGGGTATTTGGATGTGATGCATAAGTACATGTTCCAAAGGAGAAAAGAACCAAGTTGGATAGTAAATCTGAAAAGTGCATCTTTATTGGGTATAAGGATGGTTTAACCGGTTATAAGCTTTGGAACCTAGTAACAAGGAAGGTTGTGTACAACCGAGATGTGGTGTTCAAAGAGATGAAAGATGTTATTAAACATGAAGTCCAACCAAAGGAACCTGAGAAGATAGAGTTTGAGCTAAAGGAGGAAGAATCAGACTCTACAGCAGAGGAGGAATCAGAAGATGAAGAGCCACAAACTCTGGGTCTAAGATGATCATATCGAGAAATAAGGCAGCCAGAAAGGTATAGTCCATCTGCTTTCTGTTCAAATTTTTCTTTATCTATTACTGATGATGATCCCAGAACTGTGATAGAAGCAGTAGATTCAGAGGATGGTAAACTTTGGAAAGAGGCCATAGTTGATAAAATGGCATCTTTACACAAAAATGAGGCTTGGGATCTGGTGGAGTTGCCAGCTGGAAGGAAACCCATTGGCAGCAAATGGGTGTTCAAGAAGAAGAAAAATGTAGAAGGAAAGGTGGAGAAATACAAAGCTCCGTTGATAGCAAAAGGTTATTCTCAGGTGCCGGGAATTGATTTTGGTGATATTTTTTCTCCTGTTGCCAAGGTAACTTCTATTAGATTACTTTTATCTGTTGCTGCTGCTTTTGATTTTAAGGTAGAACAGATGGATTTGAAGACAACATTTCCTCATGGGGATCTAGAAGAGGAAATCTACATGAAGCAACCTGAAGGCTTTGCGGTGAAGGGTAAGAAATAACTGGTATGCAAGTTAAAGAAGTCTCTGTATGGGTTAAAATAGTCACCAAGGATGTGCTATCAGAAATTTGATACATTTATATTGGGACTTGGCTTCACTAGAAGAAAAGCAGATCACTATGTGTATTTTAAATTAATTGGTGACTGTGTTATTTATTTGGTCTTGTATGTGGATGATATGTTGTTGGTTGGAAATGACAAAGAAATTATCCAGGATTTGAAGACCCAATTGTCCTCCAAATTCGACATGAAAGATCTTGGTGCTACAAACTATATTTTGGGTATGGAAACTAAAAGAGATCGGGCAAAGATGAAGCTTTGGTTAAACCAGAGGAAGTATGTCGATACAATACTGCAAAGGTTTAAGATGCAGGATAGTAAACTGGTGAAGGTTCCTATTCCTGTAGGTGTGAGGTTATCTGCTAAACAATGTTCCAAGACACAAGAAGAGAAAGAGGACATGTCCCGTGTTCCATATGCAAGTGCAGTCGGTAGCCTGATGTATGCATAATCTGTACTAGACCAAACATTGCACATGCAGTGGGAGTATTGAGCAGGTTTATGTCAAAACCAGGGAAGGAGCACTGGACTACAGTGAAGCGAGTTTTTAGGTATTTGTGTGGCACTAGTGATTATGGTTTGTGGTACCAAGGAAGACCAGGATTGGATAGAATTTTGGATATTCATGGCGTTGTTGATGCAGAATGGGCTGGAGATCTGGATTAGAGAAGATCTACAAGTGGGTATGTGTTTAACCTATTTAGAAGTGTAGTCAGTTGGATGAGTAAGAAACAATCTGTAGTGGCACTATCAACTATAGAGGCAAAATACATGGCAACCAATCATGAAAGCAAGGAAGCAGTTTGGTTGCAGAGATTGTGTTCAAGTATGGGGTTAGTACAGGGAGCTATAAGGATAGACTGTGACAGCCAAAGTGCAATTTTCTTGGCAAAGAACACTGCATATGATTCAAAGATAGATCACATTGATGTTTAGTATCACTTTGTGAGGGGTATGATAGAATACAAAAAGGTGTTGCTGGTAAAGGTGGACACTTTGAAGAACACTGTGGATGCATTGACAAAATATGTGAGCTCTGAGAAGTTCTCTTGGTGTAGAGAGACAATGGGCATTTTAGGGCTGGAAAAATGACTAAGCTCTGTTGTGGCCCCCTATGGAAAGAAAACAACAAGTGGGAGAACGTTGGGTTGTGTTATATTCTTTCCAAAACTAGCCCACGTAGTTAACTGGGGGGTTAGAGGGGGGGCGGAGCCCCCCTTCGTTATGCCGATTGTGTAGCGGGGAGGGGGGTTGTCATAGGGGGTTTGAGGCATACCCATAACCCCACTTTATGGGGTCTAGGGCAGCGCCCTGGAAACTTTTGGTTTTGGACCCACCTATGATTTTGTACATGATTTTCGCAAAAGTTTTTTGGACGCGATGGTTTTCGGTCCATGGTATTGGAATCGATGGTTTTCAGTCCATGGTATTGGATGCTTTGGCATGTATAAATATGTATTATAACATTGAAAGGAACATAATGAAAAATCAAGCTGGAAGTCCCGATTTTGGGATCCAGGGGAAAATCTTTGTGTTTATGTGTTTTATGTGTTATGCTCTCACATTGTTTATTTTCTGTGTTTTAGAATTCATATGCAGGTAATTTCTGTACGGGGTTAAAACCTACACTTAATATACCAACTCAGCACCCTATCCTGCAATGTTGTGGCCAATTGTGCTTTCTTTAGGCCATCATTCATTATATGTTGTGACTTCTATTGTATCTCTGAGATAATAATGGTCAGCTATTATGCCAGAGCATCTAAGATAATTGTTTTGGGGGTTTTGTTTTAATTTGGGAGACTAATGGATGAAACAGATATAGAACTGATATGCCTAACCTCTTGAATAATATCAATATCTCAGCAGTGGGTTGCTATAAATATTTACACAGTGAAATAGCTTTTATGATGATGAGCAGAAATAGAAAAATAATATGATTACCACAGTTTTCATATTGAAAATTTAAATAATCATAAGTATGAAAACCTTTAAATTATGTTTAAAGGTTTGAGAAAATACACGAGCTTACAAAAGATGTTGATCATTTATTAATTTTAAGGGAATTAATTAAACAAACATTCCATTAATTCATTCTCTTTATAGATTATCACTTTAGAAATCTTATAGGAATAGATTGAAATACAATTATGCCTACCCAGTTATCTCTGCAAGACACAAGTATATGAAGAAAAACATAATGAATAACACTGAAAAACATACAGGAAACACAAACTATGTAAAAGAGAACTCAGAATCCTTTGCTTTGTATTAATGATCCAGAAATATTAATTACATCAAATGTCTAGAAATGCTTCTTCAAGGGTGCAACCCCTAATAACTCGTGAAGGGAGTTATTTATACAATAGTAGGACGAAAAATATCCCGAACTGCTTTTACAAAAATAGATTATTAATGATCTGAAAATGGGGCACTTAGGCTTCTTGTCTAACTTACAAGAACCTCTCCCACTTCCAAATCTTTAAATATTCCCCAGTCTTATTGATTAACCAATGTGGAATTAATAAGTGCTTGATATTAAGGTGTATGCTAGTATTTGTTTTAAACTGTTCAGGTGCTATAAATTAATGTGCTGAAATTGATATATAAATACAGATAATACTAAATAATGCAGCAATAAACAATCACACAGAATCAACAATTTAATAGGAATTCACCCACAACTCTTGGGTGACATCTCCGTGAGCTCTAATCAACTCAATTAGGCTCTCTGGGATTATAGTATAAGTCCTTTTTACAAGCTCTTGGCTCAACTCCTATTGTTTTACACAGAAACAATGGGTTCAGACACCATTTTATCCCGTGGCTCTTGAAGCTCTGGCTCTTGGCTTTGGCTCTTGGCTCTTGGTTCCGGCTCTTGGCTCTGAATCTATCTCTTCGGCTCTGGCTCTAGCTCTTGCTCTTCGGCTCTAGCTCCTTTCTGCTTATGCTCGGTTTCAGAAACAAGTCCAACAACAACCTCAGCAAAAAATCCCCTGTCTCTGTCGTTCTGTGGCTTTTTAAGCCAAATCGGCGCTGTCGTTTCATTTTCCCTCTTGGCTTTCTGTCTCCTGACCTCTGTTCTCCCGAATCCCTCTTCTAAGTGTTAGAAATCATGGCATAATGCCTTTTGGGGAGGTGGCCACCTGTTCTGCAACAGATGAGTGCATTGGGCCTTTGAAATCCCTGAAATGACCATTCTCTGTTTACACAGAGAAATACGTTAAACACTGAAAATCTGCCACAACACAGTCTTTCAGACTTCAAACATTCATAAATCCCCACTATATTCCTATCGGTTCTGCCCTCAATCGCTATCGCATCTCGCAACTGCCTGTTCCATGGCTCCCCCTTTGTATTTTTTTTAAATACATTAAAACATTGCAAAAACCCGTGAAAAGGGCCTTATGGCGGACTTGAAACATTTATGCAATGGAGTTTACAAAACCCTTTTAGGTCCGTCGCATCGCATCGGTGCATATATATGTGTCCCCTCTGTCGCATGACCCCGACACGATATTGCGATATCTCAATCGCGTATTGCATAGGCCCGAGGTTTCCCATATGGCATGACTGATGCTGACGCTGATTGCAATCCACTGATATTAGCGATCGGGATATCGTGCATCGCAGGGTCCTGCCTTTGCCTCATGGCATCGCCGATTGCAATCCACCGATATCAGCAATTGACATATCGCTCGGCCTGATCCCTTTGTTATATCACATGTGCCTTCCTCTGACCCGATACGTTAGGGATTGGCGATTGGGGGTGGCTTCCCTTTTTCACTTAATCCTCTTTTTTTCCCTGGTCCGATGTATTTTCCCCTTTTGAAGGGTTTTTTTGCCTTTTTTAAAGGATTTTGCCTCTTTTTCTAAGGAACAAAGGGCATCTTCCTTAAGTGATAACTTTTTCATCCTAAGCCCATTTTTGCCCATTCACGTTGTAGTAGATTCAGGAGGAGAAGATCTCTACAATGGGGCTATTTCTAGGAACTTCCTTGGAATTTCATTTTTCCTCTGTGAGGAACACCTTGACTTAGGAATCTATCCAAAATCCATTTTAGATCACGCCTTCCCACTAAAAGAACTTTTAGTCTCCGAAAGACTGATATACTGATTTGAACAGTAGATGAGAGTGACTCACCCTCTTCTTTCAACCTCCCTACACTTTCCTTGCATAGTGCCTCTGAACCAAAGTTTCTAACCACTTCCCTTCTGGATGGGTTGATCTTCGCAGGAAGAGTTGCCTTCTTCTTTGCCTTTCTGTAGAACTCCTGCTTAGATGGTCACATAAGGTAGTTTGAACTCTCTGCCTTGATCATTGATCCAAGGTGGCTCAAGAAAATGTGAAGTACACCTGCTTCACAAAAAATTTCATTTGTACCTGTTTGAAAGGCTTCCAACAACAACTGTTAACAACAACAGGCATACATACAACAACTAGATGGACTAAACTCCTGCTTCAACAAAAGAAACAGATTTCACATCTTGTGAACATCTCCATGTCTTGTATCTATATACAAATGATGGACTAGACAACAAGCCCACAAAACATGCCTTTAAAAACAAATGACCCTTCAAGTCAAGCATGTAGAAAAAGACCATTAGGACTCTTTTCAAAAGATAAAACATTTCATTGCTATCTCCATCTTGGAGACCAAGTCAAATTATTTCAAGTCAACATTGCATGTATGTTTAAAGCAATCAACCCTTCAAGTTAATTACACACACATGTTAAAATACAAGGAAAACATCAACATCCCTCTGTTCATGCATCTCATGGTCATGCATGCATTTCATCCTTCAAATTCCACTTAAGCACACTGTACTTTTGAAGCTGAAATGAAATATAATGTTGTAGCAACAAAGTGACTCTCCCACTCAATCTTTTCCATTCACCATCTTGGTAGAAACCTGCAACTTGCATCTCATCAACAAAGAAATGCAAATAGATGCATCAATAGACATGCAATCATTAATTGGAAAAGAACTCTAACCATTTCTTACCAATCCAGTTCAAAGGTTTTTCCTTTGTCTACACATCAGCATCAACATGTGAATCATTTTGAAACACATTATTTATGGGAACTTCCTTTCCATTTCTGCCATCTTCTCTTTCCACTTTCTTCAGCTTTAGTGGAAGCATTGTTGGATTCAGAGTCCAACACCTTTCAGCAAGATGCCCTTGCTTATGGCAGTAAGTGCAACACATGTGCATCCTCTTAACAGCATGATTTGCCTTATCCAATGGACCTTTGGGTCTTTGCTTCTTTTCCTTCAAAAGTTTCCTATATGTGGCCATTCTCTTCCAACATCTAGAAACATGATGGTTATCCAAACCACAAAAGGAACATGCAATTCTTTTCCCATTCTTATGTGGAAATTTACCATGCTTTGCAAAATCAAAAGGAATGTGTTTAGAACCTTATTTATACCTTTCTCTTTCACCCTTATTGCCTTCATGAGGAGGTGAAATAAATGATGAAGTGGCTCCCTTTGGAACACCATCAATCTCTTCAAGGTTGTTAGAGTTTCCACAACTCTCTGGTTGAAGTGTGTGCTGTTGAACACCTGCATCCTGCAAGTGATGTTTCAAGTCATTGCATTCCTCTCGAATACAATCTTCGCACTCTGCGATGCAACTCTTTCTTGGAGTTGTTTCAATGGCCTTCATGGTAGCTTTGGAACTCTCTCCATAAGACTGTCCATAGCCAAGACCCAAATACTTAGGCCTTTCCTCAATTATTATTGGCTCAACAATACCTTGTGCATGCTTTCCCAAGCCCTTTCCTTCATAGCCCATCCTGGACATTAGCTTGGAACCTATGCCTCTAGTATATTTCTCAAAAGAACTAATATAAGCATTCTTAGAATAATTTGAAGACAAACTAGAACGGTTTACCTCTTCCTCAAGCTAATACTTGACCAAGGCTTCTTGGGCAACAAAGAGCTATGACTCCAACTCATGCATCCTCTTCAGGTTCATATTTGCAATATGTAGTTGCCTCTCCATTTCCTGCAGTCTGATAGAAAGCATCTACTTCTCTTCCTTCATGGAATTCAACCGCTCTCAAAGTATGTTGCTCCTTTTCCCATCCTCATACATTTCTCTCACCTTGTCCATCATGATAAACAAGTCTTGCTTCAAGTTCCCATCAAAGGGTCTTGTGATGAAGAGGGAATAATTCGATGATACACTTGAGGAATTTGTCATTATGCCAATGAATAAAGAACTTCAAACAAGATTAATAAAGAGCTTATTTCAGAAACCTTTTGCAACAAACCTCTTGTGCTTTAACGACTGCCTTAAGGTCCTTGGGATAGAAGAATGCCTTCAACCCTTCTTCCTATTTTTCCATCCTGGACTGAGATATTAGTAGCTTTCCCTTTACCTCTGCAAACTCAAACAATAATTAGTCTGCAACAAGCATACAATTAGCCTCTTGTTGTTCAAACACCTTTCAGACAAGCAGTCTTTGCTTTGTCAATCAAGTATTCTGATATAACCTTCTTAAATGTGTTGTTAACCAAACTTAGGCTCTGATACCACCTGATCTGAAAATGGGGCACTTAGGCTTCTTTTCTAACTTACAAGAACCTCTCCCACTTCCAAAGCTTTAAATATTCCCTAGTCTTATTGATTAACCAATGCGGAATTAATAAGTGCTTGATATTAAGGTGTATGTTGGTATTTGTTTTAAACTGTTCAGGTGCTAAAATTAATGTGTTGAAACTGATATATAAATACAGATAACAGTAAATAATGCAACAATAAACAATAACACAGAATCAACAATTTAATTAGGAGTTCACCTAGAACTCTTGGGCTACATCTTCATGAGCTCTAGTCAACTCAACTAGGCTCTCTAGGATTATGGTATAAGTCCTTCTTACAAGCTCTTGGCTCAACTCCTGTTGTTTTACATAGAAACAGTGGGTTCAGACACCATTTTATCCCCTAGCTCTTGTAGCTCTTGCTCTTGGCTCTTGGTTCTGGCTCTTGGCTCTGACTCTAGCTCTTCAGCTCTAGCTTTGGCTTTGGCTCCTTTTTTCTTATGCTTGGTTTCAACAACAACTCCAACAACAACCTCAACAAAAAACTCCCTGTCTCTGTCGTTCTGTGGCTTTTAAAACCAAATCAGCGTCGTCGGTTCATTTTCCCTCTTCTCTTTTTGTCTCTTGGCCTCTGTCCACTCGAATCCCTCTTCTAAGCATTAGCAAACATGGCATAACACCTTTTGGGGAGGTGGCCACCTGTTCTACAACGGATGAGTGCATCGGGCCTTTGAAATCCCTGAAACGACCATTATCTGTTTACACAGAGAAATACGTTAAACACTGAAAAATCCACCACAACACAGTCTTTCAGACTTCAAACATTTATAAATCCCCACTATATTCCTATCAAGTCCACCCTCAATTGCTATCGCATCTCACAACTGCTTGTTCCATGGCTCCCCCTTTGTATTTTTTTTAAATACATTAAAACATTGCAAAAACCTGTGATAAGGGCCTTATGGTGGACTTGAAACATTTATGCAGTGGCATTTACAAAACCCTTCCCAGTCCATTGCATTGCATCGGTGCATATATATGTGGCCTGCTTTGTTGCATGACCCCGACGCAATATTGTGATATCGCAATCGCGTATCGCATGGGCCTGGGGTTTCCCATATGGCATGAATGATGTCGACACTGATTGCGATCCGCCGATATCGACGATCGACATATCACTTGGCCCGATCCCTTTGTTATATCACTAAGCGATAACTTATGTATCCTAAGTCCATTTTTGCCCATTCAAGTTGCAGTAGATTTAGGAGGAGAAGATCTCTGCAATGGGGCTATTTCGAGGAACTTCCTTGGACTTTCAATTTTCCTCTGTGAGGAACACCTTGACTTAGGAATCTATCCAAAATCCATTTTGGATCAATTAACAATAAAAAATAAAACTGCCTAATGATCCGGCACTATTTTGGTGCTGCACTGTTTGATGACTATTATTGAAAAAGTTGAAAAATGGTTGAAGTTGGCTAACTATTCCCTCAAAAACTGAATGTTGTTCAATTATTCTTAATCAAGTAAATATGCTAATTCTTCCCACGTTTCTTATCTAGGATAGAAATCTTTATTACCCTCATGTACATTTCATCCATCTCGGTGTATTTAGTAAAAGTGGGTTTTACCAAAAATATATGCTTGATTTCATCAAGGATGAAGAAAGAATCCCTGAGTGTTTTCACTATGAGATCTGGTGTTGCAAATCCTTTGATATTGGAAACTGAAGCTGCATGGGTGCCCACCTCTGTTAACTTCTTGACATAATCCTCAATTGGCATTATTTTATCATTAATAACCATCATAGAAGGTAAACCCTTGCTGACCAAAGGTTCAATATTGTTGAAAAATCTCTGAACTATGTTGTTACCATTGTTGCACTTTTCTTGTAGCTGAAGGGTGAGATTTTTCTTAGTGATAATCTTCTTTACCTCTAATATCGTTGTAGTTCTGTTGTTTATTCTCAATTCCTCAAGCTCATAGTCATCCTTGGAATTTAGAAATTTGATGATATCAAAGGCAGTCTCTGGCATATCCTCCAGCTACTTAGTTATGGCTTCCATTGCTTCCTGATATTTTTCCAATAAATCTTTCTGATTGAATATTATCTTAATGGAGGGCTAAATCTCCTTGATTGCTTCTCTGATTTCTTTTTGGCAGCTACAAAATGTACTTTATCTGCATTCGATCTTTGCTTCAAGACTTCATTGCAAATATTCTAACAGGGAGGTACTTTGGCAGTTTGTAGTGTGGAAGTTCAAAGCCAAAAACCCTAATTTCTATGTAGTTTTGGTAGCAATACCAATCTCCTGTTGCAACTCGATCTATGAACTGAAGTTCTTTGAAAATCTCCTCACTGATCCTTGGTAATGGAGTGCTGCTCATAAGGCTGAGGGTTGGATGAATAAGTAGTTCTATGAGCTGCTTGTATGTGAATTCTTCTTTCTCCTTCATCCCCATTGAAGTCCAGAAAATCATTGACTATTGTTGTCCTTCTTCATCAAGTTTCCACAAAGGAAATGGGAATTTTTCTCCCTAAAAATATATAAAAAGATACACAAGTACTAAAGCATACTTGCATACTTTTTTAGTGTATAATTAGACAAATTGCTCATGTATGGCTTCAACTATGAAATGACTGAAATCATAAATAACAATAGGCTTAGAATCAGAAGAAAACATGGATAAGAAACCAAGGATGGATTCATTGACAGACTGATTAGAGTGATAAACAAGCAAATAGGATAGTATAGTAGTAATATGCCTGGTTCTATCAGGAAACATAGATGAATCATAAGGGGGATTTCTCTTTGGTAGAGGACTACCAATTGCTAAAAAAAGTTCCAGGGTTTGGGATCTATTGGTAAAGTCCACTTTGTTATAAGCTTCTATCAGGGTTTCATGGGAAAAAGGATGAGTTGGTATAGTGGCAGGGGTCTACAAAATTTTCTCAATTGAATCAGTATTAATGGGACAAAGGATTTCTCCAGTATGTGAGATAATTTCTCTCTGGTTGGGATCAGAGGATTCATGGCATTTTCTCACAAACACTGGAGCTTTGTGTATTTGTGGAAAAATATAGTGGGGTAATTGGGATTCCCAAAGCCCAATTTCATCACTCTGGTCAATTAATTGCTCTTTCCACCAGTAATAAATTTCAAATAAATCAAATTGAGAATAAGTCTCAATGATTTTGCAATCCTTTTCAACTAATGGAGTATGGTGGAAATCAACCTGTGGGCGAATTAGAGGATTTGAAACTTCTGCAATTGTTTTTCCCTGGGAGGAATTTTGTCAAATGAAACTATATACTTTAAATGACAAAATGGTAAAAGGAGTTACCAAAGTGGAGATAGGCAACTGACAAGTGGACCTAGAAGATGTGCTTGCAAACTGGACAAATGGCTGAGCTGTATGAGCAGGCGGGCTTGAAGAATAATCTTGGTCACAGAAGTTAACTGTGTAACCATTGAAATGCATGAAATAGTGTTTATAAAGAGAAAAATGAAGTGGGAGGGTGGCGCTGAATGCTTGAAAATTCATTAATTATCCAACAGGTTAATTAATGAACATTTGTTTATATATGCACGGGAGCAGAAATGAATGGGCAACGGATAGGCGACAGATGATTGGACAGGAGATATGAAGTGAAACATGACGTGGAGGTGACGTGGGGTGGCGGTAAATGGCTATGAAGGATACTGCATTTTGGGGTAAGACGGAGTGGTTTGTGGTTTTGGGATTTCTAGTCTCGAAAGACTAAAAGATAATTTTTGTGGTTTATGTAGGTGGTATTAAAGACTTCCCATTTTTCCCCCCAGATAAACTTCGTACGGAAAATGAGGGCCGAAAGGGAGTGTGGGTCGTATGATTGCGGAGGAGTGTGTGGGATGAGAGGTGAGGTGGAGGGAGTTTAACATGTGAGTGGGGAATGAACGGTGGGGTTGCGATATGATAGGCGGATGCGGTGGCTGTGGGTCCGGGTGATTTAACGAATGGAGTGATAGCATATGAATGAAATAACATAAGGTCAAAACTTTGGTTATTTGAACTCCCATCATTAATATGTTTCCTAATGTTTTGATCTTTAGGAAATAACCATTTCAACATCTCAAACTTTCACATTTCTACCTACCCTTCTATTCCTAACATTTTTACTTATCCTTTCAGAGTGCATTTAAACTAGCAACCCAATATTTTCTTTTTATGAACAATCTATCTCTATACCTTATTCCCTCCATTGGCTCAAATTAAACTGTCGAGCCAATTTATTTTCTACCTACAAGAATTAATTTAAAACAAATCCAATTATCATGCAATTGTATAATTGGATAAAATAACCTAGTGTGGCATCTAATCAAACTGCACACAACTATTATTTTTCAAACTAAATTTAGAACAAAGTAGTGGCATTTAGATTTGCAACACTTTCATAGTTGATTTATTTTTATTTTCTGTCTAACCTAACATTTTATTTTGCCTTCATTTTTTAGGGCATCTACCCTAACATTTTCTTTGAAATGGACTTATTTATCAAAATATTTTCCGAACATTTTTTATTCAATATTCTTTTTGTCCACATCCTATCTTAACATTTTGTAAATATATTTTCATTTTTATTTTGTCTAATTTATTCTAACTTACCAAAACCAAAAAATGCTACAACATTGGCTCCAACTGGGGACTTCTTTGTCCTATATAATGTAGAGAACCTGCAGATCCATGTGCCTTCTCCTCAGGCTATGGAGTCCTTTGTTGTAAAAAATCTCACTGACAATTTGAAAAGTAAAAGAAACCAGAGTTTTTACAATGAAATGTATTCGACTTCTTAGTATTGAATGAAATGTTTGAGAAACCTTCCATTAACAAGATAAGTGGAATATAGTCCCTCAAGATTTTGTAGCACAAAAGTGTTGTTGCCCTTCGCTTCAGCAATTGCTAAAGGACCAAACCATAGGTTATCAAACTTGCCATGCTTTACCTTTTCCTCCCTCCTGGAGTCCCATCTTAGAACTAGGTCACCTTCCCTGAAGTCCCTTTCCCTGGCTATTCTGTCAAATAGGATTTCCATCCTATTCTGATATTTCTTCAATTTGTATTGAACTTCATCTCTATTTTCATTTAGTTCAATAATCTGATTTATCCTTCTTGAAAAATCATCAGGTTCATCTGTTGAGTCCTACAAGAATTTTAAAACTGGGAAAGCCAAATTGGTGGGAAAAATTGCATCTTTCCCATAGACTAACTGAAAAGGAGATTTCCCAGTAGATCTTTTTGGAGTCATTCTATTTTCCCATATTGCATAAATTAAATGAGAGTCCCAACTCTTTTTGTGATCTGCTGGGTCTTTTTGATTACCATCACCAGACTTTTATTTGAGGATTATGCAAGGCCATTACCTTGAGGGTAGTATGGAGTTGAATGATGTAACAAAATCTGATATTTTTGGCAAAACTCAATCATTTTAACACTAGAGAATGTTGTTGCATTATCCGTGACAACTTGAGTTGGGAAACGAAACCTAGATAAGATATTTTCTTCAATGAATTTAATTACTGTTGAATTGGTAGCATTTCTTACTGGAATTGCTTCCGCCCATTTAGTGAAGTAGCCTATTGCTGTGAGGATCCATATATGTTGATTACTTGAAGTGGTATGGAACTCTCCAACAAAATCTAATCCCTATTGAAGGAAAGGTGCTGAGATTATTGATGGTACTAGTGGAGGAGCTGCTAGTTTCTACTTACCAACAAACATCTGACAAGGAACACAATCTCTGACCTTTGTCCCTACTTGTAAGAACAATGTTGGCCAATAAAATCTTCCCCTTAAAATCGTGTACGCTATTGCTTTCCAAGCATAATGTCCTCCACAAAATTCTGTATGAAACTGATCAATGATTCCTTCAGTTTCTGATTCTGTTAAACATAATAACAAAATATTCAGTGGATCTTTCCAGTACAAATTTGCATTTATGATGCACTACTTGAATTATTTCAATTTAAGAGTTTTACATTGGGCTTTGGAGAATGATGTTGGGCATTCAAAACGGAGCAGAAAATTTACAATGTCTTGATACAAATCTGACAATAGAAATTTGTCATGAATATGTAAAGGGCTGATCTGATATGAAGGTAAAGGTTCTTGTGGATTCTTTTCTTTAGGTTGAAGAGAAAGTTCTTGTGGATTATTCCCTTGTGAAATTAGGAAAGGTTCTTGTGGATTCTTTTCTTCAGGTTGAAGAGAAGGTTCTTGTGGATTCTCCCTTTCTACAAGGATAGAAGGTTCTTGTGGATTCTTCCCTTGTACTTCTAAAATAGAATTGATTCCAAGCACTTTGCAATTGGATTCTGCTAGAAGCTTGGCTAATCCTTGGCCTTTTACTAGCTTTGTAGTTTTGATAGTTAGATCAAACTCAAGTATTTGAGTGATCCACCTACCTATTTTCCCATCAGTGTCAGGTTGAGTTAAAACAATTTTTATAACACCATTAGAAACATAAGCAGTAATAGGTGAATGTAGGACATACATACTAAAAGATTTCAAGGCTTGAATGAGGGCATAGGCTTGCTTCTCGATTATGTCATACTTAAGCTTGAATCTCTCATAACCTTACTGAAAAAGGCTATGGGTTGGTCATGGGAATCTTCATTCTTTTGTAATAGAACAGCAACAAGGGTTGTTTCTGAGGCAAAAGAAAAGATACTAAATGGTTTAGTATAGTCAGGGTTGGCCAAGGTGGGAGCTTCAGAGATAGCTTTCTTGATTGATCAAATGCATGCCTAGAAGAGACAATCCATTTAACTTCATGATCTTTTCAGAGCATGTCAGTTATATCTTTTACAATCTCTGCATAATTTGGTATGAATCTCTTAAAAAATTATTTTTTCCCAAAAAATCTTGAATTTCTTTCTTGTTTCTAGGTAAGGTCAATCTTTCAATGGCAGACACACGCTTGGGATCAATTACCACTCCTTCCTTTGAAATTATATGGCCCAATAGTTTTCCTTCTTTGATAGCAAACAAATAATTTTTAGGGTTCAATGATATCCCAAATTCCGTACACCTATCAAAAACCTTGATCAAGTACTTTAGATGTTTCTGATCAGATTTAGAAAAACAGTAATGTCATCGAGATAAATAACTACAAATTTGTTTACATGACCCATAAAATATACATCCTTAGCTCTCTGAAATGTTGCTCCAACATTTGATAAGCCAAATGGCATTCTAGCGTACATAAATGTACCCCAAGGTGTACTGAAGGCTATGTTTTCCCTGTCTGTTGGATCAACATTTACCTGATTATAACCTGAAAAACCATCAAGCATAGAAAGTCTTTGTGCTCCTGAAACCATTTGAAGTAACTGATCCATTTTGGGCAAAGGGTAATTATCCTTTAATGATGCTTTGTTCAAATTTCTAAAGTCCACACAAAGTCTGATTTCTCCATTCTTCTTCCTAACAGGAACTAAATTTGCAACCCAATTAGAATATCTAAGAGGGAGAATGATTTGGGCATCTAGCATTTTCTTAATTTCCTTTTCTATAGTTGGTAGAAGGGTTGGATTAATCCTCCTAAGTTTTTTTTGATAAGGTATTGCTTCTGGCTTCAAAGGGATCTTATGTTGTATTAATGAAGTATCATAGGTTTTTAGATCAGCATAGGTCCAAGCAAAAACATCCTTATAATTTTGAAGTAACTTAAGATATTGAGTTTTAATCTCAGGGTCTAGAGATGCACAGATTTTGATGCTTTTGACATCATCATTTGTTCCAATGTTAATTTCTTCTATGTCCTCTTCCAAAGAAATGGACTGAGGATTTCAGAGGACATCATTTTGATCAAACAATTTTTCTAAAGGTATCAAGTGTTTGGGAATAAAATTGTTAGACGATTGGATAATATCATGATCATCAATTTTTGAACTGAAATCTGAAGTATCATTCCCACTTGTATTTTCATTTATTTCTCATCTATCTTCATCAATTTGTAGAACAGAAAATTGATCTACAACCTATAGAAAAGATTTCAAATGTTCATCATCTTCAAATATTTGCCAGTGTTTTAGATTGCCTGGGATAGATGGTCTATACTTGACTTGTATTTTGTAGAGTAAATTAGTCTAATTAGGAATTTTAAAGCAACTAGAAGAAATAGATAAGGCATCTACATGAATATTCTGATCTCTTGGAATCCAAGTCAAATTAAAAGCATCAAAGAAGTTTTCACTGAATCCCATACTTCATTTCGGTAATACGTAAGTCTAGGGTGTTTAGTCTGGCATATATTTCTCACTTATTTGACAATAAGTTCTGAATCAGTAAAAACACTTAAGTTTTGAACCTTTAGGATTTTAGATAGTTGCAATCCCAAAAGGAAAGCTTCATATTCAACCACATTATTTGTAACTTCGAAGTTGAGCTTACATGATTGGGTAATGTTTTCTTTTTCTGGTGATATTAAAACTACTCCAGCTCCTGCTCCATCTTTTGTATAGGAGCCATAAAAAAATAGTTTCCTCAGTTTGATTTGGTACTGGACTTTCAATTACATCTTCAATTTTAACTTGAGTTTCATGCACTTCATTTGAAGAGAGTTGAAAGCAACCAAAATCTTGATAAATGGCATAAATGGGATGGTTCCTTGGCTGGTCTATTTTTCAAACAGTGTGCAAAAATCTCACCTCTCTATATAATCTTAGTTTTTCTCTCCCATAAACTCGAATAGTAGCATAAGAAATATCCATCTAAAGAGTTCCTCGTAATTTGGCACAACAAGACCTAGAAAGGAGCATTCCAAATTTGGGAGGGATATCTATGACAACTATACTACACTTTTCACTGGGATTTGGGCAAGGGTGACTACTAAATCCTTAATCAATCCTAAGCAAGGCACCCTTTTAGAATCAAAGGTGTACAAGTCATGATAGGATCTATTTATGTCAAGTTTCAAATGATCCATGATAGTTTTTGGCATGAGGTTATGTGATGCTCCAGAATCAAGCATACAATTATACAACATGGAATCATTTGTCATAAGAGTTACATAGAAAGGAGGCACTATTTCATCTATCATATCTGAGCTAGGTCCAAAAACAACTATTGGTTTTTCATCTTGCAGACTGATGATATCACCTTCAACATCAATCGAGGTATTTTGTATCCATTTGGAGACCTGATTTTTATACCCAGGGTTTTTAAAAAGTTCTGAAAGAGGAATTGGGATTTTAACTCTTTCTAACTCCTTTTCAACATTAAATGTAGTCAAAGTATTTTTGTCATTTTGAGGAGTATGAATTGACTATTCTAATGGTCAAATAAAGGTCGTTTGAGTTTGAGCAGGTTTAGCACGAGGTTCAATTACTGGAGTTTCCTTAGGAGGTCTTCCAAGGCCATGTCTAGGCCTAAGGTCATATCTTTTGTTCAACTCTGCAATTAAAAATTCAGAGAAGGCATGGTATTTAGAAACCTGTGAAGATTCTTGATCTTCTTGAACTTGATTTTGTTGTGTAAGAGGAATAATAATTGTTTGATTAGGGAAAGTATCCATATTATTTATATCTTCAGTGACGGTAACAGTGTTATCATCAGGTCGCTGATCATCTATCAACAAAGGAGTGGGAATCTGCTGATCATTACTAGGTCTTTGAAGAATTTGTAATTGTGGATTACTTTTATACTGACCTTGATTTTGATTTTGGGTATGGTAACTATTTGTTGAATTGTCCTAGGTTGAGTCTCAATCTTGGAAATTCTAATAGATATATTTCTAAGAAGAGAAGTTTTTTCATCTATTTTAGAATCTTATGTCTTAGTCTTAGAGGAACTAGAAGCCTCTGGTGTCGATTTGAGTTTTCTTTGGGCCTTTTATTCTTTAGCTTTCAAAGAAGTTGAAGCAACCTTGTTTTCTTCTACCTCTATAGCATTTGTTTGCATATCTTCAAGAGTTCTTGAAGTTCTCTCTCTGAGCATAACAACAAAATCATCATCAAAGGCTTTAGAAAATCTCGGACTTTGTTGCTGCTAAAGGGGTTTACAATCATGGGGCATTTTATTATAAATATTATTGAA